>VXCB01000034.1:0-327049 GCA_009613015.1 Mollisiaceae sp. DMI_Dod_QoI | reverse complement strand
TACTTTGGTGTAGGGATAAATAAGTGCAGCTATAATATTTAATACTTCTAGCACTTTCCACATACAAATCGAGCAAAAACAGCTCGCTGATTGGTAGAAACTCCTAGATGTGTCTATGCGTATAAACCCTCATGGGTGCACTTATTTATCCTAGGTACCAAGTAGGATTCTGAGAACATTACAGAACAGATGTATGAATGGTAAAGTTGGTCATGGCGCTCGCATTACCCCTGACTATACCCCGCTTGTGCAAGGTCTCCGGTTTAAGTACACACCTCATGACCTCAGCACTCCACACTCAATTTCTTTCAACCAGAATTGTTCTCATACTGGACCGATAGTGTGAGTCAAGATTTTGAGTCAGAAGTTGGTCTAAATCATTAGTTTGGATAGTGCGATTTTGACCCTATATAAGGAGCTCCTCGCCCCCCGCACCCTCCTTTTTCCTTCTTCCCTCAGACACATTTTTTCACTTGCTTTGATATACGATTTTATCGCACTTCAAGCAACCTGATAACTGTGTCAATTACCCACTCTGCCCTTTCTTCACCCAATCTTTACTTGAACAATCAGTTCCTGTCAAGATGAATTCCAGACAAGTCTTCAAAGCCTATGTCGGCCCATTTCACAGCCAAAATCGACTTGATTTCTGGGGTAAGTCAAGTCTTCCCTTCATGCTTGCACTGTAGAATTTTGTCATGCATAAAAATTTGCATTTATCTACGTAGACCAGTACGAACACCCACTGACAGGCCACAGCAAACAAGAATGAGGACGGCCCCAACGACACCCATGATGAGGATGACAACAACAGTCGAAAGGTAAGAAACTTTGATTTTGACGCTGAATTTTGTTTGTCCTAACTTTGATTCGAAGACTTCCAACGCACACAAGCTGCTCAAGAATCAAGAACTCGTCACTGCCGCCGTTGCCATGGAGAAAAAGCTCCAGTTGAAGCAACAGCAGCAGTTGGCCAATCTCACTGTCAAGCAAGCCAACCACGCAAAATTCCAACGAAAAGTTGCGAAGAAACTCCTTCGCCTCAAAGAAGCTATGAAGATAGCTGAGGCTGGAGGTATTCCAAAGGGATTCGAAGGTAAGTCACTCATATTTCTCCAGCAGTGCTTCAGACTGACTCCTCTAGAATATCCTTTGTATGGTGGTGGCGACGATGAGGTGACCGCAGCCATCAAAGAAAAGCTCTGGAAAGACTTGCTTGAGATTAAGCCAGCAGTCGAAAAATCCAACGCCATTGAGGCACAGATCGAAAAGACAATCAAGTTCACGAAGAACAGAATTTCGATCAGATAGTAAGTCCGCTTTCTCCTCTTCTCGCGAGTGGGTGAGGGCTTGAGTACTTGGCTGACATCACGACAGAACACAACAACAATTCACTGCATGCAATCAATTTGTAAGTTTTAAGATTGTGTGCCCTCCACCCAAGTGTGCCCTAACTAATGGATATACAGGCATGACATTAGACAGCCAGTCTCACCAAACTCTACTTCACCAAAAAAAAAAAAAAAAAAAAAAAAACACTCACATGATTGAGTGCCGATTGGGATATTCACAGGACTGGCCAACGCTAGATTCTCCTTATTCCACGATAATGCTGCCTCATTGGAAATTCTCACTATCCGTCTTTCTTGACGAAGCAATGAGCGCACATATCAATTGTCGGAAGAGTCGCAGTCACATGCACCATCGTACAGAACATCTACAAGACATTGCCTCATCAACCTCAATATCACCAAACAAACCCCAGATGAGTGCAACTTCAACTACGACAGAGATGCAGCTTGGCTGCCAAAAACACCCAACCCTCTACCCCTCTCTGAGAGGAGTTCAGTGAGTCTTTTCATTCCTCATTCCTACATTCACTTCTCGCTAATCTCTCTCTTAGAAAAGCATCCGCAAACAATCACCCACTGCTTGAGACCAGATCAAAACGTCTGTCAAGGAGCGGGACGAGTCAGTGCACTCGCCCGCAAGTCCTTGCTCCTTGCGGACACCAGGCTGATGTACCCGCCACCCTCAATATTCGAGTACGATACTCCGCACTTCTCGCGTCGTGACTATGTCACGGAATATATGTTCCAACATTTTGAGCAAAAGCTCCGCTGTCAATATCGCAAAGACGGCGTTTCTCCACCAACAGGTGTTGGAAACCCGATACTCGACATCCCTCACATACGCCACCTCTCTTCGGCGTCAGCGATAGAGTATCGAGGAACACAATGTTCATCGCTTCAGTGCGTAAAGTCAACACAAACAACTCTCTCACTCTTCAGTTGACCGAACATTGTTGCCACATTCAATGGCGACACAAATTCAAACCGAATGCTCGAAGCTACGTTAGCTCCGCCCTCAGGCCTCGTTTATCAACGGAGCATTACGTTTGACGAGTCTTTGTCCAGAGCTACTATCGTTCTATTTGTCATCTTGACAGGACAATGATTCATTTAGTACATCAGCCCCTACCGCATCAGGAATTAGAGCTTCCGGAATTAGAGAATAAACGCCCCCGGAATTAGAGCGAAAGCTCCTGGAATTAGGGCGCTCCCGGAATCAAAGCTCCCAGATGCCGCCATGATTCTTCATGACGTCCCGACAATCGACTTGCCTTCGATAGGTTGAAGTCTTTTGTACTTCCCTGAGACTTGGTCTCCGCACACCCATCCGCTCACTTTCTTCTTTGTGCGTGAGTGGACACTGGCAGAACTAGCGACCCTTGCGGCAACGTTACTCTAACCAGTCTTCAACTTGGGAAACCAACTTTCAACATTGCCTCTTCCTCTACGATAGAGTAGAAGGCTTTGTTACTCTCTCTGAGCCTCTGTCTCCGCACACCTACGCCTCCTCAGTGCGTGAGCAAATTTTGCAGGAACTAGCGACCCGCGCGGCAACGTTATTCTGACCAATCTTTGTTCGAGAACCTAAACAAAACGATTGATTTCCCGTACGACACGGCTGAAATCTTCGTCAAACTCTCCTTGAGACTCCGTCTCCGCACGCAACCCGCTCATCTTAGTGCGTAAGTGGGGTCTGAAAAGAACTAGCGACCCTCGCGGCAACGCTACTCTTTACCAGGCTTTGCTCAGGAATCCGTCTATGAGAATCCGTCCTCCTCTCATCGTGTACAAGATAGAAAGTGGCAGGACTGGCGACCCACGCGGCAACGTCACCCTCAACCACGTTCTTCACGTACCAGACACACAAAAGTCCATTGAATGTGGCAGCACCGATCTCAAGTCTCAAGCAGATCTTCATCCTCTCTCAACATTGGGACATTGACAGGACGGCGACCCTCGCGGCAACGCTCTCTTGCACCAATCTCTCGTTGAACAATGTAGTGGCAGGACTGGCGACCCGCGCGGCAACGTCACCCTCACCCACTGCAGCACAGCTTTCCGGACTCCTCTCATCCGCTTCTCGACACTCGACACGGTTGTCCTCAATGATTAAGATTTTGCGAGTTGGCGACCCTCGCGGCAACACCACCTTTCACCAATCTCTTTCTCGACAAAGCAATGGCAGGACTGGCGACCTTCTCGGCAACGTCACCCTCAACCATGGCACAACAACTTTGTCGACACCTCGACACCTCTCTCTATATTCCGCTGCGCAATATTTGAGACATTGACAGGACGGCGACCCATGCGGCAACGCTCTCTTGCACCAATCTCTCATCTCGAGCAATGGCAGGACTGGCGACCCTCGCGGCAACGTCACCCTCACCCACGGCTACCCCGTCGCATCCGCAAAGTATGGTAGACTACTCAACTTCACAACTCATCATGATTGAGAACATCACACTCATCATCCAAGCCTTCATGACCTGATCGGCATCTTCAAGACAATTGTCCGAGCCAAAGCTCAGAAGAACTACTGCTATCAGAACTACATCAATTGGCAATAGTCTACCATGCGCGACACTGATCGAACAGCGCGGCCTAAAAGTAATTGTCATCATCTCTTCTATGAAAACTTTGCTGACTTGCTCATCAGAAGCATAATGCCTGCCCGGTTCGAAGCAATTCCCAAGCTCATCTCTGTCAAAACAAAACAAACTTGGGACTGGCTGTCTCGACAATGGTTCGCGGTTCACCTCATCCTTGGCTGGGTTCTTTGTATTTCTTTTGTTGGAATGTCCGGTGGACAGGCGAGAGATGTACCTTTTCCCACAGGGTTTTTAACGGCATCTCGGGGAGGGTCATGTTTTTAGTTAGTCTTCTCATCTTAAGGAGCTGGCATCTCCTTGGGGTCGTCCGTAATGCACTGCATTCATTCTCGGTGCTTGTCTGTGCAATACTATAAATGACTCGTGATGTGATGTGATGATATACTGGTCTTTAACCATGCAGCGATTGCTGTCAACCACAACTATAGATTTCCCACGATAACCACCATCCATGTGTATACGTCACAGTGTGCCTATTTTGAGCTCAATCTAATATGAAATTGCATGCCCATTTTGGAATTAACAACGATAAATTCACAGCTTGCACCCCGCGATGACTCGCCAACCCGAAGTATCCCGAATTCGAGGCCTGCTTTCCTCTAAATGCACAAAAATAATAACACAAAATTTCCCTAATCGACGACCGTGAAGTTCCAAATCTCCTTCCAAACTACCAATATATTAACTTCTTAAGTGAATCACGATAGAGGGTTGTTGAGCCAATTTGAATGGCACAGCACCACTTTCACCAATTCTCGCTAACCCATTCTCCAAACCTTTCGCAAAATCCAGAAAAATAACAACGGAGAATATCAAAAATTCATCACGGTAAAGCTCTTCTATTACTAAATCTCTACAAGACTATATTACTATCAAACCAAAATAAATGCGGCATTGCAGAGCCATTTCAAGTCCCGCATCACCACTTTCCCCCATTTCTCCTCCCCACTAAACCACACAAGCAACCCGACCCATCTAAACCCTGCGTGCCAAAAATTCTCTAAAATAACAACACAAAATATTGAAAATCGGGCTCGGTGACGTTCTAGATATGCTTAATCTCTACGAAAATATAATATTTTAAGATTGATACGAGGTGATGATTGCCAAGCCATTTTGAGGGGCGTAAGGTGAGTTTTGCCATCTTAGTGAGCGCAGAGCCCCTGAATGTTAGCGAGATTGTCCCTGAAGCTTGAAGTGGGTCTCTAGATGGAGCGCTTGGCACGGCTTCGTATTTTGCTTATGCGCTGCTTTTTGGATCTTGCAGTGCACTCAAGTCTAGTTGTATCTTAATTCTCTGAGATTTCAGATGTGATACATGATATTCAAATGCTGTGTAGAATCTTACTCGAATAGCACGTCCACATCGGTCGGCACTTTGACGCAATTGGAGACACTGATATCTGAAAAGTCATTGCTTTATCAATTGATCCATATCTAAAGGATCTTCTTATCAACGCTTCTGCGTAGATACGCTTTTAATTCTAATCCTACAACGCCGCTATCATTATTTTCAAGGTGCAGTGCTAACCCTCAAATCGCTATCAGAACGAACTCCGAAGATACGCCTCCAACACCAGAAAGCACGACCAGTGCGGCTCAATATCTCTCTATACCAAGCTTGACCACGCAGATGAAAAAGCTCAGTAGTTCCACATAACCTTCTGAGGTAGGACTCTGCTTCCCAATCGCTCGTACTCAACCGGGCCGACCCAACTCTCATGAGTCTTCATTCTCGCAAACACGCTGGCTCCCTTCCAAACGACGACTTGGCCATCCATCTCCCGAGGACTGGTGCCCACTTGGAGGTTTTCTTGCTTGGCAGCCAGGTCTGGTCGGAGCTTCTTCAGCCTGTCTTCGAGAAAGAGACCTAGACCAGGAGTCTTCGCACCGCCACCAATGAGCATGATTCCGCCAAAGAAATCCTTGGTCTTCTTCTCGTCGCCTTTGACTGCATGTGTGATACTAGTGTTGATAGCGATGTCAAGAGGAGCGATTGGGAGAACGGCGTCACGTTCAATAGCGAAATCCTTCTGCGTCCGGGCCAGTGGGTCAACGAACATACCTGGAGGAGGGTTAGGGGTGCCACTGTTGTGGGATCCGTTGCCGAATTGGAATAGGGGACCACTGGGGCCGGGAGATCCACCGTTGGTGCCGTTTGCGCCGAAGACGTATGGACCTGATGGGACTGGAGTATTTGCGCCTTCTGGAGCTGGTGATGCAGCAGCAGAGGTAACACGTGAATTGCCATTAGCTTCACTATCATTACGGAAGAAACCGAGGGGGTTTGGCTTTTCCTTAGACGGAGTAGCGACATCCGCATTGCCGTTGCCGTTCAAGGTGAAACCGTTGGCAGTAGTGGCAAGTGAGGGCTTAATGCTGGTTAAGATAGCTAACTGAGCTGCTGAAGTAGGATCATCCGGCATGTCGGGGTCATAAGCATTGTAGGAACGATCAATGTGCCTGCGGCGTCCAGCAAGCTTTTCGCTGTTGTCAAAGATCGATGGATCAAAGAATCCCATGGGAGCCAAGATAACTTCATCGTAGGTCTTGAATTGATACTTTCGGGTAGGCTGGTTCGGGGCGCGGAGGTGAAAATCGTAGAGTTGAACAGAGATCAGAGCCGGATCCATCGTGCAGAAATTGATCTTAAGCTCTTCAGAAAGCAAGAAGTCGTAACGGCGCATCAGATTGATGTCTTGATAAGGAAAGTGGTCGTACAACATCATCTTAATGAACGTCTCCGTCACGTCGAAACCGCCATATTTCAAGTTGATTCTCGAGTCTTCAATGCACATGCCATCCTCGACACAGCAGATTGAGGTCTTCTGAGCACCGATATCGACGATACAAGCAGTAGAGTATCCAGCACCATAAGTGGCCGCCAAACTCTCTTGTACGAAAGCCACTTGCTTGAATTCGAATTCCTTCATGCAGATAGCCAGGACTTTCTCAACGTACTGCTTGTCGTAGAGATCTGGGATAACGAAAACAAAGCTATACTGAGGCCACTCGCTGCTGTGGTTCAGACCTAGTTCCTTCCGGATAGCCGACTCCAAGACAGCCTCGATATCTGCTTCGAGGTGCGATCTGCTCAGGTAATCGTTCTCGTGGAGCCAACCGTGTTGAATAGGCCAGAAGACTTTGTACTTGGGGTCTGAGTCATCCGGGATTCGCAATGCTTCCATACCAATGAAGTGCGTTGACACATCATTACGATCATCCTTCGATACATCGGTCCATTCAATTCGCATTGGATCATTGTGCTCAGGGATTTTCTCGGGTTCGACGCGACGATTGAAGTTGACGGCTGTTTCCTTCGAGTTTGGCAGGACCTTGCGCTTATTTGCCCGCATGTCAATCTTCAGATCATTCGACATCTTCGTGAACTTCTTTGCGAACTCCTCCCCAAATTGCTGTTCCGGTTGGATATCCAGCTTCTGACGCTTAGGTCGCGGCTCATAGTCTTCAGACTCATTTGTCAACCACTTCTCAGCGATTGCCGTAGGTATAGTCTTGGGAAGCGCGTCGCTTGCAAGCCCGATCCTAAGGTTTTGACTGCCAATGTGAACGACAATGATCTTAGATGGATCAAGGCCATCATTGATCGACGACTCATCGTCATCCAGCTCGCCTTCGACACCCAGAGGAGTTGGGACATCGGTATTTCCAGTGCGCGCCAACGCCCTATCTTTGTCCTTTGCATTTCGAATCATGCGATCTCGATTGGCTTCGTTTTGAAGGCGGAGTGCAAGGTGTTGGTCATCGCGCTTCATGTAATCACTGCAAAAATGTAAGCTTCCACTGCTAGATAAGTGAAATGTGTAGATCGAAGGCAGCGCGTTTCGTAGTTTGTAAGAGATCGAGGGTACCTACGTGTAGTAATTCTTCTGATTGATCATGGGGATCTCAGGCCAACTCGTCTGCTTCATGCCATTGTCAGTTCGTTGAAGGCCTGCGAGAGCTTCGAGTCAGTACGGCGCAGTCGTCTGAGGAGAGAGTGCTTCTTGCCTTCTTCGCGCAGAAGCGCCTTCCCTGATTTCTTGCCCACCATCTCGTCCTCGCTGTCGTAGTCGAAGTCTGAGTCTGAGTCGGACTTTTCGACGGGAAGGTATGCCTCTAGGGCAGAGACAGGGTCCATTTTGCCAGGGCGGTGTAGTAAAGCGGCGTTGAATATTTTGAAAACAGCGAGAAGTTTTGTGAGAACTAGGCTACGGTGGGAAATCTAAGCGAGGCCAATATCACGTGAACATATCTACTTTGCAATGTCCGTAATGACTTTCACTTGACAAATTGCAGTATAAGTTGTAATTCTTCTGAAATCAGGACGGACTTTGTCAAGTGGTTCCTCTCTTTTGCATATAGGTAAGTTTACAGCTTGATCACGTGAAAGAATCTCGTTGCCAATGTCCGACAAAGAGAATATTTGAAAATAGCACTATTTGGGGAAAATAATCCAGGACTAAGACGTACATTAGAAATGGAAAGGGTGATTTCTTTTTCCAGATCTCTAAGGTAGGTACTTGAGGTATCGATCACGTGAACACAGATACCTGGCAATGTCTGTCCTAATTACGCCGTAAAATTTGCAAGGCAAGCAAGAATTCTTTTAGGATGTGTGCGTACATTTAGAATTATATCTGCTTTAGCAAAATTGGGCAATGTTATTTACAAATTCTATAGTATAACTTAATCGTGAACATATGCACTTTGCAATGTCTTACAGAATAATATTTGAAAAACTACAGTCCAAGCAAAAACTAGTCTAAAAGCTAGACATACATTCTACATAGTACACTAAGATTAGTGACTATTAGAAGAATTGGTGTAGTAGTGTTTGCTGTTACATAAGACATATAAACTTTCTAAAGATTGAAGTTTCTAGCTTACACCAACATCTCCTAACTATTTGGGGTCATTCCTTCCCATATGCTATCCACCTTTTAGCTTTCCCAGACATTACAATCGATCCCTTCAACATATCTTCTCAACCTTAGTCTGTTTCTCACACCCAAGAATACCGAAGCAACTTTGACCTTTTACCATTTACAAACCCATTCCACAGATACGCAAACGTCGCTTTAATAAAAGGCAATTGCCACTGCCAATTCCCAGCCACACAAAGCCTAGAATGGGCAAGAAAGCTACACTTTATAAGTCGGTTATCGAGTTCTCTCGACGTGCCAAGTTGACTACCTTCTGGCGAGGGGGCCAGCGAGTTGGTTCTGCGATCGGGTGGTGAGCCTTTTGGTACATTCACGGAACCGGCTACTATCGACATATCTGCCAACCCGAAATGGCATGATTTAGCTTATATCCTCACGAGATATGATGAAGAAGCTCGCTCCGCTTTCTATGACTAAGAGAAAGTGTCTAGGATGATCCTTTGGCTCCGGTAATTTATAATCTCGGACCCTTGAGGTAAACTCTCTTTGTACCGCCTGTCGCTCCAACAACTTCACTGCTCTGTTTAGCTACTCAGAAGCATACATCGTTGACCGGACTGGCTATCAATGTAGGCAACGGACTGTAGCTCATATCTCTGAACACAAATGGACTTGTGCCTTCTGCATGCTGACCAATTTCTGCCTCATCGGTCTACACCTCGATGATGTTCCTAAAAATGGTGAATTCACCATGAAAAGTCATGTGTGGACTACCCGAGTCAGCATGAAAGACACTAATAAAGACTCGGACGTGGAGCAAAGCACAAAGCTAATGGAAAACACTGTAGCTTTGAACGATGCACACAGCCAACGATATGTTTGCAATATTTTCAAACTTTACGAAGTTGCTAATCAAAAGGATCTGTTCCATTTCACACACCAAGATGAAGGTTGAGGAAGGACTGCACTTGAATTGCGTGCAAGTCCATACTACAACCAAGATTCGTACTTCAGCCTTCAGCCACGTTTCGAGTCTCCAGAGCAGGATCCTCGAATTTACCTCACAGGCCGCCCTTTGCCAAGTCAAATAAGATTTGACCTCATTCGCTACTGCGTAAGCTACTTGAGAGTTGCAAAGATCTCTAATACAACGCCATTGACAATCAAGCTTATCGACACAATAGATGTGTGTCTGATAGATGCGGATACTAGTTTCAGATATGTCGCTCTAAGCTATGTATTGGGAGGCTACAAGCAAGCCGAGCTCAAGGCGATACTCGTCTTATGTTTTATAGCAGGGCTTGATCACAGAAAGCTCCCCACCTTTTCTAGACTATTAAAGATACAATCACCGTCTGCCGTCTGCTTAACAGGCGCTACTTCTGGATTGACTATCTCTGTATCCAGCAAGATGATTCGGTACACAAAATGGTTCAAATCGAAAGAATGAACGACAACGAGCGCGATACTCCCGTTTCGTTCAATTGTTCTTCATCCTCTTACACTATGAAAAGAAGGCGATATTCGGATTTCAACATTCCATCTGTGGCGATAATGAGATACAAGAGATGAATGCGGGGGTCGACGGAGCACCTTGTGCCTGAGAGGTTTACGTTTCCCGCCGCAAGCAAAAGCTTCGTAGCCAAGAAAGCCAATTTACGAATTTCAATATCTGTAATCTGAAATCTAACCTCTCCACATCAAAGCTATCTCGCTTTTTTGAATCAAATATGCTCCTCTTTCAACTCTGCCATGCTTCCGAAAAGCCTAGAATTAATCATGCGATGTATTGCCAACAGAAGGATGTAAAAATGCTTGGCTTGCCCTAGCGAGAGAACAGATCTTCTTCGTTTCTCTGGAATTGGCATCGGCCACGCTGCAAAGTTCAAGAATTGTGCTCTGCACTGCATCGAGAGCTGGAATGATTTCGTGAATGCCGAGCAAGAATTTGCTATCAGGTAGATGCGGTTCAAATCCAAGTGGGATTAGCCCAGCTTCCTGTGCATTGAAGCTATCCAAGACTTCGAGTCCAGACGAAGATAACTTCTGGGATTGCGGGAGAGCGGCAATTGAGACTGCCCTACGTTGATGAACAAGAAGTTTATAAGACGCTCATGCATGCAATTGAAGCCTATCATGATGCCAGAGATGAAAATAGAAATAATCCTGCATCACTTGAATTCGGCAATTTGATGATTGCTTCAAAATGCAACCCCAGCTGCCTTCTTCCAGCTCTTGCCCCCAAACGTTGCTCCTTCCCCAGTAAATAGCTCAAGAAGACACTAGTGGGAAGAAAATATGTGAATCTTGCATCTTTGTGGGACTCTGGACCTTGTCGCCATGTGGTTGTACTTGCTCTCGTAAAAATAAAAAAGGTGCCCCACTATCGAAATGTACCCCACTTAAGAAAGCAATTAAGAAATATTTTGTCAAGTTGAAGAGCTTGAAGGAAAATGAAAACGCACATCCAACAACAATTGGAGCCTCCATCGTGTATGTCACCCTTCGGATCCATCTCAGAATGGCCTTGTTTTGACGGATGTCGCTGGAATTTCCCATATATCTACTCTGGGCTTGGAGAATGGAATCACGCCTCGCCGGTCTCTAACATCTTATCAGTCTCCTCCAACGTCTTGTCGGTCTTGTCTATAGCGAAGTGCTTTCTTGATGACTGCATTGCTGCCTTATCCTTTGTCTACCGTAGCTGGAGCCGAAGAGGTACATCATCTTGCGGGGAGGACGTCCGTATCTGGCACCCAATCTGATGTCTAGAACGGCAATGCGTAGTATTTTGTGATCAGAATCTCTTTTGAAAACCTGATAGTAAAGGTGCTTATCTTTAGGTCATCCAGTCAATGCGTCGGCCGTCTCACACCGCAACGAACTGGTGTCCCAACTATGATATCAGATTCGTTGTATGCTTGAGGTCTCGGTAAATAGAAATTTCCGCTTCGAGATCGGCCGGCCGACTTGCCGGAGGCCAGCTCAAGCTGTTGAAAGTTGTAATTTTGCTTCTTGAATAAAAGTTTGTTGAAGTACAGCTTTATTCGTATTATACACGAACCATAGTAAAACAAGTGTCTCACATGGTCTGGAAATCCACGGAATTTGACTCAGCCAGAAGTATGAAGTATAAATTTGACGTCTCGTCAGTCACTCGTGTGAAGTCACGTTTTATAGTATCGGCTGCATGATCCCTTGGAGGTACGAAGGTAATCGGAAGCGAGCATCGGAACTTTGGAAAGCTGCGAGGTCCGATGGGTCGCGTAAAATGACTGGCATCTGGCAGCCTGGCAGCCTGGCAGGGGGCAATCTATCTTGTGGCGACTGGCCAGACCGTGGAGCTGGTTGTTGGGTGCGCGTAGATACAGTGCAGTACTCGGATGTAAGCGTGTGATCCTCAGCGGCTCCTCAGAGGAAAGATCTGAGACAAATCAAATCTGAGGTAAGATAACCTCTGAATTGCCGTAAGTGGTCAACGCAGAAAGGTATTATAAATTTATATCAGCTTGAATGCCGGGTGCTGCGATTCCTGATGGCGACATACTATACTGTAATGAATGTTCTCAGCCTCGGTACCAGCATCTGGGAGCGCTGGGTCCATGTCCAGGACTCCAAGGCCAAGGCGTAACGAATGGAGCGCCACATCCTGCCGTTCGACTCATTCGGGCGAAATCATTCGTATTCTTATTCTTTTTCGAACTTCCCAGGCTCCCTGTTGCGGACATTTTGCGCATGCGGTGTGCATCACTCTCGGACAGTAATAACAAAAACGTTGAGCAACTTGGCGCCGTGCTGACAGCGGCATTGTACATGACGGTGATGCTGGTAGCCTGGTACAGTACTGTACGACCTACCTTGCTGCTGCATCTTGAGGATGGGTCGATGTCGCTGATCAGATTTAAGTGTGAATAGGAGGGGCAGAAGGGTTCAAGGGACAGATGAAGGCCGGGCGGTGAGGTTGTTTTCTTCCTTATCTGCGCAAGCGGTGTTCTGTCATCGTAGGGATGATCGAATCGGAGTCCTTGCGAGCGTCAAACATATTAGCCATTAGCCACGTGTGGGGAGAGGAAACTTCTCGACCAGGATCCGGCGTGTGGGTGTGGGTGTGGGTGCATCCACCGCATCGCATGTCGAAGAAAATGGAAAAGCGAATCCGATGTTCGATACGAAAGGAAGGTAGGTAGTGGTAGTCTTGCTGGGTCCAAACGAGTCACTGCTCGGGAATCCAGTTAGACTGCAGGTGCAGGTGCAGGTGCAGGTGGTGCACAAACGGGAGGACATCGTTCCGGCCTGCGTTGGATAACTCTGCCCGAATATCAATGGAGGCAAGCACGGCGCATCTGTCGTTGCCTCTTCCTCTTATTTGCTACCTCTCCAAGCTTCTTAATCTGATCATTCCTTCTTACTTCTTCCCAGTCTCTCGTCCGATTTCTCGATTTCTCACTTCTCTTCGCGCTGTCGCCACAAGAAGTTCTTCTCCTTTGAGACTGCAATTTGCTTTGTTGACAATCCTTGCCACCAGTAAATACCTAGTACCACTTCGAACTACAACCTTCATATCACCACGCCACCCTTCTTTCGACCCTTTCCAACTTCTTTCCGTGAAGCCAACGATCAGTCCATCTTCCCCTTGTTTCCAATTCAGCACCCAAGCCGCCTAACATGGCTGGCGACCCGGAAAAGACCTCGCACGCTTCGCAGCGCACCTCGAGCCGCGGCGATTCCACCGACGAGCATGAATCGACGAGGAAACATCAAGCCGCAGACCACGAGAAGCAGATCGAAGCTTCCTCAGCAGAACCTGCGAACCTCTCAAAGCTAGATTCAAGTGTCAAAGTACAAGTCAGCGACGATGATATCTACGCCCATCTCCCACCTGCCGAGGCCGAGATCCTCAAGAGACAAGTCGACATACCAGTGGTCAACAGTGGATGGAAGACCCTATACCGATATTCGACGACATACGATATCATAATAATGATCATCAGCGCTATATGTTCAATTGCCGCAGGAGCTGCTTTGCCTCTCATGACAGTCATTTTTGGTAACTTAGCTGGGGACTTCAATAACTATTTCGCGGGCATTACTTCGCATTCGGACTTCGAGCATACCATTACGCACATGGTTCTCTACTTTATCTACATTGGTGTTGCGGAATTCATTACAATATACATCTCGACAGTTGGATTCATCTATACTGGGGAGCATATCAGTGGCAAAATCAGAGCGCATTACTTGGAAGCTTGTATGAGGCAAAACATTGGTTTCTTCGACAAGCTTGGCTCTGGAGAAATCACCACAAGAATCACCGCAGATACGAACTTGGTTCAGGATGGCATTTCTGAGAAAGTGGGATTGTCTTTGAATGCCATTGCCACTTTCATCACCGCCTTTGTTATTGGATTCATCAAGTCATGGAAATTGACTTTGATCCTTTCATCCACCGTTTTCGCCATTGTCACGATCATGGGAAGCGGTTCTAGCTTCATTGTCAGATACAGCAAGCAATCCTTGGAATCGTATGCTCTCGGAGGCACAATCGCTGAAGAAGTCATTTCTTCTATTCGAAATGCTACAGCTTTCGGTACTCAAGACAAGCTGGCGCGCCAATACGACTCCCACCTCAAAAACGCCGAGAAATACGGATACAAAAACAAGTTTGTTTTAGCCATTATGCTGGGAGGGATGTTCTTGGTGATTTACTTGAATTATGGGCTGGCGTTTTGGATGGGTAGTAGATTCTTGGTCGATAACGAGATCGGCCTATCTCAAATCTTGACCATTCTGATGTCCATCATGATCGGAGCTTTTTCACTTGGTAATGTGGCTCCTAATATACAGGCGTTCACCACCGGCATTTCTGCTGCTGCCAAGATCTACAACACCATTGACCGTGTCTCTCCATTGGATCCTACTTCGGATGCAGGCGAGAAGCTCGATCACGTCGAAGGAACCATTGAATTGCGAAACATCAAGCACATCTACCCCTCTCGGCCCGAGGTTGTGGTCATGAACGGGGTCAGCTTGGTCATTCCAGCCGGAAAGAAGACTGCGCTCGTCGGTGCATCAGGATCTGGGAAGAGTACCATCGTTGGACTCGTAGAGAGGTTTTATGATCCTGTTGGTGGGCAGGTCTTCCTAGATGGACACGATGTCAGCACTCTCAATCTTCGTTGGTTGCGTCAACAGATCTCTCTTGTCAGCCAAGAACCTACGCTATTCGGCACCACCATCGTCAAGAATATCGAACATGGTCTGATCGGTACAAAGTACGAGCACGAGAGCGAGGAAATGAAACAAAAGCTTGTTATTGAAGCGGCCAAGATGGCGAATGCCCACGACTTTATCTCAGCATTACCCGAAGGCTATGAAACGAATGTCGGTGAACGTGGTTTCCTCCTCTCCGGAGGTCAAAAGCAACGTATCGCGATTGCTCGAGCCATGGTCAGCGATCCAAAGATTCTTCTTCTCGATGAGGCTACATCAGCCCTGGACACGAAATCAGAAGGTGTTGTGCAAGCTGCTCTCGAGGTGGCTGCAGCAGGACGAACCACAATTTCCATTGCTCATCGTCTTTCCACAATCAAAGACGCCGATAATATTGTTGTCATGACAGAAGGTCGGATCGTTGAACAGGGAACGCACGACGAGTTACTGTTGAAACAAGGTGCTTATTACCACCTGGTTGAGGCGCAGAAAATAGCCGAAACGAACGAATTGACCCCTGAAGAACAGATTGCCGTCGATGCTCAGGATGATAAGCTGGTTCGTCAGAAATCAAATAAGAGTGGTCAAGGCTATGAAGAGGATCCTGACGACATGAACATCACACATAAGCTGAATCGCACCCAGTCAGAAAAATCTCAGTCGTCGCTTGCCCTGCAGGGTCGACATTCTACCGGAGAGCAGCAGGCCTCGCTCTGGACTTTGATCAAATTAATTAGTTCGTTCAACAAGAATGAAATGAAACTCATGCTGGTCGGCCTTTTCTGGTCAATTATTTGCGGTGGAGGCAACCCTACGCAGGCGGTATTCTTCGCTAAGGAGATTATTTCCCTCTCGACGCCCCTCGTCGATCCGAGAACTGGTGCCACAATCCCTGGAGCTCGACATACACTTCGCCACGATGTCGATTTCTGGTCCCTGATGTACCTTATGCTTGCCTTTGTACAGTTCATCGCATTCTGTGGTCAAGGCGTCGCTTTCGCTTACTGTTCTGAGAAGCTCATCCACCGAGTTCGAGACCGAGCTTTCCGGACAATGCTGAGACAGGACATTTCATTCTTCGACAGGGAAGAAAATACTGCTGGAGCGTTGACTTCATTCCTCAGCACGGAGACTACGCATGTTGCCGGCCTCTCTGGTGTTACTCTCGGTACCCTTATCACCGTCATTACGACGCTTGTTGCAGCCATTTGTGTCAGTACCGCCATTGCATGGAAGTTGGCTCTGGTCTGCATTGCAACCATTCCTGTTCTACTTGGATGCGGGTTCTTCCGTTTCTGGATGCTAGCTCAGTATCAACGTCGGGCAAAGAAAGCATATGAGACCAGTGCTAGTTTTGCTTGCGAAGCTACTAGTGCTATTAGAACCGTTGCTTCGTTGACTAGGGAAGCTGATGTCCTCCAAATTTACATCGATTCTCTAAATGCTCAGGCCAAAAAGAGTCTGGAGTCTGTGTTGAAGTCATCACTTCTTTATGCTTCCTCGCAATCGCTCATGTTCGCCTGCGTCGCTCTAGGCTTTTGGTATGGCGGTAATCGTATCGCGGATCATGAATACTCTTTGTTTCAGTTCTTCGTCTGCTTTTCGTCCGTCATCTTCGGTGCTCAGTCCGCTGGTACCATTTTTTCCTTCGCACGTAAGTACTTCTTGATCGAACCATTCTTCCTACACTAACAATTTGCAGCGGATATGGGCAAAGCCAAGCAAGCAGCTCAAGAATTAAAAATTCTCTTCGACCGCAAGCCAACAATCGATTCCTGGTCTCCAGATGGAGCCAAACTCGAGTCTGTCGAGGGCCATATCGAGTTCCGTGACGTTCATTTCCGTTACCCTACACGACCTGAACAGCCAGTCCTACGTGGTCTCAACCTTCATGTCTCTCCAGGCCAATATATCGCTCTAGTCGGTGCTTCCGGTTGCGGTAAATCCACCACCATCGCCCTCCTTGAACGTTTCTACGATCCTCTTGTCGGCGGCATCTACGTAGATGGCAAAGAAATCTCCAGTCTCAACATCAACGACTACCGTTCTTACATCGCACTTGTGTCCCAAGAACCAACCCTTTACCAAGGCACCATTCGCGAAAACGTCCTCCTCGGCGCCGACCGCCCTGACGTTCCAGATTCCGAGATTGAGTTCGCCTGTCGCGAAGCCAATATCTACGATTTCATCATGTCTCTTCCCGACGGATTCTCTACTGTCGTCGGCTCTAAAGGATCCATGTTGTCAGGTGGTCAGAAACAACGTATTGCCATCGCACGTGCACTACTCCGTGATCCTAAGATCTTACTCTTAGACGAAGCTACTTCAGCGCTTGATTCCGAGTCTGAACATGTTGTTCAAGCAGCATTGGATAAGGCCGCAAAGGGAAGAACAACGATCGCAGTTGCGCATAGATTGAGTACGATTCAAAAGGCGGATATCATCTATGTTTTCGATCAAGGTGTTATTGTAGAGAACGGGACACATACCGAGTTGATGCAGAAGGGTGGTAGATACTCTGAACTGGTCAACTTACAAAGTTTGGGGAAGCATAAGTAAGCTTCGGGTTTTGGTACTCCTGTTTCACTTGCAGGAACGGTTTTTTTTTAATCATTGGAAGTGTTTTTGGTACGGCCTGTGTTGATTTTATTGCATGGCGATGGCGTTCGGGTGGCATACACAATAGATACAGTATGAGTTGTACTGTCCATACAGCACATGGCATTTTGGTTGTGCACACATACATACTTATTTTATTTAGTTTATAATTCAGGTTCATAGATAGGGGCTACGATTCCGAACCGAGAGCGAAAAAAGGGCAATTTCACCCTTTCACTCGCTCGGGTGGGATCGCGGAGTTAAGATGGAACGAGATGAGAGGGATTAGGTGGATGAACTCCTGTCGATGTAGATACCACTGAGACTCATCTCAAATTTTTGGATATCCCTCCCTTTGCGAGACTCGTATTAAACAGTCAAGGTAGGATTTTCGTGCAACAAGTCCTCGACGTCGAGGCATAATCACCAAGCTCATTGTACGGCAAAAACATATACCTCAAGTGAGGCAACATTATGGAGCTCTGTTCATACAATCCAACTAATTTCCCGTCCACGCCTTCCCTTTTGGGTGTTATGTGTTGTCGTTCATCTTTTCGTTGTCTTTTTCACGCATATGCATGGCCAAGGAAGGACGTCTCTTCAATTCTTTCCACTGTCACCTGTATCCATGGATAGAGCATACAATCTTGATCTTGTCTTTTTCCTGTTCTTTAGTCTGATGCCGCAATGCAAATATATTGTAATGTATGCGACTGGGTTCTTGTTAGACAGAGATCTTGGTGCCTAAGAGGCATAAAGCTAGAGGGTAACAGACCAAGCATCTACGTCGACGTTAGGCAAAGTGTTCACAGAGCATGCTTGACGGCGCTGGTAAACGCGGGAAAGTTCAACTATCAAGGACCACACTTGAACGAGCAGTCAATTGAGGGACAAACAGAGGCCGTCGGACATTTCAATAGCTGGCACGTGGGACGTTACCACAGAAACTATTACGGCATGGTGGACTTCCTGCGGGAGCAAGACAGGAGACAGGCAGCGGAACCAGTTGCCGCTCGGGAAACCACTGAATCAACTGCCGCTCAGGAAGCCACCGAGCCAGTAACCCCACCCCCGACCCATCCAAAGGCGGCGACAAAGGCGGCAGTAACGCCACTCAAGACTTCGAAATCAGGAACACCTTTGTCGGCGGCAGACAAGGGTGCTGAGAGTCGAGGCGTGGTTTTATTTGTATTGGTTAGCAGGCGAGAAGAAAGGGGAGTGGAGTGGGAAGTGGGAAGTGGGAGAGAGTGGTGTTTCTTCCTTCTGCAAAGAGACGTATCGGATCTGACGAACTGTAATGAGACTTGTGATTCTTTATTTCTTTCCTGATTCAGTTACGGTGTATCATATCGCTTCACGTCGCTATCACTTTACATCACCTCACGACTTCTCACGTTTGCTTGCATATCCTCGCTTCTTTTCTTTTCTACATGTGTAAATATCGCCTAGCGCTCTGAGGTGAGGAAGAGAAGATAGAGACTGAGTGATTGGTTGTCTGTATTCAGCTAGTGGTATAGATGGGAGAGTGTAGTGTTGGGATTTAAGTTGTGTGCTGTGGACAGGTAGATTGTCGTAGTGAAGGAGGTTCGGATTATGGGTTGTGGTGGCGTGGCTTGTTGGTGCAGTTTTTGATTGGAATATTTTGAATGGACTTTTGTTATTGTTTTGGATTCTGTTGTTAGTTTGACATTTGATTCTCATTTCAATGTTTTGTTGCTTTTTTAACATCTGCTTGCAATTGCATATTTTGGCTGTTAATTCTATCTTTATTCTTATTACTATGTGTACTTTTAGTTCGGTGATTGTTGTTATTGTAATACATGATGGTAATTATATCATTGCTATTAATTAAATTATTTCTTTCAATTTAACATTTCCCCCATCATTGCATTCTCGGTTGCAAGACTGGAAAATGAATCTGATTTTTGTAGATTTCTATTGGACCAGTTGAGAGCTAAATCATTCAGATACTTTGACACAGACTCTGGAGTCAGGTCTCTCAATAGAGAAGGTTTGGAGCTGCTGTTAAGACTTTGCTGGATAGAAAAGGTAGTGGTGGTCACGTGCTGCACCCCCCCTTTTGAAAATCCGGGATTGAACACTAGCTTCGTACCGCCTTCCAATCAAAACTACTTCTATTTCAAAATCGCCTCGCCAAGAGAAGATCATCAAACCATGAAAAGGAAGACAGCCAAGTTCCACCATAGCCCCTGGGAGCTGACAGCAGCCTTGCTCGCATTGATTTGGTTGGTGAACTAAAAGAGAACAATGGTTTTCAATTCGTTGCTCCAAATTTAGCGTTTCATATTTCGCCCGATTTCTGACTGCAGCTCCAGCTTGGCAGCGCCTTGCGTCCACGATATAGATAGAAGGATCTCATTCTGGTGTAACAATTCGCAATCTATATAGTTCTAATACATCTCTTATGGCGTCCTATAAGTGCTGGGCGACTTGTTACCATTTAGTCAAAATGAAAACAATGAAGAATGTTATTCTCTTATTTTTTAGTCTAAGCGTAAGATTCACGATTGCTTCTGCTGTCAAGTCGTGCTATTATCCAGATAGATGTAAGTCTCAAACTTCCACACAACATTCTCGTCATTTCGCTACGTTTGGGGTTTTCGATTCGAAGTTACTCTCAAGCGCAAACATTTGGAAGTAGAAATCTGACTCTTGTTTCTGAGTAGCCATAGCCCCAGATACACCCTGTAACACAGCAACAAGCGGACACAGCTCCTGCTGCACTGCGCCTTGCATGTCTTCCGGACTATGCCTCGATAGCGGAGTTCTATCTCGCGGCTCCTGCACAGATCCAACTTGGAAAGATCCCGCATGTCCTCAATATTGCGTCAACTGTAGGTTATTTTCCTCTGTTCTAAATCTGGCGACCATAAAAAAAACTGACCAGCGTCAAGATAATCGAGATGGCGGTTCTCCTATAATACCTCGTCAATGGACAAACGGATTGGATGTCAGCGCGATAGGATGGTGTTGCGATTTCCCACTAGCAAACGGGTCTTGCGCTCAAGGCTTCGAAATCAAAATCCAGGCTGGTACCGTGCTTCCGAATGCCACAACTTCTTCGACTTCAAGCGGTACAAGGACTGCTTCGAATACAGCTACTGCTCCTGGACAACATCCTGCGACGAATAGCACTTGCAAAGTGAATCACGACGTGGCGATCGGGGCAGGAATTGGAGTCCCGTTGGGGATTGCGGCCGTGAGTTTGGCTTTGCTGTGGCTGAGGGAGAGAAGGATACGCAAGAAGGAAAAAGCGGAGGCCGCTGCATATGTGCAAGCTTCGCACGAAAAGAATACATTTCTGCCATCGTCAGAAGTACCTGGGGACTCGAGACATACGCCTTCGGAACTTGGCGGGATGCAGAGATACGGCGAATTGCCTTGACGCCCTGACACGAGTGCAATTACGTTTTGCTTCTGGTTGCCCCTTCGAACTTCGACGCATCACCTCAGGTGCCAAGCTCCTTGCGTCTGGTTTCATTCATGATGGGCCTTTTCGACTTCAACGCCCTAGCCAATATTCCAGCTCCTACGCTTCCAAATCGCGGTTACGATCGTCCTCCATGCGCACCTCGAAGCGCAAAGATCGTCTGTACCCCGCCGGACTTCGACCTCCATCCAGCGCCCATCCGCAAAACTCAAAGATTGGTATCACACGTCCCGAGAAAAGACGTGACCGAGCCGAGCCGATCATCTAATTTCCAGCCCGCCACACCATCTCATCCCGTCTTAGACAACCCAAAGCCGCCCGGATGAATGCCCGGCTTCCTACTCAGGATGCAGAATTGCTTTTTCCCCGCAAGCGTTTATGCAGTCGTGATCGATAATGGACGTCTGCTCCTGAGGGATCGTCCCTAATGGTCAGTGCGACAGATAAGGTTATGTCACTGCATCTGCCTTCGAGCTTGTGGTGATGCGGGTGGCGAGAAACGTCGCAGAGTTGAATACTTGGAGATTGGTGAATATCTAGATATGAAACTGTGTTATGTATAGACATAATGATATTGTACCATGAACATGCAAAAGCTGCAGAGAATTGTTTTTGGATGAGGAAAATTGGAAATTGAAAATTGAACAATAGTGATAGCGGTTAGAAGCGCATATTCTCAACAGCCCCATACTTCAACCGTCCAACGGCTTCCAACCCGTCCAAAGGACAACCCTTTCCCTTTCAGCTCCTCTCCCTTTTCATCCCATCCCCACTTCCCCTAAATACCGCACCAAAGACCTTCCTCCTTCTGCACCAATATCACACCGGCCCCCCTTCCCTCGTCCCGCCGGCTCTCCCACCTCCCACATTCGGGGCATCACGTGATCTCCATCCCACTAAGTACCTAGGCAGGAACCCCCCATGCCCCGCTGCCCTTCCCAATCTCCTTCCCAAAGCCAGCGCCACCGCAAACCGCACCGCAAGGGCAACGCAAAACAAAAGCCAACATAGGTACTCAACAAGCCGGAACCCTGCTTCGAGACCGGCTGGTCGTATCCTTCCTGTCTTGTCTCACCGGAATCCAGAACCCGTCATTCCGCGAGCAAAATGCGATGTGCAACAGAAGGGATTTTGCACCTCCCTACCTACCTAGTCTGGAGGCCTTTGCTTTGCTTTGGGCTATCGCTCTGCCTCGGGGATAGGAAGGTTGTGTACGCGAACACGGTAAGGTAGGGGAGGGGAGGAGAGGTAAGGCACGTCAGATCTTACTTCCGCTCGCTAGGACGGTACCGCGACGGAGCAAGCCCCTTTTGGCATCCTCGCTTGCGGGATGAGGACTTGCGTTCTTGTGCTGGGATGGGTTTTGGTGTTGTTTTGTTTGGGGGTTTGGCCAGTCCGGGATACAGTATTGGAGAGTGCTAGAAGCTGGCTTCTACTGTAGAGTTGGAATGGAAGATTTTATGATTGGATGGAAAATGAGGGTTTGTGGCGTCAAGATTTTGGATATTTTATGTATTAGTTAGTATTTTGGCGATTAGTGAACTTGATTTTTTTCTAGTATTGCGGTATTAAGTGAGACGGAATTGATCCTAGAGGTCAGTTCAGGAGAGCCATGTCGTTTTTGGTGTCTGTATTGGTATAGTACTGTAGTTTGTGAAGATTTGGTTATGTTGGTGGGGTCGTGTAAAAGTTCACTTCTGTAAATGATCCTCCAAACCTATCAGATCCATAGAGTGTGATACAGAATCGTCGACGAAGAATACGTTAGGATTACCCTACGATTGCTGGGTCTCAAGTTTCTCTGAAGTTCCTTAACCTCTTTCTCATTTTCCATCGTGTTCGCGGAGCCTCGGATGAACCTCGCAAGGTGTACGATGCGAGATGAATCATGAAGAGCTCGAATAAGTTAACAGCTAGGTCATGCTCGTACGATAAACTTGAATCTAGATAGCTATGACGTGGACCCTTCTCGCTTTGCAAGGCGCTTCTCCCCAGGCACGGCACTGCACTTCCAGGGCTTCTTGTCCTCAAACCTTGCAAGACCCCACATAAATTCCCCAATTGACGAAGCGGAACGGCCCGCGGGCAAGACATGGATGTTAAAGCTCTCCCGGCACAGCGGAGTTCATTCCCCCACAGGATCAGGAGCAAAAGATAACAAGGTAGTAACGAAGCCTCATCAGTAATGGTCATGGAAAGGATCACAGAAACAAGAATCAAGCTGAAACTATCCCATGGACCAATAGGCTAGACAAAAGCTGCAATAATATCCGGAAGGAGTCCAGTAAAGTACTCCAATCCAGTCGGAAAGATGCCTCGCTTGTACCCGCTGTGATAAGCACTTGCTCCCACGACCTGCTAAAGTATCATACCAATCAAACTACCGAAAAGCTCAGTATCAAAACATGAGGGGCAACGGCTGGTCAAGTCCGCTGAGCCCTACGAAGTATTGTCTACCGAACCGCCGACCTCTCTTGTCCCACCTGAACATTCAGCCACCGCCCTGCGGCAATCGTGCGGCCGCAGCTTGCTTCCATCCGTAAAATCCTCACACCACTCTTCTCACCGCAAGAAAAATACTTTGGTACAGTAGGTATCGCACGGGAACCCCTTCCTGTGCCTCTCTGCGCTGGCTTCCACTCAAAAGCCAAACAGCCTTAGTTACAGAACGTGTAATCTAATGCAGGTACGGCGCGCGATGCAACGACAGGCTCGGAAGGTACACAGGTACATCCGAACAACGACCCTTTCAAACCTCATCATTTCCACTCCTCAAACCCGGCTGAAAAAAAAAACCTCAGATCGGACAGCGACCCTTCTTCCCTCTCTTGCCAGCCATCATCTTTTTCCGAGCTGAAGACTCCAGGCGGAGGGATGAGAAGACCGTGGGATTCAGCGATATGACAAAAGATACGCACAAGAAGCACGGCCCACCCCACGCACGACGTGCAACAGAAAAAGACGGTGCACTGGCACATGTGCAAATTTTGCCATCCAGGCAGAACGGCACAGAGTTCTGATGACCGAAGGTGGAAAGTAACGTTGCGATTGCGGTTGCGATGCCGATGGAAAAATGTGTGTGTACGAAAAACACCAAGTACGTATGTGGCGATGAAGTGGATGTGATGGCGAGGGAGATCGACAACGCCACGAAACTGCGATTTGCAACAGAGATTCTCCCTGGATAAATGGAGGCGTTTGAGAAGAGGAGAGGAGAGAGGTGGTTTTTTAATGGCTTGATTGGTGAGAGCTTGATGTTTTTGATCTGCTTTAATTGTTTGCGGATTTGGATGGATTGAGTTGAGGTCGCGAGTGCCGAGATGCCGAGCCATTCATTGTTCGAGACTGAAGTCAGTGCGACCAAACAGAGTGGCAATAAAAAACTTGTGGACTGTGTTCTATGATCAAGTTTATTCAAAGGTTTGCATTGAGGCAATCATTTAGATAAATCGTCTAATGGTTCTTATTTTCCTTATTTATGACGCAGAAAGCGATCACTACTTCGTCTGCATGTCGAAGAGAACCTCTGACCCTGAAAGAAATCTCAACTATTAAAGGATTTGAACATCTCGAAACGCTGAGATAAGTGTTAGAAAGCTATGGTCTTCAGAATCTTCAGATACCTGCAAGTGTTGAAGTCGTTATTCGCTCCATTCGAAGCTAGAGATTGAAGGTCATTAACTTCACAAAAATTATATACCGGGGACGACTATCTTAAATAATGATACATACTGTTAATTTGGAAATCCGGTTCGAGGCATTCTTCAGTGTCTTTCACTGAAGGACCTCATATTCCGAATCTTCGTTAAGTTTGAAGCTCAGTTCCGATGAATCGACTTTCAGGCTAATTTCCCTTAACAAGTTGGTTTATCTTAGAATTACCTTCAAAGCTTAGCCCACAATAACCGTCTGAATAATAAGTAAGTCTGAAGTGGTACTAACTTGAATAAATGAGACTTTCTGAAGACCTACAAGATTGAAATCACGTGGCAACAACACGGCTATCCCCTGGATCGGACGTACACGTACCTCCTTTGCAATGTTTGCAATATCATAAAGTATATTTTCGAAAGCATAACCTTTGGCATGTAGTACAGCAGGGAAGAATGTGTCAAGTTAAACTGGTTGGCTTTCAAACCCCGTAGTTCCATTATTCGGCTAGGACTATGCCTCAAGCGTCAACGGAATTTTTGTTGCATGTCGCATCCACCAATGTTCGCTCAGGTTCCGCACATTGAACTATTTTTGCCACATATCTCAGGAAGCAGGAGTTCCGCTAGCGGAGGAATTGAAGTCCTTACTTTTCTTGTCAGCTCCGCTCCGACCTCTAGGGCAAACTGCCATCTATCCATCCTTCTTGGAACTTCGAGGAAGCTTTATTGCACATCTGCTGAACTATTGTCCGGCTGCTTATCGAACTTTGAAGCCTTTTGTGGCATGTCAATCGGGTTATTGTCCGGTTTTATTTTGAACTTTGGTAAGATTTCTTATTGCATGATGCTTGGCTCATTGTCCGTCTTCTGCTGAAGCCCATCTCCAATAGAATGTATCAATGTTATTGAGATCGAGGCATGGGTAAAAGCTGTAGCATTGGATATCGAATATTGCAAAACAACTACGCCGAGTATAAAACGGTGCCTTCACATATTATAAAGAACAGCACCGGCTCCACAACGCATACATTGATGCATACATATAGGCTTCCATATACTTACGACTTTGCGCATCCATAAGCATCCATATGTATAATCACATTCTTCTCCGGTGTGGTCTCAAAATAGCGCTACATAATCTCTAAACAGTACTATATAAACATAGTCAAACATTACTTCTCATTCTATCTTGAAATACTGCAATGTAATCTCGGATCATAGATCTCGATTCTCCAGGTCCACATTCATACCCCGAGGCTGAGAAAAAGCAAAAACAGGAGGAAAAAGAAAAGGGGGTCACGTGGTATATGGAAAAAGCAAATTGCTATAGTCAAGGAACAAGGAAAAAGCAAGGAATCGTACGATGTATGACTTAGCATGGCGCTAGTGATGATAGGTTGCTTTCACAGCAGCTTCCAAGCTCTAAGTAAAAGACAAAGTCTGGGACGTTTCAGAACCTCCAAGCAGTGGTCCGTGGGACATCGCTAGGCCAATTGGATCTGCTTCGCAGTGCGTAGATAGAGTGTCTTTGCAAAAGAGGAATTGTTGCCAATTGGCAGTGGGACAGCCTTTTGCAAACAAAGAAAACATGCTATCAGGCCTTCCTCTCATTGTCGATTCTTTCGATGAAGAAATAGTCAATGTTTCTACCGGAGCTGCTTCGAACTGGAAAGAAGACAGCATCCCTAGGACTTAGGCTTATAATTTTTGCCGTAGCTCTGTAAGAGAAAGTGTAGATGTACGAGAGACAATAGGTCTCTACCGCCAGCCGCGACCTTCGAGTTGATGTGCTCTACTCGTTGTCCGTGTCTGGCCCGGTGGTAAGTGGGGAGATATTGCTTAAAATTATTGCTTTATAAGTTGAGGAGCGTCTCGTTTGGGATTTTGCCGGCATTAAGACGTGAATAATCTTAAGTGTCAACGACAGAGCAATTGTGGCATCAGCTTACTGTAGTCATTACCAAAGCGTGAATTAGAGATTTGCAAAAGGCTGTACATGCTGTAGCAATGCCGACATCGAAATTCATTATAAACGTTGTAGAATAAGAAATATTTGATCTCAAAAACATAAGAACTGCATTGCAAATCGGTTCCAACTAAAAAGAGAACTAGACATCTGTAAAAGCTGTGCAAAATTACAACCTTACTTATCACAAGGAGAATGTAGGTCCAAGATACAGTTAATTCAACATATTTTGAAAGGTACTTGATCATCTCCCTGTTCCTTCTCAATGCCGAGCATCCTCCGGTATTCATAGCCATCCTAGTTCCAACGACTGCCGGCAGCAGAACAGCTTATGTTGCCGAGATCGGAGACCTTCTCGAGTATATCAAGCATGAATAATCGTTGATATCAATGACAAAGCAATTGCAAATTTGGAAACCAGGTATCGATCAAAATGGAATGCGAGATCTGCAAAGTGGTACATGGTATTGCGGTCCCGAGGCCGGAGAACAATAGAACAAGTCAAAGTTGCGATAGAGGACGTAGTACAGAATGTTGGACGTGCCAAAGAGGATAACCCAAATATAACAGAACACCAAGGTTTCGCAGTGCAAATTCCATTAGCAGGCAAAGAAAGAGAAAAGGTACAAGGTACAATCATCCTTAAAGCAAGTCACTCGACCACGGCCCCCAACAATACCATGCAACCCTCTCTCTACACTGCCACAAAACAATTAAAAACATCAGCCCATCCATGCACCTCAAAGTAGAACAATACAAATACCAACGATACGATACGGCCGCAGCAGCCTCGATCGCCGCAAATCGATATTTCTCCACACCACCAAGACCCAATCAGCCGACCTCTTCCGCCTCTTCCCTCCCCCACACATCAATGCAAACCAAACCAGACCACGCCTTGGTACCGGGCTCCGATCATAAGGCAATTAATTGCGCCATACGTAACCTTAACGATGCTTGCACGCATCGCATCGACGCGCTGCGTGTGCGCAGAGCCTTGACCTTACCTTACATTCTGCACATCATAATTCGGCAGCGCATGACCATGAGAGTAATAATACGCTCGTCTGCATTCCTGCCGCGCTCGAGCTCGGAAGGTGAACCTTAATCCGCCTTCACACAACACGATATCCAGCCTGCAGGCTGACGAGGCTGGGGGTGGGCTTAGGAGCCAATTACCTGATCAAGACAACAGCACTCAGCACGTCGTGCAGCAGGTATTACTGTATAGGTACGGTCCAGCCTTGGAAATGTATGCACGATGCCCACCACCACCACCACCCAATGCCCATCCGCCAAACGCCAGCGCAGCGGGGCGATCCGCACTCTATTCGCAATACAGTACGGGCGGTGGGCTCAGCTGAGCAGAAACGCACCAGCCAGCAAGCAAGCAAAGAAGCAAGAGGCGGATTTCAAGCAAAAAATCGAAATGCTTTCGCCCTCCCCTCCGCTCCTCCCCCCCTTTCCTGAGTCAGCACACCCTTTTCCTCCTGGTGGTCTCGCCCCTAGCCATTCTGCAAATTTCAAATCTTTTGAAATGAGGGTTTCCTATTCGGGCCGTACTTGCAGATTTTGTCCTTCTTTTGACAGCGCTAGCCATGCAATGTCTGCATGTCCGCATATCTGCATGTCTCGAATGCAGCTAAAAAGGGCGGAATTGCCGGGCCGTTCTGGGACGAAACAACCCCTGTTTCTCTCCGAAGTGTCTTCATTGCCGACACGTGATGGCTCCACGTGATAGAGCCTAAGTTCGGTAGGTATCTGAGGGTCTGCAAAGTATATCGTGGGGAGTGGAACAAGTCTCGCCCCGATGGAGAAGGAAGAAACATATTGCCGGAAGCAGAAGGCGGAACGTAGGGGAAGTCCGAGATCCCCATCCCACACTACACGCAAGAATACAAATCATTGTCGCCAGCGCTTGGGCTTTACCGCACCTTGAGCTTAACCTGTGGAGGCGGCTCGCTCGGATGATATACTTGACGCAGGCGCGGGAGATGCAGAACGAGGGGAAAGGAATGGGTGTCTTCATATGGAAGAAAGGGAACTACCCGGGCGGTTAGCTCTGTCAACATCATCTACTTCTCGATTTCAAAAATGATATCTTTGCGGACGTGTGATTCTGAAGCGTGGGGGTTCCCACGGCATGTTTTGAATGTGTCTTGCTGGTTGTGGTACATTACAGTCATAGTGATACAGTACTGTGGTTCCTGATCTCCTATCGTACAATCATGCATTGCATCGTCCCCTTCCTCAATTCCCTCCCGTTCACTATCTGCCTCGAGACTAGGCTCTAGGGCAAAGCCTTGCCCAGAGCACTCCATGTATCCGTGTCGTGGTATTTTGACAAACAGAAGGAAAATCCGGATTGTACATGTAAATCGGAAAAAAAGTGATGGCGCCTGTATAACCAACCGTAGAATATCGAGGGAACACTGAATACATAGGAAGATGCATGCAAAATGCCCCAAAAGCCTGCAAACCCAAAATGTTGCAAATAAATACAGCGCTAGCCTCCCATGATCGAATTTGCGTACTCGTAAGGTCAATGGTATCGTCCGCTTGCGTAGAAACGTGAAGTCCTGAAAATACAAAGAAATGTGCCGTTGTTTTGCACCGCGGTCGGTGTATTATAAATCGAAGCGCTTGATCGTTTGTCGAAGCATTAAAGGCGTGAAGTCTTGAAGGAATTAGTATACTAGAAGAAATCGTGGATTGCGTAACTGTTGCTGTCCATTAAATTCCGATCGTTGAGGGCGTAAACTCTAGTAAGACGCGTCTATTGATCGATCGTGAGGGCCGTAAATTAGGAAACTGGTCCATTGCATGTATTGCTTCATCGCACATCTGCCCAACATCCAGGAACATCGAATACGTAAATAAACTGGGCTTATAGGTGGAATATTTAGGACTTGGCTTCTGCCGGAGGTTGAGATTCTGCTGAAGTTGTTGCTTCGCTCGCGGGCGGTAGTGTGGTCGTTGTAGTACTGGTACTGGCTGGCTCAGGGGCCGGACCCATTTGCACAGTCTCCGTTACAGATGCAATATTGGGTGTTTGAGCTTGTACTTGAGGCTCTCTCACCATTGGTACTTGAGGATTTACCGAAAAACTGCTTTCACCTGGTTGTCTAGGTGGAGGAGCCTTGTAAATTGTCAGTCTTGACCTTAGTAACTTCGCGGCGGACATCCACATACTTTTGGAGGCTTCGCAGGTGCTCTTTGCCTTTTCTTCTTGCCCGGAGAGTCATCTGCTTGGATTTCTGGCGTCGTCTGCTCGATTGGAGCCTGTGGAGTCGGTGGACCTGGCGCTGGAGCTGGTGAAGGCGCGATTGGCGCATAAGGACTTGAAAATTCTTCTGCCGTAGGCGGAAGACTCGATGATTGCGCCGGAAACAACTCGCCGCGTTGTATAGCATCCCTAGTCCTTCTCTCTACTTCTGTCTTTGGAGGCCGACCTCTTCTCTTTTGTGGAGGAGCTGGTGAAGAAGCCATCGAAACTGGAGAACCGCCATTTGGAGGTTTTGGCCGGATATCTCGAGCACCAGGTATAGTTTCTACCCCAGATTGTCTCCGCTTTGCGGGAGGTACTGGCCCCATATATGAATGCTCCATAAACGGTTCAGACTTGCGTTTTTGAGCAATACTTTGCAGCGGCGGCGGCGGCGCTGAAAAAGCGGGAGGAGGAAGAGCAGGAACATTTCGCAGCAGACTGTCGTACGCGGCTTTACATTGACTCATGGTTCGTCCTATATATACGTCAGCAATCCAGATAATAGGAAATATGGAAGGAGATGCGAAGTCTGTGTGTTATAATGCGATATTCGCAATCTGGGGAACCTTGCACTCGGAGGTTTCAATTGAGGATCAAAGAACGTACCATGAGGTAGAGCTATATGCTCCCAAGCCGGTGGTCCTCCTTCTTGAACTACATTTAATAGCCGCTCGATAGGAATCGTGCTCGCCTTCAGCATTTCTGTGAGAAGGTAGCGCTATAGGTGAGAGTTATTAGTTTTAGACGCGACTGACGAGGCACAAAAGGTGGTACGGGATTGTCGATGCGCCTGGGGTGGTACCAATGCGCTTGCCAGGCGCAAATTATATCTGGGAGAGTGTGAAGTCTTCTGAGGGCTCTCACGTACCTTCTCGTGCTCCTGGAAGGGACCCGAGTACACCGGATCCATTGTGGTGAACTGGGAGGTGTACAACGAAGGAGTTGAACAGCTGGCGCAAAAGGAGGATCTGCCACCGGCGTAGCAGGGAGGAGTTGGGGGTGAGAGGAGGATGGAGGAAGGAGGGCGGAAAGGGCGAATTATAGGGCATTAAGTATCTTGGAAGAGGTCTATATCACTTTTCGAGGCAATCTAGAGAGCGTGGAATGATGCAGCGGTCGCAGTGAAAGAATGTCAGGCCGATGGGCGAAGAGGGGAGGAATTAGAAGGCTGAATGAAGTGGCCGCATGGAGGGTTAGGTGGGCGAGGAGGAGAGTTGAAGACGCGCAACGGACGAAAAGTCAAGGTACGCCAGAACTTCCAGGAGGTGCAGAGGTGCAGTGGCTCGTGTTTGAATCGCCTGCAAAACAGGCGTTAATAGAGGGGGATTTTAATATTAAAACGATGTTCTGCAGTTGTATGCACGCTGTATGCACGCGGTGCTGCACCAGCATGCAAGTTCCAATTTCAGGCGAATTTGAGTGGTCTCTGGGACCAGACTACCTGAGAAGCGAGCTGCATTGCAAAGGGTACCTAGCCGCCATCCGCATATGTGTGCTCCTGCTGCTCAGATGGCAGAGACGCATCTGTGTCGTCGAGCAAGCAGCATTTTGCGCTTTCGGGCGATTCTGGCGATTCTGGCGACGCTGGCTGGCAGTCGAGGAATAAGGGGAGAGAACGGCTCTGGCGATTGGCCGGCGAGCCTCTCTGCGCTGGCCTTGCAGTTCGTCGCAAAAAGGGCCAGTCCCGGGAGACAAACCGGACAGCGGACGGACAATGGCCACAGCTCGCAGCAGGGAGCGGCGACGAGCCCTCCATTGGCTGCCGGGCGCTGGCCGCACGCCAATCACGTCCCCAAGGTCCCCAGGGCCCCCAGCTGTGAGGTGAGGGATCTGTGAGGGATCACAAAACACCGCGTGCAGCCTCCAATCGTGCGATCGTTAAGCTTCTGACTTGGGAGACCTCATAAGGCTGGCCTCTGGAGGCCGCCGACCAGAGCAGAATCCACAGAGCCGCACCGCCGCCATCGACTGCACGCTCGCGCGGACGCTGAGCGAGGCCGACAACTTCGACCGCGCCAGCTTCGTTGGTGGTGGAGGGCGGTGATGCCAGGCCCGGCCAGGCTCGACCTCGACTTCGCGGTCTGGCCTGCGCGCTGGAGCACTCGCATCATAGCACCGCGATGCCTTCGCCGGAGGAGCAGCGCTGCAAACGCGTGCGAGCTCCCCAATTTATAAACATCCTGCGGACTCGGCCTCTTCATATATACTCACATCCGCGGGTGGGCCAAGCTTCACGCCAACGCTGCAGAGTGCGCTGTCACTCGTTCATAGGAAGGAAATAGGCCCATTCAACCCACCTTCCTCTCTCATGCCCATCACTGACGTCGCTGATAGATGAATCCTGCGCTCCGCTGCTCCCCTCATCCGATCTTCCATGAAGGTGCATTACTAGATGCATAGGCGCGGTGGCCTGTAGTCAAGAGGGTCAGTTGGGCCGGGTTGGGCAGTACCTCGGGATGTATACCTGCCAAAGCTTCAACAACTGGATTCGAGGGATGGTGGTGATCTGACCGTCGACACGTCTCTATCCTAGGTCACGGATACACGAAATGGACGATCTGACATACTTTTACAAATGCTTTTGAAGCAGGGACATGGCCCAGGTACGGCCGAACCACATTTCCGCTTTGGCGACAAAAACAACAACCGCTCTTATCGATACATGGCTAAAAATATGCTCGCTGAGGTTTCAATAGCCGTACTCCTTCCTTTGACCGTGCGCATATGGGATATAATGGAGACGTCTGCTCTGAAAGACGAAAGGCTGAGAGAATTAGGTTCCCTTTACGGATTCTCGGCATCACAAATGGGCAGATAATGGTTGCCATCACAAATCACATTCTGAAACGGGATCTGACCATATAAAAGTAGCTCGTTTGTGGCCAACCTTGTTCCAGATCATCATGGCTGTAAAGAAGCATCCCAGATCATGGTTGAAGGAACATCAGTATGGCCTTTCCATCTGCCACTAGAGTGAGTACCTAGGTACCTATCCTTTCATTTTGCGAACACGTGCAGGGTTGAGGGCGCAAAACGTAGTGATGCTGCATTGCGACTTCACTGTTGGGCTGGGAAACTTGTCAACACGCAAAGGCCTTGCATTGGGCATCAATATGATGGCAATCTCGCAAATTTGCATTCACGACCTTCTGCAGGGCGAATGTTTGCCAGTGAGGGGAGAGGTCAATTGCGTCCGGGGAATCGACGGCATTTGCCGTTGCCGACATTTGGTTTACCCTTTCAAACTGTATCTACTTCCTCTTCTTCATAGCAATGACATTCGGACGACTGCGGTTTGGAACGGAGAGGTACAAAGTGAATAGTGATATGTGAGCGCACTACTGGCGACAAAGGGACTCTTGGTCAGATAAGATATGCGGAGGAGGTAGAGCTGGTATTCGCTATATGCTTCTCCTTCATCTACACCCTCGACTTCTTTCTTCCTACTATCAGAATACTTCCAGTCGTTCACCCGAAATCGCGCTTCATGTCCTCATCGACGAGCTGTCTAGCTTCTTCCATCCGCTCGACGATATCCTCTTTCGCAGAGCTTTCATCCACAACCTTCGCCCTCCCTTCAGTCGCATCTAGTCACTCAGGCGCAACCACTCCTTTGACCTCGACGGCCTTTGACAGCGAAACCCCTTTGCAATTTACAACAGACATTCGACTTAGCTACCTCATCGCCCAATAACCCATTTGGTGTCCGGTTTAATACTGCGTGAGGTGGGTGCAGCGGAAGCGCTGTGCCGAGTCTCGAATACGGCGTTGGCTTCACAACCACTTTTTCAAGTGTCCGCCAACATCGCCAACATCTGCGAATCTGCAATCGCACATCGAAATGGCAGACGACACCCGGGATATCAAACCTGAAGCTGTGGATGCCGCGCTGGGCGAAATGAAGCTCGAGGAAGGAACCTCGCAATATGGAGAGCTCGATACTGCGAATGGCAAATATGAGGATTTTCCCACTCCAGGCGGTGCCAAAATGTCTCGATCTACGACTCCTGCTATCCAGAAGTCTGCCACCCAGTCGCCCTTCAAGAAGCAGAGTGCTAGCCAGACACCCAGGTCTGAAGATGATGAGGAATTGGAGGTAATCGGCGGGGATATCATTGTCACAACTGAACCTGGGAAAGCACCTAAATTGCAAAGAAAATCCTCTCAAAAGATACGCGCACGTACACCACCATTATTCGATGACTCGCCAGATGCTACGGAGGAGGCTCTATCGGTATTCCAGGTAATCAAGGACTGCATTTATGGCTCTAAGTACATGGGATCATCCGAGCATGATCCTCTGGACTGTGATTGTTCTGAGGAGTGGAGTGAGTATCCCCTTATCCCCAAAAGGCGGCGCACTGACAGTGCTTTCAGAAGATGGCCAAAACCATGCGTGTGGAGAGGATTCGGACTGCATAAACCGTGCCACCAAAATGGAATGTGTCGACGGAGATTGCAACTGTGGTGTGGGCTGTCAAAACCAACGGTTTCAACGCAAACAGTACGCCAGTGTCTCGGTTATCAAAACTGAAAAGAAGGGCTACGGTCTACGTGCGAATACTGATCTGAATCCAAATGACTTTATTTTCGAGTACATCGGCGAAGTCATCAATGAGCCGACGTTTCGTCGGCGAACAATTCAGTATGACGAGGAAGGTATCAAGCATTTCTATTTCATGTCCCTCACAAAGAGCGAGTTCGTCGATGCTACGAAGAAAGGTAACCTGGGTCGATTCTGCAATCATTCTTGCAATCCGAACTGCTACGTGGACAAATGGGTTGTAGGTGAGAAGTTGCGCATGGGCATTTTTGCCGAGCGACCCATCAAAGCTGGCGAGGAGTTGGTCTTCAACTACAATGTGGACCGTTATGGCGCTGACCCTCAACCCTGTTACTGCGGGGAGCATAATTGTACCGGATTCATCGGAGGTAAGACACAGACCGAGCGTGCGACGAAGTTGTCTCATGCGACAATTGAAGCCCTCGGTATTGATGATGGCGATGGATGGGACAACGCCGTCGCTAAGAAGCCCCGAAAGAAGAAGACCGGCGAGGATGATGAGGAATATGTCAACAATGTTCAACCACGAGGCCTTGATGAGGATGGCGTCCGAAAGGTCATGGCCACTCTCATGCAATGCAAGGAAAAGTGGATTGCAGTCAAATTGCTCAGCCGTATCCAACGCTGCGATGATGATAAGGTCCGTAACCGAGTTGTTCAGATGCACGGGTACCAAATTCTCCGAACCACCTTGACAACCTGGAAAGACGACAACAATGTCATCCTGCAGGTACTCGATATCTTATACAATTTCCCACGACTGACTCGCAACAAAATTCAAGATTCAAAAATCGAAGCTACGATTGAGTCGTTGAAGGATTCCGATCACGAAGATGTCGCTTTTGAAGCAAAGAGATTGCTGGAGGAATGGAGCAAGCTGGAAGTTGCATATCGGATACCCAGAAAGAAGTTTGATCCCAATGCAGTGTCTGTATTTGAACGTCGAAATACAGACCGAGCAGAAGAGGTTACCAAATCTCCAACGCCAGCAGCCATTGTTGTGCCTACCGGACCTCGAAATTCGATTCCTCAAAGAAACGCCTTTATCCCTTCACGACCCCCAGTAAGAAGGAATTTCAATGCTCTGCCCGCTGGATGGTTCACTGCCATGGACCAGAATGGCAATCCATATTATTATAGCAAATCTGGCCAAACCACATGGCACAAACCTACACTTCCAGCCGTAGAACCTCCACCTCCTCCAAAATTGCCCCCAAAGTCCGTCCAAACTGCCAAGGCCCTGCAAGATATTATTGACAGCATCACGAAGCCAGATCCTAGCTCGCAAACGCCTCAGTCCGCACCAACAGCTGACTCGACACCTAAAGAAAAGAAGACACCTTCCGAAAAATGGCGATCATTATCTCAAGAAAAACAAATGAAGCTATACGAGAATACTGTAAGTCTCCATCTGTATATTTTGGAGCATCTAGCTAATTATCTTAGCTCTTCCCTCACATTAAGCACGTAATGCAAAAATTCACGAAACAGCTAGCAAAAGAGGACCTGAAGAAATTCGCCAAGGAAGTCGGCAAGAAACTCGTCGCCTCTGATTTCAAGAACAATCGAGTCGAAGACCCGACCAAGATTTCAGAAAAGCAAGAGAAGAAAGTTAAGAGATATGTGCGAGACTTCTTCGAGAAAGCAGTCGAGAAGAAGAAGATTTTGGATAAGAAGAAGAAAGAGAAAGAGGCTCTCAAGCTTGCTAACGGGAGCAATGGTGTCTCGAGACCAATTGTTGATGCTAAACTAGAAAAGGATGAGGACGGCGGAAGTGATGCAGAGGCAGTGGCAGATGAGACCATGGACCTTACGCCAAATTCTCCCATCGAACTCCCAGGATCCCCGCAGCCTTCAATACCAGCTACACCTTCATTATCAGATCTCAAACGCAAACGCGTGGATGCTGAGTTGGAAGACACGCCAGGTGGAACAGATGATTCGGAATCCAATAAGCGGTTGAAGGAAGAAGATGCTACGCCCCCTCCGCCACCACCTCCCCCGCCAGTGGAGAGTCCAATCGTCGACGGCATGATGGATATTGAGCAAGTGAAAGAGGAAACGGAAGAGGAGAAAGAGCTGAGGAGGCAAGAAGAAGATCTCATGCGGGAGAATGAGGAGGCCATGATGATGGAGATGGACGGGACTCTGAAATCGCAGGAGGAGAAAGCCAACCTCAATGGGTTGAGCACAGCTGCGAATCCAATCCCTAGTACGACCACGATCCTAAATGGACACGGACACGGAAATGGACATGGAGTCAAATCCAATCCGTTACCGAAAATGGAAGGCATCCTCGACGAAACGAAACAACATCGAAGATGACCCAGGTGAAGTGGGGGTTGGTGATGGGGACGAGAGGAATTGTATCTCTGTACTTCTTATGTATCATATCACACATCCAAACTACGACGGCAGACAGACAGGAGAGCTAGGGATCAACGTCACATCAGATATCTACTAGTAGCATCGGCGTCATTTGGTGGGAGGATTCTTTTCCGGTCCTGATCTTGGTCCTTGTTCTCGATCCGTCGCTGTTCTTAGGCATGCGTGCATGGGATTTGGGATCTTTTTTGCGTTTAGCATGCATGCGAGTAAGCAAGCAAGCATGGGCGGGATGGATGGCCTGCCTGCAGCCTGCTTTTGCATTTTGCATTGGGTTGATGGGGAAGAGGGGAAGCGGTACGATGCAGTGTGGTGCGATTCGATAGGTGATGTGGTGAGGAGTGATGTTGCAGGGGAGGAAGAGAAGAGAAAATAGTAATGCAATGCTATGTGATGCGATGCGAAGAAGTCAAGCACATTCCCGTATTTCATGAAATCATTCTCGATGTGATGATTGGAATCGAAATTAACATCATCGTTGATTGATAAAGCGCTGAAAAGCATCGACATCTCGCCGTAATAGCTAGCCCTCATGTATGGGCAAAGACCTAACCCCGAATCCGAATTCAAAATCCCGTAACAAGCAGTAAAATAGATGGCTTTTCATTCCGTGTTTTCATCCAGATCGCCGTCCCTCATCGCATCTCCTCCAATATTCTCCATTTCCAATCCCGACCTGGTCCGAGTATTCAGTCATAAATCATCTACGACTTGACAATCTTCTCCATAGCATCCAAAAGAATATCCGCATGATGCTGCTGGAAGATCAACATGGGTCTCAACCTCACCGCCCTCTCTCCACTACCTCCAATATTAACACCAACGCTCTTTGCCTTCTTCAAGAACTCATCCCGTCTCGGACTATCAAACGCAATGAAAGTCCCCTGTCCCTTGCCTCTCAGATTCTGGAACTCTCCCGGATACTTCTTCGCCAGACTCTCAATACCCGCATACAGATACTCTCCAATCTTCGCAGTATGGTTCACGAGATCCAAGCGTTCGATCTCCTGGATAATAGCTCGGAACAAGATCGCGCGCGCTGGATCACCCATCCAAGTATTGAATTGACGATACGGCTTGTTGGGTCGCAATTCAGGGTTTCCGAAATAGTATCCTGCGGTCTGAGCTTTCTTAGAGAATGTCACCATGTCGGGTGGAGTCTCGAGACCCCAGTGTTCGTGTGCCCAGAATTTTCCAGTAGCGCCAACGCCGGTCTGCACTTCGTCCACGATCATGAGGACGTTGTGTTTCTTGGTCAGAGCGCGGAGACCACGGAAGAATGCAGGTGAGGCGTGGTTGTCGCCTCCTTCGGACTGGATGGGTTCGATGACTACGGCGCAAGGAGGGAGATGGTGCGTTGTGATAATACGCTCCACGTCTGCGAGGGCTTCGGCTTCGATTCTCTTGTTTTCTTCGACGTAATCTTCGAGAGGGTATTTGAGGAGAGGGAAGGTGGCTTGCGGCCAATCGAAAGCGGGGATGTCGAGCTTGTGGATGGGTTTAGAGCGGGTAGTAGAGAGGGAGCCGAAGAGTCGGCCGTGGAAAGCGGTCTTGAAGGAGAGAATAGAGAGTTGTGGGGCGCCGGGTGCTTGATTCAGCATGCTAGATGAGATGTCTTCTTCGGAAAACTCGACGTGTGCTCCTCCTCGTTCGTGCTGGCGACGCCACATGAAGGCGGCTTTGTATGCGGTTTCGTTGGCGTCTGAGCCTGCCATCGCCGTGAAGACTTGGTCCAGGCCCTTAGGTGCGACTTTCAGGATGCCAGTCTTGAGGATATCGGCCCAGTCGTGAGAGGGAAAGTTCCCGAGTGCTGGTCTATTAATGAGGGCGGAGGCCATTTGCTCGGAGAGGGCGGCCTTGTGAAGGGCAGGGTTGCTATATCCTACTGGGATCGAGGCAATCTGTGCATAGCTACTCAATTAGCTTTTATTGACTTAGCAGACCGTGCGAACTTACACATCCAATAGGACATTTCCATCTGGGTCGGAAATGTAGTTTCCAAAGCTCTTCTGGTAGTTGGCAAGCATGTTCAAGCTTCTGGTGTCAAACACCTTGTCTAAGTCTGCAATTGCCTTCTTACTCTCCGGGCCAGGAATGGCTGTCTTGACAACCGGTCCAGCTGGCTCATCTGGGAAGAACGGTTGCTCGCCAGATGGTTCAGAGGTCTTGACAGCTGCTGCTGCTGATGCATAGGATCGTGATCGGAATGTTTTTAGGCTAACGCGGGTAGCAATTGGACGCAATCGCGCCGCCGCACGGAGAGAAGCCATTGCGAGAATAATGAGAGAATGAGGAGGTCGAGAGAAACTGAGAGGAGGTGAGCAGGGTTTTATTTTGTTTGTGACGATTCACGCAGAAGAGTGGGGTAAGACGGTCCAAACGGAGCTATCTTATCACGACGCGGCGTATCGTTGCTACAGGGGTATTGAAACTTGGAACGTACCTGGAAATCGCAATTGACAATATTCAGAGGAAGTCGAAGTTATCCAATGTTGAATTTTGACCTCGAGAATTCCTCTGAAATATGTGAAGAAAAGAAAGAAGGTCGGATTGCCCGGTGAGTGTGTTGAAATTGGTCATTTGGAGCTTGTGATGGAGGGGAAGCTTGCCACTCGTCATGGTGCCAAGGAAAGGGACTTGCAGGGGAGGAATGCTGGCTATGCCCAATCTGACAGGTCCAACCGATCCACGTGACAATGAATAGGCAAGCCACAGCCGACTTAAGCCGACATCGCCCTCCTTATCTCAGAGCTTCATATTCAACCCTTGAATATTATTTGTGCGTATGGTAGGGCACATGCTTTTTTCATAAAGCCACATCAGGTCATGGTCGAGATGTCTCGGATCAACCAAATAACCCCTGATCATGATCTGAGCATTCCCCCTCTTTTTCTTTTCTTTTTCTTGTCAACTCCTTGTCCTTGTACAATTGTCAAAGCTATGATACCAAGTGCTTTTAAGGCTGATAAGATAGATGCTTACTATATGTCCTGTGATGTTTTTGAAATTCAGTTCAAGTATTTTCGAATCGAGAATCTCCAAACTTCTCCGATGCAGGTATTCGGAGTCCTATGATGGATCAGTCTTAAGAGCGTCCTCCAATTTCAGAATGTCACAACAGAAAACTAAAGAATTCTGTGTGTAATGCATATACTTCACACACTGAGTAATATCGACTTTAAGAATAGACAATGAATACCTTGTACGGGCATCCTACATTGTGACTCGAGGTACTGGGTCTATGCTTAAGAGTTCCGCAAATAAGCTCTCCCAAATTAATCTATTTGTTTATCGTCTTATGCACGACTTTCACTATGGAATTGAAGCAGAAGCCTCGTTTATACAAGTGAAATGCTTGCGAGGCTCTCTTTAAACATAACATGGAGTGAGCACATCAATTTCAGGTTAAAGTCTAGAAAATGTGGGTCCTCTAATTTAGCTTCCAGTACCCGACATATACGCGAATTAAAGGGGTAGGCCAACAAACGTTTTCTTCGACTTGCGTTCATTTTAGCATGTAGAAATGATTTTGGTCAGACTTTTTCATTAAGCGTTTATTCGTTACCTTGTCGCCTATATATCATACATCATCTAATATCCTGGCTCATCAGTTTCGTGATTCAATCAAGGCCTATGTCTATGCTTTGTAGATCGAAGCGCGTTATTTGAATTGTAGGAGGGTACCTCATTGTGACTCTGAAGGACGGGTTCGAGACTGGGCAGGATGATCGACTAAAATCTTCGTGAAGTCACTGCTTATTTGTTGAGTCTACAGTAGCAGGAGCCGTTCAACACAATATATGGAAAGCCAATACACATTACTTCCATCTGCTCTACCTATTTCTCTTTACTCGATGTGCACACTCAAATCAAGATTCAAGCATACTGCGACCTACTTGCATCCCACCCAGGCTGCAAATAGCTCCAATCCTGATTGAAAGTGAAATCAGTCTGATAAGCACCATAGCTAATCAAACTGACTTCACTAAGTTTCGCTCCATCATCCGTCATCGCCCAAATGCTGATTGCCAATGTATTCTCACCCCTATTATTGATGACTCCAGGTGGGACAGGGAATCTAGTTTGAGGTCCAATATGCGGTACGAATTTGCCATATTGATATCCATTCACCCAAAACATGATCCTTGCGACGGTTCCTGCAGGAGCAGCAAGTTCGATGCCAAGCGGGACGTCAAGATCGGAGTCGATGTTCAAATGGAAGGTAGTCGTGTACGTGCGAATACCGGAAGAGTTGAGACCGACTAAAGGAGAAGAACGGTCGAATGTGGAATCGGGAGTAAATCCTGGCAGAGGCCAGCCGAGGCGCTCACCGTAGAGTCCACCTTCATTCATGGGGCCACGAACAGCATCGATGTTGGAAGAACCGCCAGCATTCCCTTGTATCTTCCAGGTTTTGAATCCGGTGCTCTTGGTTGTAGTTGAGTCGTTGGCAGAGATGAGTTGCGCGCCTAGAATGCCGCGAGGGTTTTCGACGCCTTTTGCGGTGGAAGTTTCGTCGTGGCCGTGGTAGTCGACTACGACTGTCAGGAGATTGTCTGTTGCTTTGAGGGCAGAAGATGGCAGAGAGAGGCTAGCGGCCGTAGTCGTCAAAGAAGCGTCGCCAACATTACCACCGATAAGAGCACCATTGAGCCATGCCGACCAGCCAAATGCGAGGCCGCCAGAGCAGGTGATATTCACTGCCGTGTAGCTTGCATCATCGAAATAGCCCCGGTAGACCTTCGCGCCCGTGTAATAGCCATAATCACTTGAGAACAATACTGGGAGCGTGTTGGGAGCCACCGGACTCAGCGTAGTGGTTTTGTTGCAAACTGTCCACTTCGAGTCATCGTACGTGGCGAGCTTCTCAGGCAGAGAATCAGCAGAGCGCCAGTTCTCTAATGTTGGAAGAGAGATGGTTCGATTCTCATTCCCTGGAATCTGAGCTGTAACGGAGCCATATGGAGTTTGGACAGCATCCAGACGAAGACCATTCCAGTCAATGGTCTGAATACTAGAATCTCCAGTATAGACCTCAATACTTGTCGCATTATCATTGTCTCCAGAGACGTGTACAACACCATGAGAAACCGAGGCATTTCTGACAAGATAAGGCCCAAGAACGAAGATCTGCTCGTTGGGATTGACACCTGGATTCGTCGTTGTTGTTGGTGCCCAAAACTTCCATGCCGTCTGTTGCTCTAGCAGATAGATAAGCACACCATTGAACTGCACAACTGTTTGACCTGATCCTTGAGTATAGATGAATGTTGTCGTGCTACCGGACGAAGTGGTGGTATAGGTTGTTGGTCCGAAGGAAGTATGTGCAGTATTCGAGGGAGTACCCTTGAAAGCAAATTGTCCAACCTGCCCTTCTTCAAGATATAACGCGATTACATCGACGTCCCCAAAACTTCCCCACGTGAGAATATCGGCGCTTGAGTAAAGGAGAGTGCTGTTGCCAAACGTATAGTCCGTGACAAGAATTTTGCTTTGTCGTCCATTTAGATTGATATTAGGAACAGTGATATTACCCTCGGATGTGTTCAAGTAGGCGGAGAAGGTAGTTGAAGCTCGAGAGCTGGAGGTCGCCTGTTGGACAGTGTAGAAGCCTGCATTAGTATCGGGGTTTCGAATTTCCCATGTCCAGATGCTCGAAGTTGAGACCTACTTCGATTAGTTATGAGCACCATTTCTCGTCTGAAATGCGTACCGAATATCCCGTCCCATTGCCAACCATATAAGTCTTGAGCAGATCAGCCGAATTTCGCGTGAAAAGTGCAACGAGTTTGGTCTGATATAATTTAGTCTGGATCTGTCGTGTCTCTCGTAGCGGAGCAGAGTAATCGTATGAAGTATAGACGACAGGGGCAGCAGCTTCTATACGTTAGCAGATAACGTCTTATGAAGAGTTGATACTCACAATGACCCCAGTTCGTTCCACCCCAAGCCATGTACAAACTCAACAGTGTCGTCCTTTGGCCAATATTATTCTTGTAGTATACGTCCGCATACGCTGGGTCATGCTCCGCCAAACAAGAATCATAGAAACTTCCACCCCACGGTGTGAAATATCCTCCTTCAAATTCAGGGAAGTAGTTAGGCTGGGTATAAGAATAGTTCGCGAACCACTGATAGTAGTTTCGAACTAAATTAAACCCAGAGTTGACATTGGTGCACGAGAACCCGCCAGGGTAACTGTCCAAGCCATAGACATTCACCGCTCCACCAACATTCTCATAGTCCGTACTCCAGGATTCTGAGCGCTGTCCTTTCTCATTGCTCGAGAAGGGGACTGTAATTCCCGCAGCACGAAACGCATTTTCGATTTGCTCCATATATATAACAAGCGTGTTGGTCGCAGAGTGAGCAGTCTCCTGAAGCTCGTTCTCGACTTGATTTAAGATGACCGGCCCGCCTTTCGTGACCTCATTCGCGGCAATGATTTCCCCTATTTGTGTGATCCAAGGTAGCCATGATTGATAGTATGTCTCGTCGCTCGTTCGCAGATTTCCTATACTGCCATCTGACCCCCAGAGAGCGAATCCACCTGCGTTCGTCTCGGCATTGCAGTAAGGGCCTGCACGGGCGACGACCCAGAGACCTGCTTCTTTCGCATAATCGAGGACTCGTTGTACGTTCTTCCCGGAGGTCTCGAAATCGTATACGCCTTTGGATGGGGAATGGTAGGACCAAAAGAAGTATATACTGTCCTCATTAGCTTGGTAATAGCAATTGGGTAGGTGTGTACCTGATAGCATTGAAACCGTTTGCTTTAAACTTCTGGAAGATATCGAGCCACATCTCTGGCACAGGCATACGCTGGTAGTGGAATTCACCAGAGCTTCCGCTGTCAGCACGGTCTAGTCTATAATTATTCTCTGCTACTTACAATATGAACACACGATCGCCATTGACCGATAAGCTGTACCGATCCCACGTCACCGCTGTAGTCAAACCATCATCCGTTGCATTGGCAGATGTCCACAGCAGGGCGCTCAATGCCACCGTGAAAAGCTTGATGAACTGCATCTTTACCTGCTCTCTTCTAGGATACCTTCACGACGACAATTCATCTTGTCGTCTCTTCCTATCTATTAGTACGTGTAGCAAGCAAAGTGTAGCAAATATTGAATTTCCTCATCCAGCGGCTGCATCTCGGTGCCATGCCAAAAACTTCACTTCGGTCCAAATCACGTTCCCGTCCTTTCAGACCCCGCTTCGAACTAGACATCTTGCGGACTTTTATCCAGCAATCAGCTTCTTACAAGCTTCGTATCCAAGGTTCGCGGATATCGGGGAAACGACTCTGTGCGCGGCTAAAAGAACGTTATGAGGGATCGTCAGGACAAGGGGATAAAGTTGGTTACCCCAGATTTTCCCTCCAGGTTTTTCGGCGGGAATTGAGCCGAGGTTGCCAACACGTGCTGTACCTTGCAGCGGAGAAGGAAAAACTTTTGGATCTTTCGGGGCTTGTTCTGCGTTGCAACGGAAATAGAGACGGGAGTGGACCGTAGGCGAGCGAATGGCAGTGTAGGATGGAGATGGACAAAAGGATGAAGAGTTCTCTTGTAGCTTCCCCAGAACAGACTTGAGCTTGGGAAGTTTCAGTGGAGACTCGGAAGATATTTCGAGTCGAGAGCGAGAGTAGGATGACGCGATATTCATACTGTATTTCTCATATACTTCTGTTCTGTTCCTCTTTTTATACATAGCTAAGATCTCGTGAAGTGAAGTACAGTCACGTGATTATAATACAACTCCTGAGCTGGCTCGGTAATAGACGAGTTTGGTGATTGGTTTTGGTCTAGGGCGATTCAAGCTTTGATTGAAGACTTGAAATCAATAATCGGCACAATGCTGAATAGTCGTTGGATAACCCACCGAGCCCTTACGCGGACCAATGATCATGAAGGCACCTATGAAGAGCGATATATTATAGCAACAAGGGCCTTCGAACTCTGCATAGCACTAACACCAAATGGTCCGAATACTTCTGATTCTGCCAAATATAGCCATCAACTACGCGATGGGGCATAGAGAAATTCAACACGCCGTCCCTTTTTTTGTCTCTAAAATGTCAATCAATATCGGTCTTATGTCCTTCGTCAGAGCTTTCTGAGATTGTACGGACTCGGGACGGCAAAGAAGAGTCATTAAAGACAGTCCTCTCATCAAGATTCACGAATGCTGCATCACAAATTGAGAACCCTGTTTTGATTAAGTTGAAGAAGGAAGAAGGTGAATGACGCTAAAGGCAACGCATCAAGGCCCACCAAGCACTTCTCTCCATTCGCATTCCCAAGAAGTGTTCCGGAACCAAAAGCCACGCTAAGCTATCAAAAGCTCAATAGTCAGTCTCATAGTCCAAGTCTTCCCCATCCCCACCAGGATACGCGTCCCCACCATAGAACCCGCCGTGCTCTTTCTGCATATGAGCATAGATCGTACCAGAGCTCTCTTTCTTTCCACAGAAGAAACACCAATGAGCGCCACAGCCTGTAACCGTGCAAGTAATGTGATCACAACCGCTTGACTTCTCAGTCCAAGTACCACACCCTGGACACTTCTTGACACGATCGCCTCCCTTGTAGTCCTGGCAACCATCGCAGTTCCAGCCCGAAAGCTCAGCCGGTGCTCCACCCGCACAAACGCGCTCCACATATCTCTTCGCAAAGCCGCAGGAAAGGCACCAAGCGAACACCCACTCTCCTTTCTCCTCGACTGCCTTGCGCAGATCGCCGACAGCGTGGATGCCCATTCCGTATTTGGAAAGTGTCTTGGCAGCTGGTGCACGACGACAGAATGGACAAGATAGAGCTGCAGTGTTGATGATGCGTCCTGTAGCATTCAGGCCGTACCAACCTTCCAAGCAGCTTTTGCAGATTCGTTGAGAACAGCCAGACCGTCCGCATGCGAGGAGAAGGTCTGACTTGCGCATCGAAGAACAGCACAGAGAACAAGTTCCGGATTCTGTTTTGCGACGGGAGATCCAGGACTGAAGCGAAGCGATGAGTTCTGGAGTGTTACGGACGAGTTTGCCATTGATAGTGAGATTAGATCGGCTTGCTGATGGGAATAGTTCGACCTTCTCGCAGAACTTATCTGTGCCGGCTGTGGAAATGACATGGAATAGCGAGCGCTTATTGAATGGTTCAGCGATCTTCTTGTTGTTTCGCAGAAGCCACTTTGTTCCATGCTCTGCCGAGAGCTTGTTGGCGGTGGTCTCGACGTTGACAATGGTCTTGCGCCCAACTGTGCATGCATAGCATTTGAATTCCTTTTCCTTCAAATCACTTGGGCGATAGGACGTGGGATAGATGATTCGATTCATGCATTCGGAGCACTCAAGAATAGGTGCTTGACCTCCGTTACGGCAGTAATGACACTTGGGTTTGACATTAAGACCCTCGACACGATAGACGACGTACTGCGCCCGACAAGTGCTGAGGTTACACTCGACCCAAGTTGCAGGAGTGTTTTCATTGTCGTCCTTCGTCACATGTGCTTGAACATATTCTTCTCGTTCTTTTGGAGAGACGTATTGGGTCCACAGGCAGTGGCCACACTTACCACCGTTGCCCATTATTGTGACTGATCGAGGGTACTGGCATGAGCTGCAGATGACAGTAGGTCCCAATGCGACCGATGTCTTTTCTGGGGTCCAGCCAACACGGGCCTCCAATGTCGTCTCTAAGTTGAACTCGAGCATCTTGTAAGAAGCGAGTAAGTTGAAGAGTTGGCGGTCTGCCGCGCTGAGGAGACCATTGATCTTAGTTCCATCCTGCTTGTTCTTAAGGGGTGTCAGCAAATCCTGATCTAATCGAAGACGTTTCGCCGGACGTTCATCCTCACGGGGACAATGCAACCACGGCTTATCAATACTTACATCTAAAGCCAGCCCCTCCATCCCTTTCTCCAATTCCTTTCGCTTTCGGTAAGCCTCATCTGCATCCAGTAACAGCGATAAGCAGCTCGTGTTCCAGGTTTCCGGAACCTCTAGGTTGTTCCATCGATCCCGCCATAATAGCATTTCCTGGTCAGCTGCGTTCATCAGAGGCTGTATTCCAAGCTTAATACTAAGTGCTGCCAGTAATGCTGAAGGACGTGCTCCAAGCATGGTCCCAGGAACAACAATGTGAAGAAGGATACTCCAAAATTTGCGCTTGTACTTTGGAGAGGCTAGAGCCATTGGAATTCTTGGAATCTCAGACTCTGGTGCTGCGGCAATGTGGGCTGGCATTTCAGCTGCTGAGTTGATGTACGTGAGCCTGGTCATCACTCGTCCCAGGCGACGTAGGATCTTATAATCGCAAGACCGACCTATCTCCAAGAGTTCGTCACGCTGGAATTCGGTGATAGGTTTGTCGTCCTCATCTCCATCTGCCACGCGAGTGAAAGACAATGTAGGATCGAGACATACGCATGGGAAACGCTCTGCCTGTTGTACAGACTCGATGGTGTCCAAGACTTCTGCCGTGTAGTCGTAGGACTCCTCCAACCAAACTTTCATACGAGCTTTCTCGTCTGCATTTGCGATACGGTCGACTTGCAATCCGAAGGCAGTGATGACTTCTTCACGTGCCTCATTATCTCTGTCATTGCAGACCGCTCGCCAAAGGGAACCGAATACCGGATTGAGGGAAATAGCAGCAACATCAGCATTTATGATCTTCTTCAGCTGCTCTACGGCAACCTTCTTGTAACGAGTATCCATAGCGTACCGCTTCGCAAAGTCTTGGACAGGAGTAGCCTTCTTTGGCAAATACTTCTTGAGGACCTCGGTTGACGCTTTGACCTTAGTTATGTTTGCTGCACCAAGTTTTATATTCGCTTTCTCGACAGCTGGGATGGGATGATCATACGATGAGACCGAGGTGGTTAGAAAGAAATTGTTGGCATTGGAGTCTTTCTCGCTCTTTAGTGACTTGATTCCTGCAACGTTGATGTAGCGCGATAGGAAAGCTGGGAAGTCGGTGTCGCTCGCTGCTCCAGCCTTTTCAGCGCCCATCCAAGATAATAAAACTTCGACTGTGACTTTCGATATACTTGATGGGGATGAATTTGCTAGATAGAAGCATGCGCCACCAGTCATGGTACAGAGGTAGTTGTAATATCCGGCCTCTTCGAATCGCATATCACGTGCGAGGATGCTGAAGACTTGAGCTTTCTTTTCACCGGAATGCAAGCACTTTGTTGCAGAGACCCAATCAGCGAAATGAGGTCCGAATCCAGCATATGATGTCTTCTCAGACAACGCTTTTTGCTCCGCACCATGATTGGAGCTTCGGTCTTTCAAGGAGCCATTTGAGAAAGAGTGTGGTGGCGCATCAGTGAAAAGAAGAATAACGGTCGTTGCGTCCCCTCGCATCAATTCATATGCCCGCGCCAGACCAGTCTTAGTTGCTTCTGGTCCGTCGCCTCCTCCGCTTGGGTAGAGTTTCTTAGCTTTCTCAACCAAGTCTACTACTGGCTCGTTGGAGATAGCTGATGGAGTGAGCCATCCTGACCAGTCCAACAGCTCCTTATCGCAGTAGTCTCGGTACGCAAGAAGTCCGATACGTGAGAAGCAGTCGGTTAGTGTGGAGATTTGGATGATCTGTGGTAATGAAGTCTGGAGGGATGTGAGGTACGAACTCATTGAATAGGTTGCATCAACGAGGATGAGGAGGTCATAGACCTTAACCTCGGCAGAATTTGACGCCATATTGGTGATGTTGAAAACTCAATCACCCTTCGTGGTTTGGGCAATTAAGGATGGTCAAATTTGTGTCGACCTGGCCAGAAATGTATGGTGGCTTGCTCGTGGATGGTACGACTGCCGGTTGAGTTTTTATGCTTGAAGAGTTGGAAGGCGTGACTCATGAAATATCGAATTCAGATATTCAAATGGGAATCACACCGTATGAGGCCCTCCAATTGAGCAATGAAGTCAACATATATAAAGGCATGACTGTTCGGCGAGCGTGACTCAGGCAACTGCCTGCCCCAGCCGTGAGCCTTGTTTCATGGCGTCAGCCTGTCAGCCTCGCCTGAAGATGTAGCTTATCCTGATACGGCAAACCATGGGTTCATTTGCGTTGAAAGGAAACGGGAGTGAGGAGTTACGCATCATGATGGTCGATTGCAGACGTACTCGCGAATGGGAGTATTTGGGGGCGTTGGAGTGGTGGAGATTTAGCGTGCTCAGGGGTGGTGGCTCAACGTTACGAATTGCCGCATTAAGTTAGCGAGAAGCCACAGCAAATTTACCTCTCACTTCAACATCATTGCATCCGTCCGTTTCTTCGACTTGTAGTACAAGTTTCCGTACCGCCCTGCAATCCACATCTCAAATGCAGACCTCATTATAATGATAAACCATGCCAGACCGCGCTCAGCTATCACCTCAGGGCTGAGAAAGCTGGAGTTGCTCTTTCCATATTCCCCATTAGACGGAACTCCGTTTTCACTTGCTACATTATTTGACATTTCTTACATGCGATGCAAATTCGTACAACGCCTCTCGAAATTCACTATCTCTGCTCATTTGTCCTTCTCTTTGTGCTTAGTCTGGGGCCAGAGAGATCTCAGACCCATAACTCTCCTCATAGGCTCAGGAGCCCCGTTCGCAATCTGCCATCCGATTTCGTCAAGCGGCGACGAATATCTTGGCGAGTAATCTGTGTCGATATTGATATCAACGAGATACTCCTTCAATCTACCTATTATTCTTGATTCGATGTCCACACGAACTTGGTTACTATCCAAAAGCATGTGACAACCTGGAACTTGAGGTTTGAACGACCCCTCGAAGTCCGCTAAGGACGAACCTAGTCCTGCCTGTATAACGATCGCGCTGACACCAACCCCGGATTCAGAAGTCGAGCCCAGCATTACCGCAAGATCTGGTCCTTCGTTTTGAACCTGCTCCTTGTGCCGAAAGACAAGGACGGCTGCTAAGCTAGGGTCTTCTTTGGGAAATATGAAATGGAAAGGAACTTTAGTCGGGATCCACTGAGACGCACGCGACGAAACCTCTAATGGGGAGACAAAGCTAGGTAGATGGAGCAACATGAGCCGCGATGAGCTCATAGCCCCGAGTCCTCGCAGGGCCCTTTCGAAGCTGAAAGATGTAGCTCACAGAGTCGGATAGGAGCCGGGGTCCTCCAGTTTGAAGGTCCCCAAACATATATGGTCTGAAGATTTCCTCGTGGTTTGATTGGGACCAATTTGTGTGGGTATACTCTTACATACTGTTAATTTATGGTGGAAAGACGTTTCAAACAGGTTCCTACGAACTCATCTCCGATGCGAGGGACAGGGCAATCTAAGGCCGCGACGTACACGTCATTCTCAAAATTGGTAAGCCCAATATTTATGCAGAGCTCTCTGTTGCTAATGTAGAAAGTGTCAAGTGCTCTGATTCCCCATATCTCACAACTCACCGGGAATCAGCGAAGTCTGCCGGCGACCTCGCAAGAACCCTGAATGTGCTTGGGGATTCGTAGGATTAATCCACGTGTAAAGCATCTCTGAAGTGCTGGAGAACTGACAGCGCATCGATTGGAGTAGGAAGCAGACCTAAGAGGGCGAAATGTATAGCCTCCATATTTGTAAAATTCAAACGGTCCAGACTGAGGGTCGTGAGCGAGCTGTGTGAGTGAGTGCTGAAGCGCTAAAGAAGGGCATGTTAGGATAGAAGGAGAGCTTCCTAGGAGTTGGTGTGTTTGTTAGGGGTTGGGATATGAGGTAATTGAGAATAGCGTTGAGTTTGATTTTGGATTGCTTGGAGCGATTCGAAGGGGGTTTTCTTTTGGAAGTAGTTTTCTGGGCATTTGTTGTAGGATGATACTAATCACTTTTAGTCTTAGGCGTAATACGGAAATTGAGAACGAAAGAGAGTTGCTCTGGCATAGAGAAAGGTTTCATGATGTTTTGAACGATCAGCAACCCTGTTTTTGAGAGAATCTGGAACTTAGGTAAATTGTACTTTTAGAGTTTCGAGTATGTTCTTGGTTACTCGGTTCATGAGAGAGCGAAGATGAATCATTGCTATCACAATGGGGTCAAGCATTTACTCAAGCGCAGGTACGGAGTCCTGTTCAGAAACTTTAGAGCACGCTAGACGCAGTTAGTCCACTACTATTTTCATACATTCAAGACCTTCCGCAACACTTGAGAATCATAGTTGTTGAAAGTAAGGGGTTGATGCCCCACTTATGTTTCATGGATCGGCAGGAACATCATAAATAGGGGACCTCGGCACTGTAAAGTAATGTCACGAACAATCAAGAGATCATACCTTCATCATTAGAGTCGTTCGGGAGACCCTGCAAAAACAACGGCAGAAAAATACATGCCCCAAAGTAACTGCTTTTGGAAGGATATTGAAGATGTGTTCTCGTATGCTACAATTTAGCGTGTTTGAGTTGTTTTTACAAGGGTAAAAGCGAGGCTTATTTTTGGAAGTGAAAAGAGTTCTTTTCACTCGAAAAACGAGAAAAGTCGCTTAAACACCTAGAAGTAGTTCACCGCTTTGCAAGGGAACTTACCTAGGAAGTGTATTGATTTTACAGGGAGAGGAAACTGAAAGACCTGGGCAAGGGCAATTAGTTATTTTCGTCGATCTCTTTTCAGTTTTTTGACTAGGATTTCCCGAACGACTCTATTGCCGTTTCACAATAGTGATATCTTGGTAGCTGGAGATATGTAATATCACGTGACTATGAGCCTTTTTGGTGCTTAATCAAGTACTCCGGTGCCGTTCTGATATTATCTTAGCAATGTTACAGGACCCTGGATAAAATAGGTTTTAGATTAAACTTTCAAACTGCCAGTGCATTAGGATAGGAACACGTGAGTTCTGCCCGCGACGCCACCTACCTAAATAGGCTAGGTGCTTGCCCCCTTAAACTTATCGCCCACCGTGTCACACTCGTACATCCAACACGTTCTCACGTTGGATAGTAAACTCAAGCCTGTGTTGCCATACCTTACAGAACCTCGGTATCTAGCGATATCATTGTACCATAATTTCTTCCTGTTTGTTGACGCGTTTCCCAGCCATTCTTATACCTATACCGTCTTTTGCGATCCCGTCGCCATCATGGCTGTTCTGCTTATCGTTTTCTCTATTGCGATTGCACTCCTGGCACTTCCGGCGATCAGAACCTTTAAGAACTATGAAAAGGCACGCACCATCGGACTTCCAATCGTCTTCAGCCCTTTCGATACAATGAGCCCCTTTTGGGCTCTCTTCGGTCCTCGCCTCGCACCTCTCTTTAAGCGTCTCCCCTTCGGATTGGGCAATGTCGTTAGGCACAGCGGTTTTGCATTCTATTGGGATGATCGGTACCGCATGCATGAGCAGTATGGACCTGCATTGTGCGTCGTGACTCCGGGGGACGTTCAAGTTGTCATTGCCGACGGCGCGACAGCTGACGATATGCTTGCTCGTCGCAAAGATTTCATCAAATGTCCAGCCATGTATCAGCCCCTCGAATTGTTCGGGCCAAATGTCGATTCTGTGAATGGAGAGATTTGGCAGCGCCATCGAAGACTTACTACCCCACCCTTCAATGAGCGGAACAGCAGCTTTGTGTGGAGAGAGAGTCTTGCCCAGGCAAGTGGCATGCTGAAGACATGGGTCAAAGCAGGGAAAGATGGTGTGATCAAGACGCCGAATGATACTTTGACGCTTGCTTTACATGTCTTGACTGCTGCTGGATTTGGCAAGTCATATGAGTTCGATGCTGGGCTTGCGAAATTGGATGATGGACACACACTATCGTACCGAGATGCGCTGCGAGTTGTGCTACAAAATTTGTTTGTGTCGATTATCATCACTTCTGTGAATCTGCCTCGGGTCCTGTTACCAAAGAGTATGAAGGATGTAAAGCAGGCGATTGCGGAATTCAAAGAGTATATGGTGGAGATGGTCGAGGAAGAGAAGTCTTTAGTACATCAGAAAGAGGAAGAAAAAGACAATTTGATGAGTGTTCTCGTCAGGGCATCGGAGACCGAAGCAGGTGGAAGAAATGGTCTGAGTAATGACGAGATTTATGGTAATCTATTTATCTATAACCTGGCGGGTCATGATACGACTGCACATACTCTGGGATACGCTATCACTTTAATGGCTACAGATCCTGGTTTGCAAACTTGGATTAGAGAGGAGTTAGAGTATGTATTTGGTGGGAAAGAGGTTGTGGAAGAAGGCGATTATGAGAAGGCTTTCCCACAATTGAAGAGGTGTCTTGCGCTTATGGTATGCACACTTACACCCAGCTGAGATATATCTACTGACACCCACAGTATGAAACACTTCGTCTCTATGGTCCTATCATCGTCATTCCAAAGTACACAGGCGATTCATCTACGAAATTAGCAATTGCTGGCAAAGAGTACACCATTCCTGCCGATACACACACTCCTATCAATGTTGCCGCTCTTAACACTCTTCCCATGTACTGGGGACATGACTCACTTGTATTTCGGCCTGACCGCTGGGTCAATAATCCCAACCCGACCACCAATTTATCCAGCGAAGAGCTTTTCCAGCCTGCGCCAGGTGTCTTTGTACCTTGGGCAGCTGGACCGCGAGTCTGTCCTGGCAAAAAGTTCGCTCAGGTTGAATTCGTTGCAGTGATTTCGAGATTATTTAGGAAGCACAATGTCCGACCGGTTCTGGAGGAAGGAGAAACGTTTGATGATGCCAAGAAGAGGATATTTGACGTGGTCGAGGATTCGCATTTGGTAATCACATTGCAGATGAAGCATCCTGAGAAGATTAGGTTGATCTGGGAGGAGGTTGCATGATTGGCTCGAAACAATTCTTACCGCATGTGATTTCCGGCCTGAAGTATTGAAACTGGTCCGAACCGTTCGAAATCTCCTTCTACTCGGTTTTGGATATTTCTTCAGCTCCGATTGGATCTCACGCGAGTCGGAAAGATGACCAAACATGTTTTCCAAGATGACTAAATCGAATCGATGATAATGTTAACTATGGTGGGTTTGCAGTGACAGATCACGTGAATTGATAAAGGAAATGGAACCCTCGCAGAGAATAGCCAAGAAGGAAGACAGGGCTTAGAGCTGAAAATATTTCTATGAAAATTTCTCGGCAGTTTGAGACTCGGAACATGGCCTCAACATCATTAACGTGGACTTGAAACCCTTCTTCACGAATAGACTCAGTGGTTCGAACACTCACAGCAAGCTCCATCATTAGCATTGACTCGGAAGGCTTAAATTCAAACGGCGGAGCGACTGCAGCCTCGCCCACAACTCTGCCTCAGCCAACTGAACATGATAAATCGACTCTATTAGGACCTTGCCATGTCTTCTCGGATTTACTCAATACAATTCGTTCAGAAAACGAGACAATTGCCCCGAACACGGTCATGTTCCCCGCATTTGGAGATAATCATCTCAACGGGCTCAGGGCAACATGCTTCACCATTTTCGATGGAAGCAAAAGAATTCATCGACACATGTGTCTCAAAACTTGAGCTATCCGAGGCATTTCTGAGGAAGGTTATAAAGAAAGGACCCGTGTTTGAGCATACGCTCGTGATGCACGGATAGGGGAAAGTCAGCTTAGATTTTGGTCTTCTGAATGCAGATCTTGCTGGCCTTGGAAAACAGATTGCAGACAACGCACTTTCTGCATCTACAATAATGGAACACGCAAGGTATCTTTTGAGACTCGTCGATATACGCGAAATATTGGAGAATCCACAAGACGAATCAGCACAAATAGTATCGGAGCCAGCAGAACAGTTGCAATCTACAATCACACGAGGGGAGTTGTACCTCAAAGAGACGAAAATGGCGCAAGATGTGCTTCAAAGCCTCACTGTAGTGCTCTACAATCGCATTAATAAATAAGACACTAATGCTATGAAGACTATTGTTGTTGTGACACTGGTCTGCCTCCCAGCAACATTTGTTTCAGCTGCATTCTCCACTGGCATCTTCAACTTCCATGCTTCCGACCCACCAGACCGGCCTAGGACTCTCGAAGTACGGTTAGGATACATGGTGGTTTGTTTGTTGTCAATTACGCTTACAATCCTCTCGTGACGCTGTTGGTATCGTTGGGTTCAGCACTAGTTGGAGAAATTGGAGTTTTCTAGAATACATAAAATGCCGGTAACTTCGGCAACTTACGGGATGACGACTGATCATCTTCGGCGATTAGCTCTTAACCTCAAACGAATATCAGGACTGGAAGACATTTAGCCCGAAAGGAATTCAATGTGTAGCTACATTCCCTTCGGAATCATGCACATGGTACAGAAATAAACCTTCATCGCTCCATCAAAGTCTGCTATCGGTCCCATGCAGATCCTGGAACATCATGCCTGCCAAACGACCAGTCGAACTCTCTTCGGCTCCTTCAAGAAAAGCCGCATCTTCTGGAGACCAAGACCCATCGTAATTCACGCACGTGACCGAATTCGTTCCCTTCATACCCCTTTCTTCAAGTAGAGCCTGATATGCTATGCTTAAACTCGTATATCGTTGTTGGAGCTGCTCGTACTCCGAGAGAACACACTTTAATTTCTCTTCAAGAGCTTCGACATGTTGGCGTTGCCTGGCGCGGAATGCTCTTTGGGCAACACGGTTTTGGCTTCTTCTTCGCTATGGACAATCAGCCTTTCACTACGAACAAGCAAGGGGAGTTGACTTACAGAATAGGCAGTTGATGGGTTAGTTGCGCTGTCGTCTGTGGTCCCGGAACTCGGCTCCTCGACCCTATTACTTTCGGGAGATGGAGGAGACGGAGAGCGTGTGTCGTGTTCGGTTACGGAGCTTGCTCTGACAGGCGGGGATGTGGTGTATGAAATGCTCTCTGGTGATAGGGCTTCAGGTGTCATGTGGTGCCATTCGAGAAATTGCTGCTGTCGATACACACATCAGTCTCGTTAAGCGAAGCGAGGGGTAAGGGGGGAGTCCTACCTCGAAGACGTTCCATTCGAAGTCGAGAGCTTCAACGACCGGGTTTGTTTCAGCCATGATGACAGAAAATATGAGCTGAAAGTCTAGAATCTGTTGAGGTGTGCAAACTTTTCAAGCTGCAGAAGAATGGGCTGATATTGGGATATTTTCGGGACTGATACACGGCATGACAAACGCGGGGTGGCAAGAGGTGTTGTTATATATGTTATGGTCTTCATCTTTGATCGAGATGCGTTGAACATTCGTCGGACATTGGAAGATGATCATCTTCGTGGTGCTGGAAAATGCATGGCGTTCCTCAGTAAAGTCCTAATATGGTATTCAACGAGATTCGACAAACTGCTGCATTGAAATGCTTGGACTGGGAAGATGAGCCGAATGCGGCCTAGTGCTGCCGATTCCAAGTGCGTCATCACGTGAATCTGACTGAAGGCTTGATGGAGTTCATTGTAGGATCTGACTAGACACCAGATGGAGCGACTTCTGAGCTTCAGAGGCTGGCAGTAGATGCCGCGAAGTGCCGAACACTCACAAAGCCGCCTGCATTGTTATGTTCCCCGAAGGTCCTCGAGCAGTTGCTCAATGTAGCATAGCGCTGAGTGGGGTCCACTTAATCCTGCGAGCTGCTACGAGGAGTGTTCCAAAACGAGAGTTAATTAGCTGCATCGGGCTTGGTAATCCAGCGCTGACAAGGATGAGAGCACAGATCAAAAGTCGTGGCTGCTTACTTCCGACTGGACCGTGAGCAACGACTGAATTCGATTAAGAACCCAATTCGGACAATAATGAAATCCCTCCTTCAAATGCAAACAACCGATGGAAACGACCAGTGTTGGCTCGAGAGGTACGATGAACATCCTAAGAAGGAAAACAATGAATTCCATAGGTGCTATGGGCCAAAGCTGACGATCTACCCGACAGAGCTTCGTGGAGGAGTCGATGGCCAAGATGACCCCGCTGAGGGCAGCGGTGTCAAGACCGCCGTACCACCTGCCCAAGGCTTCGAATGGATCGCACATGGAGACGCCTCAGCTCGTCGGAGAGCAAGAGCTCATGTGACAAGAGGGTTCAGGAGAGCAAAGGCAGCTCAAGCACAATTGGAAAAGGGGGAAGATGTCGTGCCAAAGAAAGGAAAGAAGACGAAAGGTGGCTCTCCGCCAGAATCAGAGTCAGGAAGTTCAGGAAGTTCAGGAAGTCCAGGAAGTCCGACGACGTCTCCTGCGGCGACGACGCCCCTATATATGGAGGAGGTCGGTGGAACCACATCTGCATTGACGGTCCAGAGTCTAGGCTCCGGCAGAAAGGACCCTTTCTCGTCCTTGCCGGTGAATATGGGCCCTGACACACATGCACTATTAGATCATTGTGAGTCCACCCGAATGCAAGCGCCGTATAGTATGGCTGAACGTGCATGGAAGATTTCTTTGGGATGGCACCGTTGAGTTTCGCAGGTGACCAGAGCTCCAATTTCCAGCCTGTGAAAACGCTCATTTTCAACGTGGGACTAGCAGACTCATCTGTTTTTCATCTTCTGCTTTCTGCCGCGGCCAACGACATTGCATATATCCGTGGGCACCAGGAGTCTGAAGATGTAGTTAAGCATCGAGGCATTGCGTTGAGTCTTATCAAGAAGCGGGTGTCGGATTGGCAAGCAGGATCTACTGATGGGACCCTTGTTGCAGTAGCTCTTCTTGCGGGCACAGAGGTAGGGCCGCATCCGATAACCTGGTAGTCTGGGACTGACCGTTAAACAAGCTTTTATTCGGCACACCCCAGAACTTTAACACGCACATGGACGGATTGAGAACCATGCTTAATCTTCGAGGTGGTCTAGAAGCATTTCGGGAAACGAATCCACAGCTATACTCGATTGTATCCTGGTAAGTACATCGTTAAGTTTTGTCAGCAGTACTCATTCTATCCAGGTTTGATTGCTCTGGATCTTGTAATCTACTTTCGAAGCGTCGATTCACACCGTTGAGATACGTTCCGGATTTGTTGTACACTCCAACAGATGGCGTTCCGGAGAAAATTCTGAAAGGCTTACCCGTGGGGTATGATCTTTACAAGGAACTTAACGAGAGTTTTCAAGGCATGCACAACGTGACTTTGTTATTCCAATCAGGTGCAGCAACCAATTATAGTCTCGAGAGGCCGGAATACATCGTTCAGACCGAAGCGGAGCTGTACAAAACGCTATGTAGTCCCGATACTGAAGGAGTCAGAAGTCGTCGTCGTCATGTCCACCAATCGCTTCTCATGCTGCCTCTCGTCTACATGGCTCTAGTATCAGAGTACGAGGGCGCATCGGCTGAACTATTCCTGTATCGGTTCCAGAAGGTTATTACTGGCGATGCTACCCTCTGGGGTGGGGCGGTTGCCAATCTTTTCCGCACACTGCTTGCTGGCGAGCCATGGGAGTCGGATCTGCTCACGCTGCAGATCTCGCAACTTGTGGATGTTTGCATCACACTTGAGTGGTCTGCATGGCGAGATATCAAGATTGCACTGCTACAATTCTTCATATATGACACTGCATGTCATGGGCCTCTGCAGGAGTCTTGGAAACACAGGATTATGACGATAACGAGGTGAGAGAGTGCATTTCGAGAAAAACTTTACAAGGGTTTTGCCATCATGGACAAGGCCAGTTGCTGAGAACCGATAGTCCCGTGAAGTCAGTACAAGCTGTAGATGGTTGGCTCGGGTGGTATCTCAATGAGGTTCTGTAATGGAGACGCTTGAAGACAGGCCATCCGGCGGCGAAGGAAGCTATAAGAACTCCGGATTCAGAGCAGGGTCGAGTCAAGGATGCAAACGAGACAGGGGTTGTGTCACGATCATGGCCCGATACCAGAGGACTTCAGCACAAAAGTCGCGACCACAACGTAAGGCAATCGAAATTGAAAAGAACAGAATTCCCAGTCTCGAGCGGATTCGCACAGACTGGCGGACAAACTTTGATTCGTCTATCAAACTACCTCTTCTTCCTCTTCTCCTCAAACGCCTCGACAAGCAATGGTGCATCAACACTGAACCTCACACAAGGCTCCCACGTCCTGTCCTCCTCACGAGGATATCCCTTCCACTGGACTAGATAACGCAGTACACCTTTGAATTTCCGCTTCCCCAAAATCTTCTCAGGCACATACGCAACAACGACATCTGCTTCAGCATCGGCTTCAGAGCTGTCCCCTTTTAGCATCCAAGCAGTCACGAGATCAGGTGCATCTTGGAGTATGTTCTCTTCGGGTTCCCAAGTCCAGTCCTTTTCGTCGGGATAGTCTTCCCAGCAGATGAGATACTCGATGTCTTCGGTTATTTTGCGCTCTGCGATGATTCGTTCTGGAACGTATTCATCTTCTTCGTCTTGTATATTCAGCGGTGGTGTCAGATCTTCTTGCTCAGTAGTGAGCATAGCTGGCAGTAAATCGACGGAATGTGTATCCTGGGGTAGAGTATCATCAAGCAGCATGCTGTCAGATGCTACATCGTCGAATTGTATGCTATGAAACTGCGTGCAATCCGATTGGGAGAATTCATCATTCCGACTACAGCTGTCGCTCTCCACGGACCTACACCGGGCTTCGAACGGCGAATGTACGGCATCAAATGATGAACCGTCGTGCTCCTCGTCATTGATATTGTTTTCGTACATCTCCAGAATTGGGGACTTCCCCGCGATAGTTGTCGAAGATATCACCATAGGGGTGGATGGAAGTGAAGGTGTCGATTCAGCCATTAGCTCTTCTACCGTGAAAGGCATGTCATCCCAATCGTCCAAAGGATTCTTGAATCGCCTTAAGGAGCTCGGTGGCGGACTGTCTGCTCGAACTGTATCTCGTATGTCGCCAGAAGGAGCAACTAACTTTCGAGGTCGACCTCTACCGCGTCTCTGAATTGTATTCGATGTGTGATATCTCTTTGCTGCTTTTCGAGTCGTGGAATGTCCCTCCTCGTCTCGTTGTCGTTTCCGTGAAGTTTGAAAGGAGCTTTTCAGTGTCCACCCATTGCAGGCTGCTATTCTAGCTCGGGGCTTGAGTCGTTGTGGCTCATTAGGAGCGTGAGGAGCCTCATAACCTTTGGGATACTTGTACTTTATCCACGAATTGATATCTGGTAGCGCAGCCTGCGACGTGGGGCACCGATCGTATTTGAATTCCGTCCGACCTTTTTTAGGGCCTCGCGCCATTCGCGCCATCGATTCCTTGATCGCAGAGCCCTTGGTTCTCAAGCTGCCGCGCTTATCATCGTCGTCGAAGAACGTGAGCGTCTGCAGTGTCCTGAATCTCGTCAGAGCTGTTGCGTGTTCCCGCCAACGCAACCAGCCATGCAAGTTGTAAGCCAGATGTCGTAGATTAAGCATAACAATCAGTCCCAGGTTCGACAGCCCATTCTGTTCAATAACCAAAACATCATGCTCCAAGCTAATGCAGACGTTCTGCAATCTGTCCACGACTTTTCGCTTCGCCAGCTTTTCATATGGTCGATACTCCTTCGGACCCTTAAATTGTGGAAGCCATGGCTTATATATCTTCAACGTAGCGTATCGCGATAGGTGGCAGACGTGCAGCAATGCTGGAGGTGGCGTCCTCGAGTAGATTTCTCCATTCTTGTAGAAAATATGGATGACGCGGGGTTGGAAGGTCTTGCGAGCGGCGATGTCGAAGATTTGAAGCTGGATTTCGGAAGGGAGGGAGGAGAATTGGGTTGCCATTTTGTTTGAGACAATTTAATGTGTATTGATTTGGAACAATTGCTTGAGGAGAGACATTGGGGAAGATTTTACATGCATTGATGGGTTCAGGGGGCTGATATCATATCGCGTGAACGCGTGCGGGCGACGCGATTTTTCGTGTTTAAGTGCCCGGCATCGAAATAAATGGCAGTTTTTCACCCGTGCACCAACACCTTTCGAAGTTGATTAGTAGCACGATCAACTCAAAATACTTCCCTAAAAAAATTATATTCCTATTTGAAAGTACGTAATCACTTATTACTTTAAATCTAAGAAAATCCTACCTTATTGTGCGGAATGTTTACAGACTTTGTAGTGTTAATTCAAATGCCAAAATCGGTCACTCTTTTCGACGCGGGAGTGCTGCCCCCTGAGCCCCTGACATAAGCGAGGCCCCTAATCGCCCGAGGAAAAGCACGATATTCGTCTTTCTATTTCTTATTACACAAAGATCGAGATATGACTTCGCAATTATATTTTAGCAGTTGTGTTGCTTTCATCATTACACTTCGGCATATTCCTTCCCGTTGTTTGCTACCGCTGCTTCCGTCACGAGGAGTTCTGTAGCACATGTCCTGCAGCTACACGCTCAGCCTGGCCATAGGATTCTCACGAGAACAATGAGGTGATAATTATTGGCTTGATGTCTACAGAACCAAAACTCGGCCACGGATAGTGGCATGCTATAATGTTCACACTGTGAACTGTTCACCATTTCGTACTTTTCTATTCATTTCTTTAAGCTGTGAAAACTTAGATCAACTTACCAACAAAGTTCTTGCTACCACACACCATGGAACAATCACAGGCGAGGAGTTCTTCTGCAAGAGATGAGCAGCTTTTGCTCGTGCTGCAAGAGATGCAGAGGAGCCTGAAGAAAATGGAGGACCACATCACAGCGCCCTCAGTCCACCAAAGTCAACCCGAACCAGGTGAAAATGTAATCTGTAGTTCAAATATATCAGGATCGCTATCTATACCGCCACAAGCTCCAACAGAAGTCGACGTATTAAATATTCCAAGTTATCAATGGTGCCTCGTAGACTCCAGCAGCGTGCCACTCAAGGAATGTCATCGCAAACCTTGGACACAGGAGATAACGCCGTGGTCAGTGCCTCCGACAGTCGATATAACTGCAACGCCGCGAAAGTGGAATCTCCTTCCAAGAGACGATAGCCCTATCAATTGGAAATACTGTAAGTAAACTCCCTAATGACAGGTCGTCCACCTGCTGAATACTATTATAGATAAGCCCGTGTGTACGTGAGCTCTTTTGCAACTCGGCCAATGAAAATCTTTGATATAGATCGCTGATCCGCGCAGGGACCGATGGTGAAACGGTGTCGTGTGGAAATGGTGTTGGCATACCTAGCACTGATATAGAGAAGTGCTTAAGTGTGAAAAAAGAGGTGGGCGATCTGGCTCTGTTATACGTGCCATACTCACAAAGTGCGACGACGCACTCCTTTGCTCACATTCGGGAGGGGCTCGTGTCGCCGGTATATATCTGTCCATGGAGACACCCCAAAAATCCACAGTTGCGTGGAAAATACTCGAGAATATTTGGTGCTTTATGGAAGGTCCCCGGCGATGGACGACTGGATTTGCACCTTACCCTCCCAAGAGATTCATCGAAAGAATCTGAGGAAGCCTTGATCACAAAACTAGCAACAAAATTCGAAAAGTTGCGGTCTACTCGACGGATCTTCAGTGTTATAGATATTGATGAGTCACCAAGCTCAGTTACGTATGAGTTCGGAGGCTCAGCATCAGCAGTAGTAGCTGAGAGCTTGGAGTTGAATATAGGTCCTGTAGGGCCGTATTTTTGGCCAGGGTGCATCCACGAGAAAGCTTGGGAGAATCCTTTATCTAGTCTTCCGTCGGACTTATTCTTCAATCGGCCTCCTACTTGGCGCCGCTTAATGTAAGTCTTTCAGCGATTATGATAAACTTTCTAGTAATTTCCATGGCGCTACTCTAGCTACTGTCGAGACTGCACACACGAGTTCTCTGAAGCACTTTGGGGTCTCGAGTGTACTCCGACACAGACCATCTTCAAACTACACCGAGATCATGGCTGGCGGACTCCTGAAATGTTTAGTAACACTCGAAATGAGCATGCATTCCATCTTAGCTGGAAGGAGTTTCATGAAGCATCCAAGAATGTAGAGGACGGCGAAGCTTCCAAAACGGTACAGGTACGACCAAACAAACGCAACGTCATAGGGCGGGAAGGGACTTTTCTTGCAAAATCGTATACGGTGTGTCGCAAGTCCGTAAGAGCCGACAGGGTTCTTATTGGATTGAATCGGATGAAAACGACCACTGACAGTTCCAGTAGATACAAGCTTTTCCGCCAAGATACAAGAGGCCTCGTCTAAACTTCAGCGAATACGGGGCCAACAAGAATGAATGGACCTTGCTAGTTCTTACTCCAATGGAGAAGGTAATAGACAAAGAGCACATCCGGTGGAAGGGAGATCTCGAAAGATGCTCCCAAATCTACGGTATAAAAATTGGTTCTCTTCTCATTTCGACATTAAGCGCCATAGACCAAGGCCTGGACCTTGCTCTCAAAGCTTGGGAGCAAGTGTATAAAGAGTTGGAACGTCACTTACCTCCTCGAGACTACTATGATACACTGCTCGCCGACGAGGACCATCTTCCCGCATCAATTGAATGCTTCTGGGTCGCGGACCGTCTTAGCGATATAGTACCACAGCTTGATCATGCAATTGAAGAATGGAGCGAATGGCAACATTATCGCATTAATTACAACCTGATTGCAGACGAGCATGCTTTTGCAATGCTGGGAAGGATTGAAGCACATGTACAGATGATTAACAAGCTTCGTCAAGACTTCGATGAACTCGGCAAAAGAGCAGGCGCCATCACTCAAGCGGTATGTCGCGACTTGGCAATTTTCCGTTCGTCGTTGATTACTTGCAGATATTCAACTTGACAAGCGTGAAAGAGACACGAGAATCTCGAGTCTTGGGCGAGAACGTCAGGCTATTAACATATGCGACCATTGTCTTCCTTCCGCTAACATTCTGCACTGTGAGTGATCCACAACTCTCACATCAAGGAGAGACTATCATAACTTTAGGACCTGCTGATGAATCAGTCCATGTGGAGCATAAACAATATGTTCAACACCGGCATCAAAGGATTCGTCATCATCACACCTGTACTCGCACTGATAACCTACATTATCATACTTCTGTTACTGTCATCATCGACTAGAAGAGCCTTTCATGAGCTTGGACAGAGGATGTGGCAGGGGCCCAAAGGTTGTGTGACTAGGTTGAAGAGTATGATGTCGCAGACTAAAGTTGACCGAGGTGAAGAAATCGTGAGCGAAGTAATGGATCCCGAGAAGGCAACTTAAAAAATATAGGAAGGAGTCATGAAAATTTGAGCAAGATAGTTGAATAGTTCTCGGTTGGATATCAGAGCATGACGGTCAAGAATTGAAGTGAAGATCATAGGCAACTGTTTGTATGTTAAAAGGAATCCATGACTCGTACAAGTAAAAGCTGAACCTATCCAACTCCAAAAATGCCGCTCCAGGAATCTTTCCAAAATATTAAATCAAGGCAGCATCTGCATCGTTGAATTTGGTGCGAATTTCGGTCCCGCCTAAGCGTCGAAGCACTCCACGTCATTCCATTCACCGGCACTGTGGCATTCAAGATCGCTGGCGATGCGACGCTGTCCGATCAATCACAATCTTTTTAGTACATTCTTACTGAGCATTATTTTCGCTGCGCCCACGAGACAGGCAGCGCCAAGAGCCATCGATCCTGCATAAAACATGGCTGGATGATACGCTTCTAACGTGCTGTGCTGCCCACCATATGCTGCCAGGAGATATCCAGCAATCGGGGCTCCCTAATTGAATTAGCTTGCTTACGGAGTAATCTCGCGATTGGAGAATTGTCGTACCATGAGATATCCTCCAGCCCATCCCGTGACTATCATACCCATCGCCACACTGACACGTTTACTTCCGAAGACACTTGTAACAACTGTTGGTATCGTGCTGAAAAATCCTCCATTGGCCATTCCATTAATGATCACGAAGAATATCAATGGCCCTATCGAATCTGACACAGGCCAGATTGCTAACATACTCAGTGCACTCACAAGAAGAGAGATGAAGAGTGTATTGACAGGGCCGATGGAGTCGGACAGGAACCCGCAGCAAAGACGACCAATAGCTGATGAGAAGTTGAACCCTGCAACAAGACCAGCTCCTGCTGATGCAGAAAGTCCAAGTGAGCTACTATAAAGTGGAAGGAAGAACGGAGGCACGAGTAAGGGGAAAGTGGCGATGGCTCCGGCGAGGAATAGAGTCGCAAATTTTATATCTTTGAATAGAGTCCTAGATATGTCAGTCACTTCATAGTGGAGAAGACTGGTACGTACCACTCAACAAAGGTTGTAGTCTTGATAGGAGCACGTTCTTTGATCAACCATGCTGCTGGTAAACCGGTTGCAAGAACCACAATACCCAAAATTCGGAAAGTCCATTCAACTCCAAGCTTTTGAATGAGTCCATCCATAGCGAAGCTGATCCCAGCACCTCCAAATCCACCTCCTGCGTAGACAATACCATTTGCAATACCCCTTTTCTTGTTAAAATATTGAGCTGGGATAGTCGACACGACAATGAATTGTAAACTTTAGCCATGTAAGCTTCATGTCCCATGTTTTTGAAGATACTTACCTTGTACCCAACCCCATGACGATTCCCACAGTAAAAAATAATCCTCCGACATTATTTGTACAGAAACCACTAATTATTTCCCCAATTCCTAGACATAGGACTCCTAGAAAGGCTGTACTTCTCCCTCCAATCCATCTTACAACTCTCGCATTTATCAATGCAAAGAATGAAATACATGCCGCTGTCAGACTGCCTACAAAAGACAAGCTAGCTGGCGACGAGAGATCTTTCTTTACAAGTGCAGCTTGAATGACACCCCATGAATAGGATATTCCTACAAACCAGAAAGTAAGCACACTACAGGCGCCAATAATCACCCAACCATAGCCTCCATCAGGTACTTGGGAGTCCGCGAGTCGGGACTCCGCGATGATGGCGTCTGCTGCTGGGTCGAAGTTTGTGGGCTCGGTAGTAGTCTCATTACTGGAACCAGATTCTTCTTGAGCGTGGTTAATCGACTCGAGGACAATTGCTTGGGTCGAAGTTGAAGCCATATTTAAATTTTCAGATCAGATTTTGGTGATTACCCCACTCTTGGCAAAGCCGCAGAGGAGTTTCAAATGGATGAGACGATGGAAATAGTGCTCTTTCAGTTCGGGCCAGCAATTACTTCAAGGCCAGAAATGTCTATGAAAGAAATATACGAGGCAAATAGTGTATAATGTTGTGGATCAAAATAGACGCCCTTCACTTGACATCAAGTTTACTAATCGTTATTAGGTGGATCTTGCCCGCTCACGTGATGCCTAAATTTTATTGGTTTGGTTTGAACCTGAAAATAGGTATCAATTTACAGCTTATAATGTTATTCTTATGAGGTCTAATCATGCAAAGGCTAGCAAGGTAGCTCTCTTATACAAGCTATAGAATCGAGATAACCCCGCCCCCTATTCTCGCAAATATTAAGCGAGCTACTTAGCCCACTGCCCACGAATTTGTTCATCAAAGATTCCAAACCAAGTTATACGAGTTTCGGCCTTCACGAAGGTAAGGAAATAAAAACTTTTCTTTCTCGTTTAAAATAATTTCAAAACCGTGCCCCTTTTCAATGGTATGCTGTGCTTGCTCTGTTGCGGAAAATCTATAATCCGAAAGGCGAGCTACGGAGATAGATAAATCCTTCTCCTTCGCCAAGTCCGTCCACTACGGAGGTATGAAAGTCGATTCTCCCCTCATAATGAAGATGCCCTATCCTCCTGGCCGATCCAGGTTGCATAATGGACCGCCTAGGACATCGAAGGAGATTAGGCCCCGACGTCTCCGTCAGCTGTACATTTTATACAATATATAAACATATCTCAAGCCATTTGACTTCAGTCCTTCTCCAATTTGATTCCTCTCTACATTGCCACTGTATCTGCCAAACGCTCGACAAGTCATGTCTTCACCAGCGAAGAACCCTCCAATCTCAACCCTGTCCCAATTCATTCCTCCTTGGCCCCCAAAGTTCACGGACAAAGACCTCCCCTCCCTCGCTGGAAAAGTTTACATAGTCACCGGAGCTGCGTCTGGGATAGGGTATCATCTCACAAAGATACTTTATCTCAAAGGGGCGACTGTATACATTGCGGCTCGATCTCAAGCTCGGTGTGACGGTGCTGTCGAACAACTTCACTCGGAGACTAAGTCTATTAGTGGCATGCATGGCAGACTGGGTACTATGGTCGTTGATCTTTCCGACTTAAATACGATCCGGCCAGGAGTTGAGAGTTTCTTGAAGAAAGAGACGAGGCTTGATGTTTTGGTGAATAATGCGGCAGTAATGAGGTTCGTGAGCTTACTTTTCCCATGAGAGCTCAGGAGTTTGGGGACTTTTTCAGCGCGGCATGCTCATTTGCCCTGCCGTTTATCAGCTCTCGAGACACCTCCCAATCTCCAAGGCTCCCGAATGAGAGTTTGCATACTAATCCGTTGAGCAGTGCGCCACTAGGCTCCAAGGACAAACAAGTCTGTATGCTAAGCGACTCGTTTTATGAGAAAGCTGACAGTACTTTGTTCAGGGCAATGACCTAGAAGTAGGCACGAACTGCCTGGGCCCATACCTCTTAACCCTCCTCCTCGAACCCATTATCACTTCCACATCCACACAACCCAATACACCTGCTGGTAGTGTTCGCATCATTTGGGTTGTTTCTATTCTGCAAGGCCAACTGCACAAGGATGGCATGCAATTCGAATCGGACGGAACACCTAAGATCCTCACAAAATTCATGGCAAATTATATGCAGTCCAAAGTTGGCATTGCTTGGATCGCAGGCTTGTTCGCAGATAGATTGGGGGAAAAGGGTGTGTTAAGTGTCTGCGTTCATCCAGGATTGATGGCAACAGAGTTGCAGAGGCATCAGCCTTGGTTCTTACGCTCCGTTGTCAGGACTACTATGGTATATCTCCCTTTTCCCACCCATCCTCGCCAGATAGGAGTCACGGTTGCTAACTTTTCGTGTAGAAATTCGTTTATAAACCCCCAATCAATGGCGCGTACACTCTTCTTTATGCCGCTTTCTCTCCTGAAGTCACGATGGAAGATAATGGCGGCTATTGCATGGCTTGGGGTCGGAAATGTGATTTGCCTGATGAGATCCTGTTGGCGAAGAAGAGCGTGGCAGACGGCGGAAGCGGTTCCGAGAAGAAGTTCTTGGATTATTGTAACAAGCAGCTGAGCAAGTTTTTGTGAAATGGTTCATACCCGTGGTTCATGAGTTGCATCTTTTGTACAAGTATTTATAGATTATAATCATCATTCATTCCATTCTCAAGATCTGTATTCAGATCTGGCCATGCGTCTTGAATAGCAGGTACTTGTGGCCGAATTTGATTGTCGAACAACTCCCAGTCGAAATCATTGGGGACGTTTAGCATTGATTCGAAAGGGTTTGATTGCATTTCCATATCCAAATCTGGAGAAATTGAGCTAGAATATGGAGGAGTCTTGTCTGTCGTGTGGCTGATCAAGCCTTGCTCTTCTTTGTCGAAGCCGTGATACTGGGTCGCGGAATTGTCTATCACTAATGAGCCCAAATATCAATCAAGAAGCATTCCTATTACAAAGCTTACCTGTCAGTTGTTGTAATATGTCATTCGTACTTCGGCTAGGAACGTCCATTTCAAGACCAAGTTCTTCTTTTGGCGGAGGCTGCCTTCCTAGCGCCTGATAAACCTTGCCGACCATAGCAATAAGTACTAGAGAGGCCTTCTTCGCTTCAGGAGAGAGACTTAAAGCAGCCTCCCAATTGTTGCGCGACATCTCAAGCGTATCAATGCCTATCTGAAGCTCAGTTGGATTTGTGCTACGTGGATCTTTGATACCGGTCATGACGTTGAGATAGATGATCATAGCTGCGAGTAGAAAATTGTGCGTCGAAAAGGAAGAAAGAAACCATCGGTCAAGTGCTAATGGGCCTCCAGGAGATGCGGCTTGATATACGAGACCTTGGCGACGTAGGAGTTTCATTGCAGCATCAAGTCCTGCTTGCTTGGAATATTGATACTGTGGATGTTCGCTTGCCTTCATAAGGAACTTTCGATGGAGCATACAGCGACTCTTTTCAAAAAGCACTGATACACTAAACCGTTTGAGGATAGTGCTCGGTGAGTCTGTCACAGTAATCTCGGATTCGTCAAGTCGAAGTTGCGGGGGAACCTTGTCGTATGCTTCACGTAATGATGAGTCCAATTTTAGTACCTCGTCGTACGATGGAAGTTGGAGTTTATTGGCCATAACCATAATCTTCCCAGCTTCTTCACTTAGCCTGCCTTTGCAAAGAGCATAAGACATGGGCGTCATTTCTGATTCGGGCCGAGATGGGGGCAATTCTGTGCAATCTTCATCGAAGTCCTCGTCCAGTAAGTTGCGCGGAGGTAATGTATCGCTCTCGATTGTTTGTATCATTCCAGGGAGGCCAATGTGAAAACTGGTCAGAAGATCCAGCTGAGTAATATGATACCACATGCGTCGTCGACATTCAGCTTCAAAGGGAGTGAATTGTGTCCCAATCCTACTCGAATCTCGATGAAGACCCATGCGAAGTGCGAGTCTGACAGCGACACCCATTAGTAAGTAGCAATGAACCTGATCATCTCGACTCATCAAAAACTCGGCTTCCCCATAGATCATCATGGTTTCTAAGGTATATCGTGTAGGCTTCATGTAGTCTGAGAGTACAACGCATTGTACACAATTCTCTTTATAGGCCCGAAGCATCTCATAGGGTGCGCCACGGGTATCTGGATGGACCTCTCCTGAAGCAAGACCAGAGAGCGTAGCTAATGTCATAAATGCATAAATGAGGCCAATGAAGATGATTGGAGTGCCTTCCGGATCCAGCCAAAACTGGCGATAGTGTTTATTGAATGTAGGTCTGTGAATGATGACTGGAAAGTCGTTAGCGAGAGGAGTTGTGTTTTAGTAAAGACCTTACATAAAGCCGGGCTAGCAGAGTTGAAGTAACGAGATATTAGATGATCCACAACAAGTCGCGGGGGAAGATTCGCAAGCATATCATCTTTTCCTGAAGGCGATCCGACGTTCCACAAAAGTGAGTTGTAGTGGTTACTGAGCCCTCCATCGGCATCCTCGAGAGACTCCTCAAAGAAACCCTTAACTTCTTCTATCTGTGATATATCAGTAGACAAATGTTGGTAGCGAGGGTGTTCTTACGTCTTCGAGTATAGCTGCCCAGTGAGTTGCGCCCACATATGTCTGTCCATTGTTAAGAAGAACTTGACCGGATGCGGGAGTTTGTTGCCCTTTGGTCTGATCTTGACCATGGATAATTGAAGGATTATGTGCCATATCGCCTGGAGCAGATATATTTCCATTTGATGTATCAGGAGAGATTAAAAGAGCTGCCTGAGCAGTCGGACTTTGAGCTGTCATGGCATCTTTCACTAAACGTTCAAGATGCTTCAATCGGTTTTGCAAGGTGACTACAGGCTTCCGCACTGGCATAGAAAAGGTGCACTGTGATGCTCTCCCCTTTCGAACACATTGTGAGCAGGGTTGTTGTCGATCACATTTGAGCTTGCCATGGCGGCAGCTAGCACAACTCAATTGAATTCGGTTCCGCTTTTGGACAGGGGATCCTGATTGCGAGGAGTACGCGGCTCCATCATGCCTTAGGTCATCAGTTGCGAGATGTATTCGTTCCATCTGGACAGCTGTTGGTGTGGTACAGGTTGGATAGAAGGCGAGGCTGTGGCGAGCCAGTGTCGTAAGAAACGGATTGTGGAGAAATGGTGCCTCAGGGTTTAAGGCATCAATTTCTGCCCCACTCCCTAGGTAAGACTTGAAGACCATTGTAAGGAACTAAGATAGATGTTCACATAGATCTTGAAATTTGTAACCATAATGAAAAGTATTGTAGTAGGCGCTAACTTAGATTAACCTTGGTTACTTTAGGTACAGTATATGGCTGATTTTGGCCCGTGCACTAACACTCTTTCGACTTTGATTTTAGCACGGTCAACGCAAATTACTTTCTCAAAAAAATAAAAAATAAAAAAATAAAACTACTATTTAAAAGTACGTAATTGCTTATTGCTTTGAATTTAGGAAAAATCCTACCTTCTTTCGCGAAACGTTTACAGAGTTCGTGGTTGCAGATGCCAAAATCGGCCACTTTTTTCGATGTGGGAGAGCCTGCCTACGATAATTTGGCATCAAATTTTGACGATTTCAAAACATTCTTTTCCCTCCAGACACTCAATGCATTCTTCCTACCTAGTCTACAATGTGTACATAATGCAGTTGCATATCTAGTACTCTGCAGCTCGATCAGCGTCAGTGAGGATCTCCATCTTGACATTCTCGGTAGCTCCTAGCCAAGGCGTGAACATTGGATTCTGCGGGACGCAGAACCACTCGCATGCCTGCTTGAAGGAGGTGAGGACTCGCCCCGCCTCCCGATCATCCTCCACACGAGGCTTCCAGAATTTCAAGAACCCAAATCCAAAAGCAAGCTTTGCCTTCTCCTTCTCCTTGAAGTCGACACAAGCAGCGGCATTTGCTTGAACCCAGACGCGGAAGACGAAATTATCGTGGTTACTTGACACCTTGAGGCCAAGTTGCTTCTCGACAAATCTAATCTCTTCGTCTGCAGGACGTCCTTTGAAGGCATTCTCTACCTCCTCGGACCTGGAAAATGTGACGACATTCGTGTGGGACCCATCCTTCAAAGGATCGACTTCGTGGAGAGCAAGTCGCTCTGCCCTCACTCGTCCATTGGGATCCGGGTTCCGCTTTGCTGCGTTCACCATCTGGCAGTGGATCCTCTCGTAAGCAGCCTTGCTGTTTTCTTGGACCAAGCCGTTGTGATATGACTCGGCCATGCGCTTCACCTCAGCCTCCACTGCTGCAGGATCTGGCCAATGTGCTGCATGCTGAGCCACTGCGGAATACTGGGCGATTGGCTTCGGAATGGTTACAGGAGGGAACTTGCTAATCGAACTGGATGCCATGCCACTTGCAACATTAGCGACTGCTGTGCCGGCCTGTGTTGCTGATTGTGCAGCATCTATCGCGACAGATGTTTCATCGGTATTCGATAGCCCATTGCCAGCGCCTCCCGGAGCATTTTGCGCAATAGCAGAGGATTGTGTAATCCGCGCAGCTTGAGCGGCTTCGAATTCTCGAAATGGGATCATGTCTCCGGGAAATTCTTTTGTTCCGTTGACTACAATACGTTAGAATCTTCTCCAGACATCAATACTTTATTACTTACAGATCCAGTTCCATAATTCCTCTCGTACCAGCACTCCCTTTGCCTAGCAGTCATGAATTGAGAGCCTGCAACCTCGGTGAATTTTTCCGTTTTGAGATAGAGTTTCATTTCTTTAAACTCTTCTTCTGTGATATCAGTCTCCAGTACCCGAAGATACTGGAGAATTTGCATGACTGATTCATATCTCGTTGTCATGTTGATTGATGTTGTTGGTTGAAAGTTGAAAGTTGAAAGTTGAAGAAAAGTCGAACGCGCTTTATCTAAATATGCGCAGGTGACAAACTCACACGCTCAACCTTGGAGCGATGCTAGCAAGCGATGAATGTTACAAGGAACATGAAGGTCAACTCCTCTCTTTACAAGATCTTCTATAACTTTAACGTCTATGTATTAACTTGTTAAACCAAAAATCAAAAGCCAAGCAGCCCAATGATTCCAAAATTAGTGTATCAAAACAAGAGTCTGCAATATAGTCCTACAATGGTTCTAGAGTTCGTATAAAAGGTCGATCGAGTCCGAGATCAATCTCGAAACTCAACATCCACAAGGCAACTCGCACATCTAGCATACTTCTCACCACCTACGGTCTACCTAGCCATGATCGAATGGATAGCTCACTGCCAGAAGCACTATTCTCATGTTTCAAGCTCAGTCCAAAGGTTACAGTCAGCTCGAGCACCGAGCTACCGTGAGCATATGTAGACGAAGCTGGCTGCCTCTTATTCCCTCCGCTACCACCACTTCCCCTCGCGATCATGGTCAAGATCCACTCCTCGACTCAAATGCCATCTCTCTAAACATCTCCTCCGCACTAGTGCCATCCTGCGAATCGGTTACATGATATGTCTACTCAATTATTACTCGCTTTGGAGTAACATGATTATCTAGGACTTTAATCTTAGTTATGTTAGCCTTGCCGGCATGACTAACTACTTTCTGCATGGTCCGAGAGCCATTTCTGTGCCTTCTCCTGAACCTCGCGCGCCTGCGGATGCGCGTAGAATGAGAGATGTGTACCTCTTGGCATAACTATGAGCGTGCTAAGCGGCAAGCGCGCATGAGCGGATTCGCTATAGCTCAGGAGTGCATCTGTATCGGCATCGCCATGGATGAGCAGAACGGGGCATTGAACTTGTTCGAGTCCTAAACTTTTGATAGCTGCGAAGTTCTCGACATCGTTCTCCCAACCTTCCTTCCGCCTGCCGCCCACGTTGACAGTTAAGGAAATCTCAAGTACTAGCTGACGCTGGGCTGGATCAGCCATCACTTGCTCAGCCATAACATGAAGCTCGTCGCCGCGCAAGGAACCTTCCCCTTCTAGCACTGTTTCAATCACGTGCTCTGGCAAGTGTGAAGACATGAATTTGATTATCCGGTCTCCGAGCTTCGTGCCGAACATGATACGTTCTATTATATTGGTCTTGGGTGCGATCCAAGCCGAACTCGCGGCCGCGATGGCAACTAGGGAAGACACACGGTGTGGATGTCGAGAGGCTATCTGGTAGGCAACTGGGCCTCCCCCCGACCAAGCCAGAACACCAGCACGTGGGATTTGCAAAGCATCGAGTAATGCCACAACGAGATCTGCTTCGGCATCGATTGAACGGTTCACCGGAGAGAGCGGAGTGTTGAGATAGCCGGGGCGTGAGAGGCATATAATTTTGAATCTGTCCTTATCGAGGAAACGACTCATTGACCGGGCGGCATCGATGCCTCCTGGACTTCCGTGTAAGATAAGAATTGGTATACCCGAGCCAGAAACCTCTGCCTCTACGAGCCCAGCCGCGGTTTGAACGCAACTGTCAAAGTCGGTGTCAGTCATCTTGTTGCCTCCAGAAAATTTGACGATATCGATTCAAGTTTGGGATTCCGGATGCGTTCCTTTTATTAAGCGACTTTCTTTACCCTAGGACCTCGCCGTGTCAATGCAGGCACCGGGTACATAGCATTCCATTTGTGGTTAGCACAATACCGAAAGCAAAACTTTTGTGGCGCTGCATTCTGCATTCCATGTATAGTTAGGACATTGAAAGGCCGCGTCATGCAGGACACCATCACGAATGCAATCGTTGAAATTTGGCGATACAGCCTACGCAACCCTTTTCTTGTGCCGGCTGTCTTCACGAAAACTAAATCACCTCTTTACAAGATCTCCTATGTCTATAACGTGTGTATATTATCTCTTCAAATCAAAAATAGAAAGCTAGGCGAAGCGTGGCAACGATGAGGCTCAAATACAATATTAGTAAATGCGAACATGATGCGGTGAAATATTCGTACCAGAGCAATATAAGCGATTATTCTTTTGAGAACTCTGCTATTGCCGCTCGTGAGTTGCTTCGTTATAACATTCCGTGATACTTCCTACAAATGAAATTGTGTGTCAAGATGAAGATGGGCTCTCGGTTGCATCTCTTTCATCATTGATTGCATGATCCAGGAAGTCTTCAGCTCGTAGCCACAATTCTTTAAAAACTCCCAGGACTTTAAAAGTCATTTATAAGGTCTTTCTCATATATGGATAAATCCGCTCAATTTGAAAACCCCTCTTTGAAGTCTATACTAAGTGATTTGGTTCATGTTCACCTTCAATCTTGCTAGTTACTGGTTACGAGACAAACTTTACACTTCCTTACACCTAGACAAACAGATAATTACTTTCACCTTTTCTCAAACATGGCTTCTTGGAAGGATATTGAAAATATGGTGGCCGAACGAGGCGTTGACGATGAAGTCTTCTTCAAAGTCTGTTACCTCGTTAGTAAGGCCACACTGCTCCACCCAAAGCTACAGGGGAATAACGAATCCATAATGGTGGATTTGGCGGTGTAACATGTTTGGAAGGCCATTTGTAAGGAGTATCTCTAGACTTCAAAAGTATCATGATCTAACAGAAGCAGTTGGCGAAGATCCTCCGTTTCCCAACGATGTTTCGAGTCTCGACAAGGATTTATTGAAGGATTTTGTCACGATAGATATTGAGCGCATCCAGAGCGTGCTCGAGAAGGATCGAGAAACGCGCGACACGCCATCTGCGTCAATAGAATGTTGTCTACGACAGCACTGGTACAATTACCGTCAAGCGGATTTATCAAAGTATGATGGTCCCGTTGGCCTAGCAAAACTTATGCGTCTTCTGGACCCAGATATGGAGTTCCTTCCCCCGTTGATGTCTATTTGAACAGATTGGATCCGATTATAGACGGACTTCACAAGTTCCACATCAAACTCGAGCCCAGTGAAGAAATGCGAAACACATTTTATAGACCAAATTACTCCCTAGATGAACTCAAAGACAAGCTCGAGGTAATGCTGGGCAACACCTGGGAAGACTGCAGAACACAGGACATTGTTGATGCAGCAGGTTATGATCACCCTATGCACATGGTATGGGCAAGCATGAGACGCCCATGGGACTATTCGACAGCGCGGGAAACTCCGGAGTTAATCACAAGTAGACTTGAGCATGCCTTTCAGGTCTTAAGATTTTGGAGACGGTTACTCGGCATCGACTTCATTCTCGGCATTCCTTTGACGACTCTGGAGCAAGCCTATGCTGAGTTCTATAGAGACGAATCTCTACTTCGAGACAAATTTTGGCAGGTGAGGAGAGAGATAGATTATCTTCCAGGGAGCAACGGGATGCTCTTGTCAACAATCAAGCTAATGAGAATAATGCTCTGGAGCAAGGCAGACAAAGAAATGTGAAGAGGGAAATGGAGGAAGACAATGAGGATCATTTGTCTCGTCAACGTATCAAGCAAGAGCCAACAGCATAGGCTTATAATGATTCTAGACTTAAAAAGGGATAATGCAATCAAAGAAATAATGGACATAAACCCTTTGACTCACTACTTAGGTCAACCAAGAAGTGAATTTCAATGCAGTATGTGTTTATCATTGAAGAGGGAACTAGGATCCGGAATCCTATGAAAGACAAGTCTCCTCCTTTCACCAAATAACCTCCGATTATCAGAATACATGATCATATCCCCATCTAAGGCAACTGAGCACCACCATCAGTACTATCCGTCTCCCCATCCGCATATCTCTCTTCTCGTCCATCTCCAAACCCACCACCATCCACAACCGCTCCACCCTCAGAATCATTGGCCTCATCGACATCCTTAGAATCATACCACTCCCTAAACTCATTCAAAGCCCTAACATCACCCAAGAACGGAGCATCACCACCTACACCTCATCAGCCTCACCCATTCCCCATCAGTCAAAAAAAAGGCACTTACAAATCCTCGACCAAAGCAACTCTTCAAAATAGCACGACGCCAAATCCTCCGTCATGATCTCGTAGAAAGGTTGTACTTGCATGTTGTCGAACGCGTCGTCGCAAATCTTCTCGAAGTTGTCGTTCAGGTCGGTCTCGATTTCACACGCTAAGCCGAGATCGCCGCCAGAGAGGGAGATGGCGTCGGTGTGGTATTGCATTCGGATATGTTGGATCATCTCCTTCCAGACTGATTTGTAGGGGGTTGGAGATGGTGGTGGTGGTAGGGTGGGACAAGCAGGGGCGGAAGTTGGATTGTTGGGGTGCTTGTTGGTGTCTGTTGTCTTGCCGTTGTCTGTGTTATTGGCATCGTTTATAGTGTTGCTATTGTCTGTGTGGCTGACACCCTCTACAGCCTTGGGCTTGCCCTGAGCAATGTGGGAGAATGAGGCATCCATATTGGATAGTTGTAAGTTGGACAATTGTGTAAGTGTTAAGGCAAAGGTGACGCAGATCTCGATCTATTTGTAGCCGGGTTTTTTCCGACTAATCCGGTAATACTACGGCGTTCTAAAGGCTAGGAAGCTACGATAAGGGTATGCGATATAAAGAAGGTATTAAGGGTATTAAGCTCAAAAACTAAAGCGAGCGTATTCTATTGGGACATTATTGTCTTGCAGCAACAGAATGTTTGTGATTGTAATAAAGTGGGGCAAAGCATTTGATATTGAAGAAGAATAGTTTCCAAGCTTAATGTTTGTTCTGAAGTCCTTCGCTATAGAGCTGGTAATAGTCAAGCTATATAAAAGGTTTCTTTAAGTCTGGAAAATCGCCAATGTACAAGATGCTGCTATGCTCTGTGGAAGGTGTGAAAGAGTAAGCACCTTTCCAACTTTCAATAAGTTAACCATGCAAACATTGCTACTGTTATAAATATCTATAACATCTCAAAGTCCTACACACGATCCCTATATATCACTACCATAGCCACCCACCCCACGCCAGACATTGCTGCAATGTGGAGCTGGAGTATCTATCGAACTTGCTCGTCCTGCTCATCATTCCTATCTTCCTGAACTTCTTCAACTCCCTTAAATGACCCATCTAAGACCAAGCAGTTCGGATTGACCGTTATTGAGCGATGTCAACATGAAGAGGATTGCAAATCACGTGATCCGCAAAGCGAAACCAAACTCTGAGTCTCAATCTGCAGACATAACAACCACGAAGAACTGCACAACGAAATCAACAGCATACAACTGCAGCCAGACCTTGAAGAGACCTTTGGCATTAAGTGTTAACAACTTGGCAGCATTACCATCGAACATCACCTGATAACAAACAAATCCAAAAGATCTCGGATAGATCCAGAGATCTAGATATCGACATGCAACAAAGATGCAAAAGCGCTTCTCTCGCTCTTCCTCCTCGCTCTCTGTCTCATCTCGACGATCAAAACAACTACATTTGGACTCTTCCACCAGTTTCAAGTTTCACGGTTCACGGCCTGGCGCATCACCATTCCTGCACTCCCCACTTGCGGAGCGTCCCAGGCTCTTCTTGCCCATTCTACAGCGGAGAGACTATCCATGAGCACATCACACCTGATCGCCCCGAAGACGGAATTTTTTTGTCGGGTGGGCAGGCAGGCTATGCGCTGGGGACCGGCCATGAAAGAAAACGCAATCGCTCGAGAAAGAATGTCTTGCAGATTTTGAAACTGGGCGGGGAGGGAGCATACAGTCTGGAGTGCAGGAGCCCAGGTGCGCTTTTCTTGAATTGGGAAGTTCTTTCCAAGCTAGCTGCCCGGAGCTGCACAGAGATGGAAGGTCTTCTTTGTTCTTGGAGGGGGCTGAGGTCAGAATGGGGAAATGAGTGAAAGAATGTGCTCAGACGTCTAAACTGAGTTAGTTGGTGGGGAACTGTCATGTTTCACATTATTGGTGCGAATAAAAGGTAGGATTTGGGAGGAATTGAAAAAAGAGCTTCTTTGAACGTCGCCTGATTGTCTTGAATCCTGGCGGTACAGAAGTTGAGGTGAGGTGAGAATAGAGTCGGCAGTGGAGATGACCTAAACGCTAGGGGCGAGATCTCAGCGGTAAAAGACGGAAGTCAGAAGTCACGGTATCAAATGCTGCGGATTGGAAGTCGGGTTACGATTCTCGTGGTCTTCTCGGGGGTCGAGTGGGAGGGTTATTTTTGCTATTTTGGAAGCCAGATGCAAGGAGATCTGAGCGGTTGAGATGCACGCTAGATCCGCGACCGTGGGCCAGCTGAGGCACCAATGAACGGCGAGACTGGAGAGCAGAGGCAGAGCAGAGGCTATGTTTCATGCTGTGAGGCGACGAGGTTGTCATGCACATCGCCAACCGAGGAGCGCCACGAGCCAATGGATGCGGAACTGCCCAAAATAATACACCCGTCGAACTTTATCTGGCTTAGCAGAAAGCGACACGCTCGGATGAGATCACGGCTTCTCGACTTCCTGCAAGATCTGACAGGAATAGGGCTCGTCGAGGTCATTGGAACCCGGCTGACAACGAGCACCGTAGGAACTGAGCGGTTCAGATAGATGGTTTAGCCGCATTGTGCAAGTCCCTTTGTACCGACATGTGGTGGCAGGTGCAGGTGTACTTTTTCATGTACCGTGATTGATGGTGATGCGACGACGAATTCCGGTATGCACACCGCCACAACCACCCACGACCACCCACCGCTGCTGACTGATGTCCTGAATGCTCGTTGGTTGAATGGAGGGTAAAGTCGAGGCGGGCGCGGGACGATCAAGCAGCGAGATGCACATTCAACCTGGACCTGGACCTGGTTCGGAGCTTTTCTCTTAGGTTTCACGATGCTGATCAAACAGGTACAGGCACAAGCGATCACGTTTTCCAGGTCGGGGCGGAAGTCAGTGCCACTTCAGCCTGTGTTTTGCCATTTTGGTCGGGGTAGAACAAAGTTTCAACTGCAGCACGGTGAGGTCACGGTTCATTCGGACGCATCAGGTCATTGAAGCCGTGGAGGATTTGCATGGCCCGCTCGAGATCTCCGTTATGCTGGCAGTGATGGGGAAGACGTCGTGCGCCATCGACACCGCATCCAGCAAGTCTTGCATGGCAGCCAATGATGCAGATGCAAAGCCACCAACCTCCCTGAGGAAGAGGTGTTGTCAGACATGACTAACATCGCATGAATGGATAAAGAAATGCTGCGCAGGTAAGACCGGTATTCAGCAATCGTCTGAATCGCACCTAGAAAAGTCTACGTGATGGGGAGGGAAAAAGAAGGTAGGCTTCAGGTTCTGCGCGCTCTCCGCCGTTGAACACACTCCGATCCAATCCCATGGCGAGTGATGGAAGCGAGTGCATAGATCATGCCGTACCGCAGCGGAACCCTGAGTACGACACCGCATGAATTGAGGATTGTGACGAACATGTTTACTGCGTTGTGTCTGGTTGAGTAAGTTGTGCTGAAGATCTTGAGGAGGGAAGACGTGCATCTCGTGTCGAGCAAGGGTGGACGGTGAGTGGCCCATCACATCGATGCATAGCCCGGGCAATCTGAAGCAAGCCGAGCTCTTTTCAGGATCGTTTCAGCTAGACATCGACCCCTACCATCGGGACGACAGCACTGGCTTCAACGGGATTCTGCACTGGACTCGACGACAACGGTAGACTTGGACGGGCAGGTGAAGAACTCGCTGTACGACTGCGCGCATCGCGGAAGGCAGATATTTGCCAATGGCTATCCAACCAGAGACCTGCTCCTAATCCTCGGTCCCAGCACGGAGGAGACCATCTTCCTCCCGAGCAAACTGCAGAGCATCACTCGTCAGCCGAGAGCAATAGCAGCTATCATCCTCGTGCTTAACGGTCAGATCGCTTCCGCCATTGAGGGATCGAGATGGGCAGCATTGATCAATTGATGAGGGACGAGGAACACGCTTGGCCCAGCGCAGAATTGGTCGTCCATCTGACTGGGTGAGCCGATGGGGATCTTATGAATCCAGTTTTGATTCTATGAGAATCTCATCGAGCGGCGATATCAAGGCATAATTTAGATTTATTGCCCAGTTCAGGGCCAACAGGGACCCTCTTGTGGATTTCCTGAGCTTGGGCAAGCGTCCATCTCATCAAAATGTCATCCGTCAGTCAGTGAGTTGCCCCTCATGGTCCTCTCTCCCCTTCCTCCGCCCCATTCGAGAAGTCTCCGAATCCCAATTGAGCGACGCTGCGACTCCGGGAGCATTGCGCAAGGGCGACCGTCGCCACTGCACGAGTCAACTGTCCGGGATGGACCACGGTACCCGATAGTAATTAATCAAGTATCCCAAGCACGGAAGAAGATTCTTACGAGATGGATATGAAAGGTCAATCTGGAAGCCGAGCGTCCCAGAAAGGAAGAAATTGTGTCCGTGGGATGGCAGGACAGGCGAGATTGATGGGCTGACCAGACCTGACCAGACCGGCTCTCACAGGCTGACGGGTGATGAATGAGAGACATGGCCAGCGCAGCAGAGAGAAAGGGAGTTCGGCGGGGGAGTGCGAGGTGGTGCAGAGAGGCACGCCGGTCAAAGGAGCCATCACATCGACCTCACGGCATCTGATTCAAATCAATCAATAGTGTGGCGAGTGCAACCACGGCGGCGAGACACTGGGGAATCAGTTGTTTGTTTTCTTTCAGCGTGAGAGCTGCGTCGGCATACAAGATAGCAGCGATACCAGACCTCTCGTCCGGCAGCAGTACCATCTTCATCCGACCGACCTCAATCGTCTCGTGTGTTTCCTGGCCCCCTGAGCAGCCATTGTGGTTCGTGATAATTGCATAAAGCTATTCTGGGCGACGACCAGTCAGCGGCGTGCACAGCATAATAATTATTCCATCACCAGTCGATCGGCGCCGCTCGCAGCGACACACGGCATCCATAGGAGTGCTGGTCTCTGCCCTCTGCTCCTGTCTTGCTTTCGCAAACGCTCATCCCCCAGCTGGCTCACGACGACATCTTCGTCATCGCGTGCGCTCACCCAGTCGAGGCCATCGATCTCTGCTTCTCTGGCCTCGTCGGCCACGGCCAGCGTCTCTGGATCGTCTGCTGCCGCGAGGCAAGAGCCGTGATTTGGGGTCGTCTTCCCTCGTCGTCGTTCCTTGGACGTCTTGTGGTTTTGTGGACCGGACCCTGCCCTCCCCTGCGTGCCCCTGGTCGGCTGTGGGTGCAGCTGGACCTGTCCTCACGACTCCTCAGTGTCCTGCCACGGCGGGCGTCGTGTTTGAGAAGTTCTAAATCCGCAATCTTCCACTTGGGCGCCTGTTTCGGGTGGCCTGCGCGCGCTGATAGGCTGGCCCGCTAGCCCAAACCGACCCACCACCACCACTGGAGCCGGCAGAGGAAGGAAGCAAGGAGCAAGGAGGAAGGAGCAAGAGAAGTGGAAGAAGGAAGGAGAAGGAGCAACAGAAGCGGACAAGGAAGACCTCTCGCGACGCAGGGAACTGACGGTGGTCCTGCCTGCCTGCCTAGTACCTACCTTACGAGTTACCCTTCCATACCCAGGCCAGGGCGACCGAGCCGGACAGAAGAAAGATTCGATTCAACGTCGGCCGGCCCCATTTCATATTATTCATTATTCATTACTCATTAATCGCTATTCAGAGCTCAGAGTTCAGACCTTCCCTGCACTGCACTATTCGGGTGACGGCGAGAGATCTACGGCGTCCGCGTACGATTGAGGGTTCTCTGTCTTCACGATCTCGATTCCTGCCTGGTTTCCTGGCGGTCTAGGCCTGCGGATTGTCGGTCCTATTTGCGTGTCCTCTCTGGTGCTGTTGCTGCCCACTGCCCACTGCCCATTGCTCGCTGCTCCTCTCGACAAGCCTGCACTGCAGCGTCTTCTTCATCCACCCCAGTCCCGTACCGTTCCTTGTCGAGGTAAGCTGTCTTACCAGCCAGCAAATAATAAATCCAATCCACCACCACGACCAGAACCACCATCAGCACCGCAGAAGAACCTACACCTCGCCTCCCACCTACCACCGCGCTGCCAGCAACGCCTGCAGTGCCGTGAACCTCGACGCACCACAGACCGATCCGACCTCGTCGTTCCTGTTCCTCATCTGAAGTCGTGCCTGCTTGTCCTCGCCCATTGCTGCTCTCCTTTTCACCACCGCAGGCCCCCCCTCGAACGGTCTCCTCATCCGCATCCTGCCCCTGCATTCTGCTCGCCAGGCGAAATTCACCCGTCCGTGGCATCCATCCCCTCCTGGCGTCTGCTGGGAGTCCTGGTCTGTCCTGCGGCCATTACCCCCTAAAAGCGTCTAGTGCCAGCCTCCTCCTCGGACCCCCAGCAGTGCAGCACAGGGCCAGTCGAAGCCCAAAGCCCCGTCGCGCGACCCAGCGCACCAGTTCAACCAGTTGCAACTTGCCAATCTGCTCGCTCCTGGGTCCTGGCCCCGAGCACTTCTTGGACTTCTTCCTCCTCCCCTCCTCCCTCCTCCCTTGCCCCTGTCGAGTCTTGACCAGCTCCGCCGACGTTGCTGCCCACTGACCCTGACCGCGGCCAGCAAAAGCACAAGCACACCCACCCAAGCCAGTCCAATCCAGTCCAATCCACTCTGCCAACCCGACTCGACCACTCCGCAGAACCCTACCACCCACCACCACACCCAGACCACCCTCCCTACCGCACCTCCCGCGCGCCAGCGTTCTCAAGAAACCCCATCCCTCATAATCTCCCTGTTCCGCTTTCCAAAACGCTTCTCACACTTCGCCTTTACGCTCTCTTTCTTGTCGCAGGTCCGTACCTCGAAAGCTTCACCTTCCTAGACCCAGAAGCACACATCCCCGACACCGATCAGATCACGGGTATTCCTCCCACGACCGCCATCAATCAGCCTGTTCGGTCGCTCAGAACGCGCGTTGCTCGGCTCGTCGACCGTTGATCGAGCTTCGAATTCGGGTGCTTCCTTTTTCTAATAATTACCACCGTCGAGCCGGTTTTTTCTCCTTCCGAGTCGAGTTCTTGCTGGCCTCGAAACTCCTCGAACAACAACCGTTCCATCATCTGCATTTCTGATCGGAGCAGGCTCCTTCCAAACACCACAAGAAAGCGTGTCCATCCTTACGACACCGCACCGTACGACACTCGCTTCATCGTCCCTTTTCATCAACCTTCAAAGCCACTACTGCTTCATCGACGTCGCTGATTCGGGCATCCCAACAATCGACGATACGGATACCGCACCTCGATCTCGACACTGACACGTTCGCACACTCAGCCCTACCATATTGGCCGCGTTTCAATAGACTGAGCACGCGCTTGACATCTTATCGACGTTTTTGGGTCGTTGTTTCGACTCAATTGAATGGCGCATATGATGTATTCGCAGCATCATGCGACGATGGCTCCTCCACAGAAACCAGAGACCTTTATGTTGAGCAGCGAAGCACAACAAAGTCTCCCACAAGATGCTCAAGTTGCTCTGCAACAAGTTGACAATTGTACATCCCGCTGACCCCGCTGTCCATCACAAACATTTGCTAACAAACATTCAGTAAAATACTTTTTAATATCTGCTCCTGTTGACTGGACACCGGATCAGTACATCCGACGATTTCTTCTGCCCACCGGCGAATATGTTTCTTGTGTATTATGGTACGTGATTTCTCGCGCGTGGAAAGGACCATATTGACCAGCGTAGGAATAATCTCTTTCACATCTCCGGCACCGACATCGTACGATGCCTTTCTTTCCGATTTCAAGCGTTCGGACGACCCGTTAAGAACTCGAAGAAGTTCGAGGAGGGTATCTTTTCAGATCTGCGAAACCTGAAGTCCGGCACCGATGCCTCCCTCGAAGAGCCAAAGAGTGGTTTCCTGGATTTCCTATACAAGAACAATTGCATTCGAACACAAAAGAAGCAAAAGGTCTTCTATTGGTACAGCGTGCCACACGACAGACTCTTCCTCGATGCTCTTGAGAGAGACCTGAAGAGGGAGAAGATGGGACAAGAAGCTACCACAGTTGCGGTCAACGAGCCAGCCCTCTCATTCGAATTTGACTCTTCACAATCGCTCTTCGAGCAACTCACCAAGGCCCAACAAGCCAACTCTTCTTCCTTCTCCGCACAACAACCATCCTACTCTCAATCGCAATCACAATCCACATCCCCAGTGATGCGAGCAATCGACTCTATGCCACCACCACAAATAATGCCTCAAGCAATGGCGATGCCTGAAGAGATGAACCCAATGGCTGCATACCAACAAATGGCAATGGGCCCAACAATGGCACAACAGGTGGTCAAGAGAGAAGCTGATTTTGGTCGTGTTCAATATAACCAGAATGGTGTCCCAATCTCGCAAGCACACCAGCGTCATGCTTCCATGCCTGCATACGGTCTTGAGTACTCTCCCGCACCTTCGTTTGTCTCATCACACTACGAAGACTATAGCAATCGTGGTATCTCTTTTGAGCCAATCACTCCACCACAACAAGCTTTGGGAATGGGTGCTGAGCCTGCGTACATTGCAAACGAGGAGACCGGCCTCTACACTGCTATCCCAGATCATCTTGGAGGCGTCAACGGACTACACGGAATCATGCAACTCCCACCTTCAAACTTGACTGGCCCACAATTCTCTCATGCCACTCGAGGCTATGGCGCGAATAACGTTTACTCGGTCATTGAGGGTTCACCTACCTACAAGCAAAGACGGCGCCGTTCATCCATTCCTCCCGGAGTCGCTGCAATGGTTGCTGCTACCGCTGCTGGACAAGCACAAGCACACACTGCTCACCGACCATCAGATCTGAGACGATCTGTTTCGACCTCGGTTGGCCCTGTCGCTGAAGGTGATGAGTCTGGAAACAACTCACCACCTGGACTTGCCTACAGCAATGGCATGCATCAACTCGCTCAGCAACACAAGGATCTCATCGATATGTCGAGACATGGAACTCCCCTCTCCACCGTCGAAGACAGCCCTGCCATGAACCCAATGGCACTTCAACACAACGATTACAGCCAACTCTCCAATGAAGAGCTCTCAGGTGATGGCTCAATCCATGATTCTCCCCAAAGAAGACACATGCAAGGACCCAATGGTGTTATGCGAAGAGCACGCAGTGCCACCATGATGGAACTTGGCCCCTATCCCCAAAAGTCACATTCATGCCCCATCCCCACCTGTGGTCGTCTCTTCAAGCGTTTAGAGCATCTCAAAAGGTATGGTTATATATTTTCATTTTACAAAACCGGCTGCACCATCAGGCCGCTGACATTTGGTTCCCCACCTTCTAGACACGTGAGAACACATACCCAAGAAAGACCCTACATCTGCCCCCACTGTAACAAGGCATTCTCCCGATCAGACAACCTAGCACAGTACGTCCCTCCACATCATCACATCACACATCACCATAATCCAGAACATCGAACTAACATAGCAAACAGACATCGTCGTACCCACGACCGAAGTGACGGCTCCGAAGGTCCTTATGGTAGCTACAGTGGCGAAGAAGAAGATTATGAAGGAGAAGACCAACTCGGCTCTCTGGAAGAAGCTTCCCCAAACTCAGAGAATGGTTATCTGCCAACGAGCATGAGCCAACAATTCGCTGGATTGAATAGCATGAGCATGTCAATGTCTATGTCGAATTCCGGAATGGCGGCTCCAAGCCAACTCCTTTCGAATCATCAGTTGATGCAGCAGCCTATATAACGCACTCATTTTGGAATGCTTTTCTGTCTTCTCTTCGTGGGTTATTCTTGATCCGGTGTTCGTAGACCTTGGCATCTGATCTAGATGGGATCTGGATTGAGGGAACCGTTCTTCTTTCTTGTATGAACTTTATTGCATAGCCTTGCACTGTTTTTGTGTCGCATCAATCATGTCCGACTTCATCTTGAGGTTTGGAATCATTTGTGTTGCTGTTACATCTGTTTGATGGGTTGTGGAATGGGATGCTGGTGTCGGACTTTTCTTCATGAGGTTATGAGTGGATGGATGGCTTCTTTTTTTTGCTTCTTTTGCGTGCGCGCGTTGGTTTCTAGGGTGGAGGGCAGGATTGGATGGGGATGGATTTTTCGCTGTACAGACCGGGTTTTTGTGATTCAGGTGTATGTTGATCTGAAAAGAGTTGTGTGGAAGAAAGATGTGAAAAGAAGGAATTGGACTTGCATGAGAGATCTCTGAACTGAACTGAACTGAACTTTTATCTATCAACTATCTACCTACCTGCATCGTCATCATTTTGTTTTCCAATCTTTGTTTGTCTGTTGTTTTTGTGAGGTGGATGTTGTTGCATACCAGCGTGCTCTCCTGCTCGTGTTTATTGTTTGTGACACGGGCGTGGATCGAGCATGCGTGGCTTTGGTTGAGGAGATATTATGAGGTTTTGAGATGGAATGTGGGGATGGATGAATGGATGGAAAGAAATGAAGGAGGAAGAAGGGAATTGTGTATATTTTAAAGTGGGAGGATGGGATTGGGTTGGATTGGGTTGGATTGGGTCGGGGTGTGTTTTTCTTGTGTTGTTCATTGAGATCGTTTTTGTGCTTGCTTGCATGGGTGGATGGTGGAGAAGAGGGGAGAGGAGAGAGGAGAGAGGGGAGAAGGGAGAGGGGAGGGCATGGGAAAGAAAGAGGGGATGAGAGAGATATGAGAGAGAATGAGAGAGAATATAGATTGCATTATACCCGATTTCGATTTCGATTTTGATTTCGATTTTGATTTCGATTGTGTGTCTTGGTTGTGTGATGTGAGTTATGTGAAGAATGAAGAGCGTGTGAGGAGTGAGGAGGGGTGTATGTGTATGTGAAGGGAAGCGAAGTGAAGTGAATTGAACCTAATGTAAATGCTAACCAAGACTGTTGAGTTGAGATAAGGTGAGAGGTGAATTTTGATAGGTAAAAGGTAAAAGGTAAAAAAAGTGAAAAGTGAAGAGTGAAGAGTGAGAGCGGAGAGTAAATACTCGCCTACCTCGTCACTAACAAAACCCAAGGAAGAGGAAGAGGAAGAGGGGGGTGGTTGTTCACTTCACTTCCTTGGCTTCCATTGGGTTTGGTTTGGTTTGGTTAAGTCATTCAATATTCAACATTCATCTCATCAGTTCTTCTTACTTGCTTTCCTCTCATTCACCTCTCTCCTCAAGGTCCGGAAACTTTCTCGTGCTAAAAAAAAAGTGATGATGTGGAGTGGCTTAAGAAAGAAAGAAAGAAAGAAAGAAAGAAAGAAAGAACGGAATCGGATTCGGATTCGGATTGGGTGTACCGTGTTTGGCGAGGTTGGATTGGATTGGATTGGATTGGATTGGATTGGAGGGGGTATAAATAAAGTATGGGTGGGGATTTCTTTGTGTGTTGAAGATTGAAGTTAATTAAGAATTTAAGACTAGTTGTTGGAAAATGGTGGCGTGGGAGGTGTGGTGGGGTGGGGTATGGTGTGGTGTGGACTGGTCTGTTGTGGGAGATGGTGGTATAATATTTAGTGTGGAGACTATGCGAACAGTATGAGCAATAAAGTTGAGTAAAGATAACTAAAAATTGTGGATTGGATTTTCTTTGGTGGTTCGAAGTGAGGAAGTGAGATGTTGTTGTTGGTGTCGTTGTTTGGATTGTTGTCGGTTTTCTTTCGTGGGTTATTTTGATGGGTTGGAGGACAGAGAGAGCGTTATGGATATCTTGGACGATGGTCGAAGAGGGGAATGAGTGCGAGCAAGCATGGGGATTTGTGTTTGGAAATTCCTGGTGTATTTATAGTAGAGCATAGCATAGCGGGTTTGCTAGCACGGTATATATACCGCTGGCGCTCGTTGGTATTGTTTATCGAAAGGTTTGGTTGGGGAGGAGGGTATTTATATTTTTCTTGACTTGTGCTTGGTAGTTTTGTATTTACTTGGCTTTGATTCTTAGTATGAGATGAGGTGAGGTGAGGTGAGGTGAGGTGAGGTGGGATGGGGTGTGGTCAAGAAGTGGGATTTGCTACCTACATTAAGAAAAAGCAGTTCACCACTATCAATTTCTCTGGGGGGTAAGTCAGGATCGTTCGAAGAGGGATGGTTTCAAATAAGAGAGAGAGGACTTGAGGTAAGAAATTGTGCCTAGCATGCTTGTAGATGAAGACGAAGTGGGCAAGAGGGCTGAGAGTAGGGGTATGTAAAGCACCCACGCTTCATAGGTTCAAAGCCTCCAACTACACATCACTAAACGCTACGGTTGAAGCAGTGTGCAGCATGAATCCAGTCCTTTGGGCGTCGAGCGTGTATTATTGAGGGCTTGGGATGGGTTGGGAGGGAGTAGGGGTATGGTTTCAGTTGGTGATATCATCGTTTGGGAAAGGCACTAGGAGAAGAGAATTAGGGTCAAGGATTTGTCGTCATTTTGTAATTGCCTGTCATTTCCTGTTTCTTCTTTTCACATTAATCTATCTTTCGCAACTTCTTGGAAAGGGTACTGGGCGCTTCGCGATGCCACTATGTTCTTAGCGGGCTTTACGTCGGTGTCGTCCTCCGACTTCTGTGGGACTTATCACTGGGTGGGAGAGTGCGCTCATTTTATATTTCTTGAAGAGATCGATATTATGTTGAGATTGATGTTGGATATGTGAGAGGGCTGGTGGATGGTGAATTCCTGGAAGTGATTGAGCCTAGTGCTGATGTGGTTCGTTATCTTCTTCCCCTTCCTCGAGCACTGTGAGAGCATAAAAAGGTCAGAACTCTTGAAGATTTTCTTCTGTAGCCACAAATATGTCAAGACTATGGACTTGTGTCTCCGTTTCAACTTGTGGGGTGCTCGATACTTAAAGCTTGAAGCTAGGTGGGGGGATAAGAATTTGCATATTAGGCTTCATGCTCGTGTCATCTAATAGAAAGATTAGATGGTAATTGGTTGTCGATTAATATCTTGTTGTCAAGTCTCAAAATTGGCTTAGAAGGAACTTCCTCTAAGGCATTGAGCAGGGAGGGATTGTGTGGAGATGAGGTTTCGAAACTCTGTCCATGACTTGCAAAAGGCTTTGACTGTTGCAGCGACCAACCGCCTCGTTGAGGGCCGAAGTATGATGCAGAATAATTGGGGATAGACCATCTATCTGATTGCTTCTACATTTAGAGTTGATATTTATATATCTATCTGGTTGGGAGTAACATGTTGCGGTTGGATCGCGTGGCTAAGTTTGACTCGTTTCTTGCAAGTTCACTTTAATGGTGAGTTGTTTTGATAGTTCTTGCTAAGCCTATTGGGTGAGATCAATGTGAATGATGACAGAGATAAATTATATGAGTGAGTTGCTAGGATAATGAGTTCCTGAACACCAGTTGAGCATTCGATTTCACTTTCACATAGTGAATCAGGGGATGAATTTTCCAACTGAAGCAAAGGTGGTTAAAATTATAGTATATATGAACTCTCATAGCTTAGAGAGAACGATCATGCATCAACAAAATCTGCTTTGTCACTCCATATTGTGTAGCATCGCGGTCCCTGTCCCGAAAGGCCTTCTTGAGCTTTGTGTAGGATGCCCTTTCTTTTTGACTTTGATTCCTATTGCGACGTTACGTAGTTAGCACTTAAGCATGTAGTTACTGCTGTTGCCATGTGGCATCTTGCTGTCAAACTTTGTTTTCCTCTCATCCATCAATCCCATCTAATATTTCATTTCTTTTGATAAAGAAAGCAATATCTAGCCTATACTCTCTACTTACTATTGCAATTAAAAGCAATCATGCTATTGTTTGACTAGGTCAACTTCGGCATTGGTTTGTCATCTTCATATACTAGCTATCGCAGGGATGGTGAGCTAGGAGGGGTATTTATAGATAATAAGAGAGGTACACACTCGGTGAAGAAGGAGATTTGCTTAATGAAATTGAATGCAGAAGTGAGTTCTGTGAATCTCTACACCTACTGACTACAATCTTTATGTTCGGAGATGTAAGGCATTGTTGAGCTCCGCAAAGGTTTGTTTTCGTGAAGCTCGCTTAATCTCTCCCAGAAAAGGGGGCGGCGTAACTCGTAACTCCGCTTTGTCAATCTACTTTCAAGAAGTAATCTTGCTTACATTTGGAATAGCCTGCTAAAAAATGATAATGTATAGAAAGCAATAATCTCTCAACTTCCGTAAGATTCTACAAACTCCCGAGATGCACCTGGTATAAGCTGCTGTTCTCACAGTGCGCAGTTGATCTGGGCGTGAACAGAGGAGCGAAATTGTGGAACTTAAGGCACAGAAAAATAAAGCACGCTGATTCGTTTTCAAAGACAGCATAATACCAAAGGTGACCCTCATGTCTATAATCTTTTAGGAGCAAATTAATTCGAGTAAATTAAAGATTTTCCCAAATATCTCATTAGTATTAAAATGTTATTAAATTCAATCTCTTTTTGGTGAGAATATAAGGATCAAACTGTGATTTCAACAGGGAATGGCAATGGATTAAGGCTATTTTCTCTATTATTGGAAGGTGCGAATCCAACTACCTAGGTAATCAAAGATGAGACTGGTTCTCTCAGGGAGGAAATTGTCACGTGCGTAAAAGGAGGCGTCCTGCCTCTTTTAGGTCTAGTGAAAACGCTGCCAAAACATTCGCTCTCGCGATCGTCGACTTACAAACAGCAACATCAAAATACCTATTGGCAGTTCTCATCCAGACTCTTTATGATCCGATGACTGATCTTGAACAACGCGCTGAAAATTTCGACATCCGACTTGTCCATTCTTCCATACCTACCTAATTAATAACCTCTCGAAAACACACTCCCATCTTGAACACCCTGCAATATCTTGCGGAGCAGACTTTCAAGAACTAATCTCTTTGCACATTCAGTTCATTTTTTGCTAAGCATTTGAAGCTAGGCCCCTGACGATGAGGAAGATTGCACAATTTGTCATCACGTGATGTTACTGGGAGGTATTTGGCCCCAAGGTCGAGATTGGAAACATGACATTGACCTCCAAGTGTAGATTTCGAGATTTTCAAGTTCATATCTCGTCTAGTCTAGGGAGAAAAGATAATATTGCTAAATATCCTTTCCACTTTCAATCAGATCAACAATCTCGGTCTCTCTAGCATATCATCTAGTTTGATAAGACCAGAATCATGGAGCCATATGTCTCTGTCTGGCCCACAATGGCACGGATACGATCTCAGCGAAAGCTCAAGATGGAAATATTTGATCAAATCACGGATAAAGTCGGTCAACAGCTGAACGGTCATCCAGATTTGAAGCATATGACCGAAGATCAGAAGCAGTGCTGGTGGGAATATCACATTTGGATCAAAGCTTGTGAGTTGGTTACGATGGCTCTCGGATCAGGGATGATTTGCTGACTTACGATAGTCCCTGAAGACGTCAACTTTGCTGGAAGCATGGAGCCTTTGGAATTATTGAGACAACAGAGCAAGTCTCGCGAAGAGGCTACTAACACCGTTGCTCGCCAGCGAAAGCAGCAGGATCTATTTATTCGAGATCTAGATCAGCCGAACCCTACCTTCGACCCAAGACCTATCGTTGATGCTTCGCCTTCGTCCAAAATGCAGGTCATCATACCCTTGAAGAAGGCTTCCGACATCCTCCGATCTACTTCTATCACAGCAGATCCACCACCCTTTTCCTCCAGGATAATGGTCTTTAGAGCTGGGAATAGCGATACACCAGCGACAACTATCTCGGCGACTCCATCCTCCGAATATTCTATGGATCATCTAGTTCACGGACACCGTGAAACTACGTTCGCGTCGGCCATCACATCTAGATCTACAACACACGCTATCAAACGAGAGAGCTCATCCCCAGACTCCGAAATAGAGATCGTGGTATCAGACAACGAGCGCCCTCCTTATCCTGATATTCCTGATTACAGTACCCTCTCAATAGCAGAATTCGCCAAACCACAAATCCATGCCGAACTAGCGAAAAGTACACAGCTAGTCAAAGAGTGGCAGAAAAAGATTCTTGCACGATATGGTCCGGAAGAGCTCATTGGGGTATCAAAGGGTACGAAGGTGGACAACTCCGCAGTCATAAGTCTTCTAGGAGGTTTTCGAGTATGGCTCTACAATAACAAAAAGGCGCAGGGTACGGGAACATTTGAAGCGGCTCAAAGGGAGTTTTACAAGAAGGGTTCTGCACTCGTTAGGGAGTGGTTGCTAGAAACAAATCGAGTTCTTCCTAGCGTGTTAGGTGGAAATACTCCTCGAAAGCACTTTTCCGCGCCGGAGAGTTCGAGAAAGCGGAAGATAGACGCTCTTAATAAATAATACAATCCTGGATGAAGGAGTGCAAGCGATTCATAGTTGCTAGCTCTAGGTTGCTATCTCCAAATACCATTGCCATTTTATCCTACCTGAAGCGCGCTTCGATCCCAATTATCAATTGATAATCTTTCGTTGTGTGTTGCTTGATGCAAAAATTCTGTTCCAAGTGAATGTTGCGGATCCTTTCATAAATCTTCCTTTTCTCAAATTATGCCTTCAACCCACGCTCTCACTTTCATAATTCAAATTTACAAGTAGAGATTTATCTCGACGATTCTAGCCTTTCCTTTCAGAACAAGCGTGAAGGGGAATAAAACCAGCCGCTTTCGCTAATCTGGAACTTCTTGCGATTACACCACGACGTCAACAATTGAACAGCACGTCCTCCAATCTGCATACCGAATCACAAAACTAATAACGAAACGACCCGCGCGAGCGCAATGGCGCTATATCAGTCCAAATGGAATATCCTAATGGACTTGGCCAAGAAGAAAGCCAAGTCAGACGACAAATTCGCTGAATTCTTCTACATTATCTGCGATCGAGTTGGTAAAACGTTGGTGAAGCCGTTCGTCTACGACTATGCATCTGATGACGAGAAACAAAACTGGGCAGAATTCTACATTTGGAAATTTGCATGTAAGTGGATGGATAGACCAAGGCGTGTACTATTCTGACAAAGGTTAGTCCCCGAAGAGGAGACGTTCCCGGGAGAGAGAACCTTAGTCGACCGTATGATATTGAAGGGAGTTACCATGAAAGAGCCAGATATTTTGCAAGTCATGGATGGATTGGAGGATGGTCGCAGAATGATGGCTCGACTATCAGCAGGAGAGGCGCATAGTCAACGACCTAGCGACACGAATTTCCGAAAGCAGCTTTCAAGACTTGGTCCATATCGGCATGCTATTGCTATTGATTGCCGCAACCCGGAGTCGAAGATTAGGCAGCGAAAACTTGCGGAAGATGCTGATGGAATGAAGAAAGCGGAGTTCTTCACTACTCGCGTCAATGGTCGGCACCCTTTCCACATCGAAATCTAGCCCGTTGGGAACTCAAGTGCTCTCCTTCAAACTCTTCGCGGACTAGAAAGATGTTGGATTACTGAAGTGGAGCGGGATTTGAACGTTCAAATTGCACATGAGTGGCCAGATATCGACTCCTATGCAATGGAGATGTATGTGTACGGAGGGCCACTCCCACCTATACCACTGCTTGTATGGGCTACTTTACGCACCCCGATCGATTTCCAGGCTGTCGATAAAGATCCAGAAGAGTTCAGGGCACGACTTGAGTATGCTCATGAAGTTCTGCGGTTCTGGAAGTGGAGCGTTGAGCTCGACTACGATCGTGGAATTACTCTCACGACATTGAAGCAGGCTCACGCACTGTTTCAGAAGAAGGATTCAAAGTTCAAGGCTTTGTGGTTGAAGGATACCAGTGCCGCCTGAATCTCACGACGGTACTTTGAGAATTAGGGCAATTATGAACATCGTGATGTTAAGAAATGGATTAGAGGAGCTTTCGAACGTGCTAATGGCTTATTCCTTAGCGAATGCTTGTTGTGGTCGTGTCGAATGGATGCCTGTAATTAGTAGCTTACAGAATATGACCATGTTGGCTTCTCAAAATCACGAAATCCTGGACACACTAACCTCAGACTTTGAATACATCGTTTGGATTTTGTCGATCAGTCTTCTGTCTTCTCTGGAATCACATATATTCGAAAGATTGGTAGCAATTTTTCTGCTTGGTATACTGAGCCTTTTTGATTCAAGGAAAAGAGGTTTCGAGAGGGGCTGGAAGAAGTTGAGGACTTGATATGTAGTTCAGCCTCCTCTCTTGCTTGAAGTCTAATAAAAGTCCAGCAACACCCTCGAAGATTTTCTACAATTTTCTTTTTTCACCTGTGCCAAGTATCCATCCAATGGGGCCCCCACCACGTCTGTCTCCTCTATCCACTTACAGCCGTACATCCCGGATCATCACGACTAGCACACCAATGCGTCATGTCTACAAGCTATCAGCATCTCTTTGTCCTACAACTTTCATCTTCGGGAACTCACTACAAAATGTTCCAGAAGAATGACATTTACAACCTAGAGTACTGCCGTTGGGGCACCCTACCCATTCACATCAGCTCAGTTCAGTTTGAAATTAGATAACTTGGTAACCAGCATCCCCATAGATCCACAACAAATAGAAACAATCAGAAGAGGTTGTAGAACCAAATTCAAATGATAGCTTACAGCAAGTATTGCCGGTGATGCAGACGACGTCTTCTGTTGCGCGGCCTGTGAGATAACCTTTGTTCTTGTTAGCATGTAATGCTGAGATTGGGTAATGGGAGAGTCTGTGAGCATACTTTCCACTTGTTCCGGAGTAGGTAAGGCCATGACAAGGGTAGAAACAGCGCCAAAGGCAAGGAGAGTAGGGAGTTTGAGCTGCATGTTTGGAATTGGCTTTCTGGGACACAGCCACGTTTGTTCAATAGTAACTTCAACTCGGCGGCAGTGAGGTGAAAGGGGGCGAGCGGCTGTTTAAATCCTCAAAGCTTAGAGCTCCATACCCGACCTTCGCTACTAAACGCAAAGTCATATCCGGGGAAAGGAGAAATATGGACCTGTCAGTGTATTATTTAATTTCCTTGCACCGAAGGATTTTTAAAAGGACAAGCTCAACCCAAAGCTCCTGGGAATTTCGGCAGCTGCGCTCAGTTGGAAATTTGAGTAACGAAGCGAACGAATCCGGGTAACGTATTGGGGGAGCACGAATATCGGAGGATCGTAAGTGATGTAACAAGGGGCTTTTGCAATAGGGGAGCTTGAGTAGTGGGAGAGTTGGGAGCCCAATGCTGGGAGATTCAGTATAGAAGCCAAGAGCTAAAATCCGAGATCTAAATGATTGCCTTCTTGGAATGACGTTCTAAATAACTATATATAGAAGTATTCACTTTATAGTGATAGGATGTCGAGAATTCGTTAAAGCTGTGCCGATACGCGAATTAGATCAGGGGCGCATTGCGGCCAATCAGACAGCCATCTCAGTTCACGTCTAACATGAACAATCTATTACTTCATCAATCGTATTTTAATTTCTTCGGTAAAGAATACACATGCTGGTGCATGGTTTCCCCGGGAAGCCGAGGCTTATTGTGGTGGTTAGTAACAGGGTACAAACAATTCGGAGGATGTGGAACAGTTGATAAAGCTTCGCCTTCTTACAGCATATAGTATGTCACAAGCACAGTCTGTGTAAATACGGGGTGCTTCTTGACTGTTTGTGCTCAAATGATTCATTTGCATGGGACTGCGTTAAATTGCCGAAAATTTGGACAATTCAGACGTAGGAATGTAGGAGCTTTGAATAATGATTGTTGGTGAATATAAAATTAACTCCGATTAAATACTATACACAGAATATGTAAAATACTGTAGCAAGCATGAGATGAGCGACGAGTTAGCGAGAAAAGGAGAGAGATACCGAATTTGTCCACTGCCCAAATCCGTCGAAACATCGTATGTCAAGGTAGCTCAGATGATGAACGAGGAATTTCGCGCCTGCGTTGATTGTACGCTCCTAGTTCGGCGCATGTGTTTCTATTCACAGCAAGCGAAATGCAGTTGCGACTCGAAATCACTTGCTGACACCGCCACCAGAATTCTTCCGGCTTGGCGCCTCGTCACGCGACTCACGCCCCAAATTAAATTACCCAATCCTCCATTCCTTAGTTTGCTATCATTGGGAAGGATTCATAGTCTTGTGCTGAAAGTATTGTAATTCATCCAATAAACGGAAAGTGATTGAACAGCACTTGAGATACATGCTAGGCCTCCATCGTTCTAAAATTCGCCTCTGCAGAGCGGAGAAGAAAGAGTACGACTTCTCCTTCCCAAACCAAGCAAAATTGATGAAGCTATTGCTTTTGCCAAGCAAGTGGCATGATGAGCCAGCGACCGGCAATGCTTGAGGCCAAATTCCTACTCAATAATGGGAGGTGAGGTTGCTCGCAACATAAACTTTAAGGGCTTGTCTTTGAGGAGTCTCAGTCTCATTAAATCACCATGTAGACTCAGCGACTCGGCCGAAGAGCAAGAAAGATAGTAAGATTAGTAATTACCTTCGTGATCTTGGACTATAGTGGAAGGGAAGGAAACATTTGAGCCTCTGTCAACGCTGCCGCGTGGGTCTGATCCATTATGTTCATATTCTATGATAGCATTGCAAGATCAAAGGTACGACTCTTGATACTACTAAGTTAGTAAATGCCAATTGTTTGATGTTTCAATCACTAACTTCGTAGCGACTTCCAGGTTTATCTCGATAAAATATATAATAAAACGCTTCATTCAACTATAAACATGTATATGACTTTCAAAACCGGTATTTGCATACTAAATCAACTTTCCAAATCAAGAATGTAAAAAGTCTATAAACCCAATTTTTTATTATGAAATCAAACAAATTAGGCCAAATTTGCTTCAAAGCTGCTTCATTCACTAAAATAATGAATGGTTATTTATATTTTTCTACTTTTTAAACTTTATTTGAGAAATTCGTTCAAGTTCGCTTTACATGAATGCTCTCGATTCACCTTCAAAATACTGCTCTATCGCTGTTTCACTTTTATCAATCAACAGCAACAGCAACAGCAACAGCAACAGCAACAGCAACAGCAACAACAACAACAACAACAACAACAACAACAACCAAATTTGTACGCTCAACTCAACACCCTATCCAAGCTGATTCATCCGAGTTGGTTGGGAGAAGACCTGCGCCAAGCTTGGAAAGGATGCCATAGTGGATTACGATGTCTGGCACTGGTTAACAATCGTCCGAATGCATCTGTGCAACTATTTTGGCGTTTCTGGTCCCTTGACCGAGCCCACTTGCGAGGACGAAGAACATGTTCTGCAGGCTATCCTTGAAGTCATGCAATGGAAATTGCTGAAGGTATCAGGGAAGAAAGGTCAGCACTTGACCTCCACGGTGGAATTTGATCTATCAAGGATCACTATCTTAGAGTTGAAGAACTTTGAGGAATCACCTCGTCACATAATACCGATCACCATCGATCAATATATTGAAGGAGAATTCTATGCAAGCAGTCTTCTTGTCATCCCAGAAAACATCATTCAAGAATATCTCAAGTAAAAGAAGATCAGACTTTTAGAATATGCAGACTGGCTCGAAGATGGTCTCGAGCTTGTCACGAAGCTAGAAGACTCATAAAACTTCTTAGATTGATGTATTTAGACTAATAGATCTTTTGTATAGTTTTGTTCTGTTCTGTAACTTAACGATATGCGATGTGCTCTTCTAACGTTCTTTTCCATAAAACCGGCCATAGGGAATTTTTTTCTCTTCGGCCTGTCGCCTAAGAAATGGACAGAATATATGGAAGCAATGCATAATAGGAATGAGAGACACTCGAAACGATAAACGCGAAAATACATCCTAGGTACAGTACTTTCGCAGGACTGTCACAAATCTATTCGTGAGAATATGGATAAGCGCGATGCAAGACTAATATGTGCACTAGTTCTATAAAGCCAGGATACCGCATGAAGTTAGTGGGCGTCACATGAGCAAAGGACGATCACAGCGGAGAAGGGGCACGACGAATTTTCAATTTTCCTACATTATCATGTCAAGAGTCGTAACTCGTAGCATCAACTCCCTTCCCACTGCATGCGTTGCATCCTAGACCTCATTTATCCTCTTGTTTGATGAATTCCTCTTCTTTTTTGATGAATCCGTCGCCGTTCACGGGTGTGCATACCCTACAGTCAGATCCCAAACGCACGCTTGGGTGGTTCTCTCTGCCACACCAAACCATCGTCTGCCCGCCAATATTTTCGACGGTGGTTCCGGGGTGACAATCGCCCTTGTGTTCTAATTGACATCTAAAGCAGTGCTCCCGGCATACCCACCTGGTACATCCGTCGTGTGTAGGTCTGTACATTGAATGAATGAATCGGCCTTCCTTAATTTATTATTCGTATTCATGAAGTTGGAATAATTCGTATTCAAATTCAGAGGAAATTTTTAAATTCGTGAATAATTCATGAATAATTCATATTCGTGGATAAAACTTGCCCGACTACGTTCCGATCGCATTTGAGCTGTTTTCGACTACGTAAGCAAGGTTTGACGCTAGTCTCAAAAAGGCCTAGCTAAGCTTACTAAGCTTGGCCGATGCCAAGAACTTGGGAAAAGGCTTGAAACTAGTGAAAAGTGGTGCAAAAATAGGGGTTCGAACTTACATTAAAAATAAGAGTGAATTATGAATTATTCATGAATCGAGCCTATAAATTCACTATTCATGCCCCTCTAATTCATATTCAATCCATATAGCCTAAATTCCGAGTTATTCATGAATTATTCATGAATTATTCGTATTCATAATTCAATGTACAGACCTAGTCGTGTGCGCATCTCATTCTCTCCTTGTCTTCGAGATAATGCTGGACGGTCAGGTGGTCTCTCGAACCACAGCCACACTGTCCGTGATAAGTAGGGCACGAAAGAGTTTCATGGGCATTGCGACGGCCACAGGAATTACATCGAACAGGACAGGACAGCTGAGTGTGGGGGAAGCCCGCTCTCGGCAGTGCAGGGGCAAAGAATCGTGCAGTCTTCAGCCACATGTCGTGGAAATTCTTTGCATACGCAGTGCTGTGCCTTCCATGAGCAATATTGCTTCAGATGGGTGCCATCACCACAGCCACCACATGGTTGGTCACATCTCCCACCATCTTTGTCCAGGTGTTTCGCGAAGTCGACGCCGCAATTTGAGCAGGCGCCTCCATGCTTAGTATCATTCTTCCGACGCTGCAAAGGTAGTGGATTTCGATGTTGAGGCGGATTCATGTTGAAGTGCAGGCCGCGGCTGTTAGTTCGTGTAGTAACATTGGCTGATTCGGCACTCATGATGTCTTTCATACTGAGGTTGGCTAGATTTCCGGTAGCTTCAGCCGCATTCTGTTGCGATCCATTACCAGTAGCAGGGGCGCCAGTAGGATTTTGGCGACCTTGACCATCATTCTGTTGACGGTCGTTGGCTGGCGGATTCTGATCACCTTGACCAGCATCCTGTGGGTTGTTGGGGGCATTGGTTCCTCCCATGGTGTGGTCTTCACCATCGAGTCGTGGTCGCTTTGAGGACTCCTCATCCTGACGAGCACTTCTCTTCTGCGGTCGAGGAGGTCGCAATGCTTGAACCCGCTGGCCAATATGAATGACCTTGTTGGGGAGGATATGCTTCGTAATAGCTTTCTCCCAATGGTCATCCCAAGGAAACAGGATAGGGTCATCCTTGGCTAAAAGGGCATACTGGTAATTCTTCCAGTAGTCAGGATTCTCGAATTGATACTGCCAGGAGAAGTCAGTTGTCCAAGGCATCTTCCTGTAGTATTTTCCGCCCTCTTGTGTTTCAGGGAATTCGTTGGCTGCAACCGAAGAAGCGAGAGGCGGGCGATTTTGTCGATGAATGGTCATGTTCTTGACAAATCGCTCTCGGTCTTCGGGCTTGCTGCTGTCGAACGATGAACACTGCTCAAGGATGTGTGTGTTCACATTGCACCATGGGCATCCCCAGATGAAGCCGTAGTCGTTAACTGGGCCAACGCAGCGTAAGAGCCAGTGACCCTTTCTTTCACAGTTGCCGCAAATGGTCTCCGCCATAGGCTTGTCTTTCCATATGGCATTTGCCTCTGACTTCTTCGAGGATTCACCAGACTTTTGATCGTCCTTGCCTTCTTTGCCTTTGCCTTTGCTATTGCCTTTGCGAGCTCCTGTGGCTTCGAGGAACTTGCGCTGGACAGGCGCCGGTTGAGCTGGCATGCTCATCATGGTGGCGCTTGATTGCTGCGAAAACGCTATTGCTGCGCTTAAAGTCATCTTGTAGATCTCTACCACAGGTTCGCTGTTGTTTCCTTGCACCATTGCCGGCTGGTTCTGTCCAGGAGGGAATGTGCGCGGGATTTCCTCAACATCGTCGTCGACCGAGGGCTGCGGTTGGTTTCGTTGTTGATTGTTCTTCTTGTTGTTGTTGTTCTTGCGACCGTTGTTCTGGCCTTTTTGATTCGCACTCTGTTGATTCTGATTTGGAGGCATGTTGTTGTTGTTGTTTGAAAATCTCGAAGTCCCAATCGCGCTCGTGGTTTTATACCCAGGTACCTAGGTAGTTATCTCGCGGAATTACTCACGTGAGGATGCCGCCGCTGTGATTTTCGCATTCGGATTCACTTTCGTAACCCAGGCTTAATTGATGTCGTTAAGTCAGCAACTGTCGATCAACCATCGATCCAGTCGGTAGCCTCGTAACGACTTCCGGCTGACACAGCCAAGATCGAGATGTCTATATCTAGCTGACATGACCTCTCACCGTCAGCAACTTTGTTCATATTGAAAAGCGTCCAGGTCGTGATCTACTACTTCATGGCGTCGCTATCAGCTCAACTCCAAGCCGTGCTGAACGCGGCGACAACCAAATTCCACCCACTCGGTCGCCAATATCAAGACATCATTGTCACAAATGTAGATGCATTAAACTCAATTGGAAATACCGCAGAGGAGTCTTTTTCAAACGTTCAGGCAGCGAGCGCGATCAAGGCGTTTAGTATTCTCTTCAGTGACCACGTCATTATACCAACAGAGTCATCATACGAGGAAGAAAAGCGTAGAAACTGGTCAACAACATGCTGGCTCCCTGCTGCTTGTATTGTCAAACTAAAGAACACTATTGAGGTCGCTCTCGCATTGATGATCGTTAGATCCATGCAATGTCAATTTGCGGTCCGCAGCGGAGGTCATAACTCCAATCCGGGATGCTCGAGCATTGGCGAATCTGGTATACTGTTGGATCTGAGCCTATTGAACGAAATTAACCTGTCTGAAGACAAAGAGACAGCTTATGTTGGTCCAGGCGCAACCTGGGATGAAGTTTATGAAGAACTGGAGAAGTATGAACTTACGGTTGTGGGAGGGAGAGCAAGTGGAGTTGGGGTTGGAGGACTTATCACTGGCGGTATGTGTCACAAGAGTTGATACCAGTGCTTGAAATTTAAGCTAAGAGAGGATAAATAGGTGGCATGTCTCATTTTTCGAATCATTGGGGCATGGCGTGTGACAATGTCCGAAGCTTCGAGGTTTGAAACCCACTTCTTGTTGACTTTACCGCTCTTGGTGACTTGATACAATATCTAGGTTGTCCTCGCCGATTCCACAATCGTTCAAACTGATATCAAAGAAAATCCAGATCTCTTTCAAGCCCTTAAGGGTGGTGGTCTGAATTTCGGTAAGGGAATTCTTGACCCCCTCGAGCATTCCCTTTCCTAATAATTCTCTGCAGGTATCGTGACACGATGTGATCTGAAGACATATTCGGACTACCGTTTGTGGTACACGATTAAAGTCTATTCTCCAGCCGATATCAATGAAGTCATGAAAGCGACCGTCAAAGTCCAGATAGCCATGGAAGAGGACGACTGTGTCGGGTTCTTTCTCTCCATCAACGCCAGTTTTTTAGTCGCGGGCATGCTGTACAGGGGACAAACTCAAGGGACGCCACCTGTCTTTGACGTATTCAATCATATAGATCCGATGTCTATAGCCTTGCCAGAAACTCATGGAACCCAACTATCAGCGAGTCAAGCTTTGAGCATGATTGGGAAAGCAAAGTATAGACACCGAGCTCTTCAATAGCTATTGCTAACAAATTTGTTTTAGAAGAGAAACCGGAACAGCAACTGTGCGAGTAGACTCCGATCTTCATGTTGAGCTCCACAAAAAACTCCAGGAGATCGCGAGCGACTCGAAGTTCACCCTAGTTTTCACAATCCAACCGATCGGGAAAGCGGCCGTGGAGAAAGGTGTAACTCTTGGTGGAAATTCCATGAACATATCCGCAGAGCCTCAGTCTTGTAGGTGTCACCTGTTCGGACCCCAATAGTTTCATTCTAATGTCGAGATTTTCAGGGTTGGGAATAGTAGTGGAATGGACGGATGATGAAGATGATGTGTCTGCACGCAAAAAATTCCGTGATTTGGTCAATGCGATCGAAGGAACGGCTCAGTCTAAAGGGCTTCTTCTTGACTTCAAGTTTATGAATGATGCGGGATTTATACAATCTCCTTTACAGAGCTATGGAAAAGAGATGGTGGAGTTTCTTAAGGCCCAGAGTAAAAAATGGGACCCACAGGATGTATTCCAGAAGTTGCAGAATGGAGGCCACCTCTTATCAAAAGTTCGAGGGTGACTGTGACGGAGTACATTGTTTTCTGGCGACCTGGCTTGAAAGATAGTCAGGATGAAGTGTAGTCGGGTAGAAAGACACCCAGTGTGGAGCGGGGTTTTGAGAATGTCTTCTATTTCATAACATCAACATCTCAGCCTATTCTATCCTTGTTTCCAAGCCTTATATTAGACAATTCTCTTCTTCATCTAACGCAAGCCATAAATCTCTAACAATGCCAGAAGAGCGTATTAGAACCCTCTCCTGTCTCTCCAAACAATCGCATATCTGTCCATTTGCCGAGGAAGACTTCGATGCCGATGACCGAGTCACTTATTCAAGCAATAACAGAAAAACCAAAACGAACTTTGGAGCCGTCTCTGCCCCAAACAATAGATATGCCGCAAAACTAGCGCAAATAGCCCTAGCCGTATAGACGCAGCAAGCGCCATCTATCTACGAACGAAGAGCCGGTATCATGCCTTCCAGCATGCTTCCCAGGCAGCAGATTCAATTTTCTGCTTATTATGACGAAAACCAGGATTCTAATTACTCGCGGGATCAAAATCACACTACGACCACCACTTGTCAAACTGTGCCGATGCAGTATAGCGCTCGACAGGACAACGTGGCTTCATCTCTACCGCTCACACACCATGAGGAACAAGTTATGACCGACCCGACTTCAATGCCACAGTCGATCCAACAGTTCCAAACTACCACTACACAGACATATCCTATTTCACAATATTAAGCTCCGGTCGCTACAACACAGCTCTATAGACCCGTTTCCGTACAAACTCAGCAACCCGAAGTCACACGCTATGCGAGTGAGGATAAGACTGCTTACCAACTGAAGGGACCCACAGGGGATCTCCGTGTTTCTGCACCTGCAGGGAGCAATAGGGCACAACTATTTGATGAAGTTGCAAGACAGAACTCAATCGGAGATGTAAGTGTAGCGTACGTACTCGCTGGGATAGTTGCTAACAGAATCTAAGGAGCCTGCTAGCACTGCGAGAGAAGTTGTGGTCGTGCGACGGAGCCATGAATCGAGACACCAGAAGCGCGGCTGCTTTTCGAGGGGCTAGGATATTTGATTGGGCAATGATTGGCAAGTGAATTGGACGAGCAACGAAATAGTATCTCAATTTGAGTGATAGCACTTGACTAATATCTTCCATGAATTATGTTTCATATTAGAGAAGTGCAACAGTGTCAAAGACTGCAAGTGACTTGATAACTGCTGTTGAGATTCGGATCAAATTTCTGGGGCTTTCGCTTAAGTGCGTTCGCTAAATGAAATGGAGTCACTATAAATGTGCATTCTAATCAGGGACATGATCTATTCATCACATCGCCTGCCTTGATTTGTCTCTAACGTCATCGACCTTGGATATAGTTGCAGGTTGCTTGACCGGAATCCTAAATCGTGAAGAGCGAGCATATACGAAAGTGACGTATAATGGAAGGAAAGCAGAAAGCAGACAGTAGAGGTCCGGGATCATAGTGTGGTGGGTTTTTAAATGCTATAGCAAGACGTGGACAAGGAGAAGAACGGAATAGGATTGTGAGGCGCGGTTTTGGAAGTATGGAATTCATACGGAGGTGAGGATAAGCTAGACAACTGACAACGGCGGAAGGAGCATGGAACTTTTGCTTGTATTGTTACAAGGCTGGAATAGACGATGGGGTGAAGACGATGCTACTAAACCTACAAGCCTCGCAATGAATGAATAGAAGGGCACTGTCTTTGACCGTCGTGTGGAATATAAGCAAACTCTGACAAGGTATTTCTCAAAGAATTGCAAAATAGAACCCAAGTACTGTACATTCGAGCCAAGAACTGATTGCATCAATTGACTGGAATATTGTGGATGTGAGAATGTGTTTGTATTAATGAGATCGTTGCATTGGCGTGCTAGTAGGTACGAAACCGATGATATAGTAACAAGACATCAACATGGTGCATCTCTCAAATGCGGGTATGCTGCGAGGACCCGTGGCCATCATACTCTCTGATTGAATAAACACTTTAGCCGCTCATCTCATTTCGATTGCTGGAAAGAATCTCGGCCCTGCAAATCCCTTCGCTACCACACTCTGAATATCAATGTTGCTAGAAGCACTGTGGTGTGGACTCCACATCTTTAACAAGATGAATCTCCCCGTGACCGGAGGATCAAACCTCACCGTGCACTTGCTCTTGTCTCTTTCGATGAAGAACTTCGCATGGGGTGCCATAAGCTCTCCACCAACTGCTCTGATAGCTTCTTGAGTTGCAATTTGAGATGCCTCTTCAGCCTCAGCTAGTGTAATATTGCTCGCGGTTTCTCGGCGTCTCAGACGTGGTGAACGACCTAAGTTGAGTAAGTAATCCTCATGCCATGCACTGCTGTGCTCAGGAGTAGGTTCCTCTTCACTACTGTCCGAGTCCTCAAATCGTAGGCCCAGAACTCGATGTAATCTTTGGCGGGACGGATGGGTAGGAGGGTCGTCGCCTTCGGAATCGCTGCACTCAGTTGTGACCTGGAATGCAGGAGTATTTTCCGCAAATTCCGGTGGAATCTGAGCCGTACGATAGTCACAATCCTCATCTTCCAAACCAATATTGTATAATCGACGAGCACGAGCTTGGGCTGTTGTCATTGTACCGTCGTCATTGTGCCTGATTGATATTATGGGAGGAAGTTCGTTCGGTCGAGATGTTGACTGTCGCGCACGTGGTGGTGAATATTGTATTTGGTATTGGGCAGTTCGTGTCAACAGGTCATCGGACGACATCGAAATGAATACCATCCCTTCTTGGACACTAAAATCGTTAGCTTTGCATCTATATCCCGGCAACCCAACTTACGGAGCAGTATATCCAGAATGAGGAGCCTTGATAATTAACTCTTTTAGAGAAAATACCGTAGCTCCTTGATGTCGAAGAACCAGATTGCATCGATTACTCTTCGTGCAATATACTGTCGAATCATTCTTCAGCACATTCTCAGCCGAATAATTGCCTGCCTGCTCCTGGAATATTCCGCCATCACAACTGACGATCTCCATTGTGAGTTTTCCAGGTTCAACCTGTCCATACCGTCCATAGCTGAAACCCTTGAAAGCCGAATCTAATTTGTCCGAGTCGATTTTTCGTCGCTTCACTCTTCGCTCAGCCTCGTTGCCATACTCAGGCTCGAGGGTAGGGGATGATATATTCGGGACCGGATCATCTAGGAGAGCTCTAAGATTTGAGCTTGCCTGCTCCAGTTGCCGTCCAGCATGTTGCAAATCCGCTAAGCCATTACTTGCGGTAGTGGCGGCACCCTCTCCAAGAACCGCTCGATGTCTTTCCATATATCGGTCACTCCCTGACATGCGAGGTCTGCTAACAGATCCTCTCCTAGCATTTCCTCTCCTAGCCATTACACTAGCCGGTCTCGATGCAGCCCGTTCACGAGAGGCTGGTTCTGTAGGGGCAGGTTGAGGTGGCAAGACAAACAAAGGCGAGGCTTCAAGTCCTTCTCTCCTAAGCCAGCGTTGACGCCTTTCGGAATCTGGATCGGAAGCCATGGTGCTTTCAGCAGTGCTTTGGCCAGGCGGGTGTCCTCTTTCTCGATGGAATCGTGCTATTGCTCTGTACAACTCCCCCGAAGGGCTGATATCATCGGAAGACTGAGTGGTATTGTTGAGGATCTCGCGCACGATTCGATCTGCCGTCTCGCGATAGGATTCGGAAGCAGGAGGGTCATCAAAGTCACCAGACTGTCGTGAATCCATGAGTAAATCGGTCGTTGTGGACAAGAGGTGGTAATCAAGGCTTACACACCATTAATGATAACGGCCTCGGCATGGAATTTTGGCAGCGAGGCCAGGGATAAAGATCGTCTGCAGTCAAGTGCGAGTCCGAGTCGAGAGGGTAGGAGCAGCTATTGTATGTATGCGATTGGAAGATGTAAAGTCGATGCTGGAATGCGCATGTATCGGGACACCTTTTCTTCCAAAGGATCGATGTCGTCGTTTAGAGTTGCGAGTGACCAAGTCTCTCGCCTAAACCGTCTTGGTGGGGTGCTAGAATGAAGCCTATCAGATCGCGATAAAGAAATGCGGCTCAGGAACCAGGGCGCCGATCGTTTTTGGTTTTGCGTTTGTTTGCTGTCTGAATTCAAGTTGGCATCTCATCCCATCTCGAGACTATCTCGCCGATTTCCCAATATTCACTTGTTTGAGGGCACTAGATCTGCCTAACTTGGCATGAAAGCGAACTCTCCAGCGTCAGGCAGCCTCTTGCGGTCCTAAAGAGCTCAAGGCAGAGACCGCCTTCGACCTCTTCCTTCTAACCCACAAATCACTCTTTAGAGGCGCGAACATGGATCAAGCCATAGATGCCTCTATTATGCCACCACCGGGCCAGCTTCCCATCGCAATAAACGTGCCGATTTCAGCTCCAGAAAGCATTAGCGCTGGTACGATTTGCCTTCTCGTCAATACCAACTTCAACTAACCATTGCTAGATGAAATCGCGCTCTATGATCGTCAAATCCGACTATGGGGCGTCCAAGCTCAAGAAAAGATTCGAAGTGCCAATATCCTCCTCATTACCATGAAAGCCCTCGCGAACGAAGTAGCCAAGAATCTGGTCCTGGCCGGCATCCATTCCCTCACAATTGTTGATCACGAAGTTGTTACGGAGAATGATTTGGGCGCTGAATTCTTCATTTCAGAAGCAGATGTTGGCATAAATAGGGCAGAGGCTGCTGCACCGCAGATCAGAAAGTTGAACCCGAGAGTTAATGTGATCGTGGATCAGAACGACATCAAAAGCAAGGGCCCGGATTACTTTGGCGCATTCGACATTGTGATAGCAACAGATCTGCAGCCAGATTCCTTGAACATCATCAATACTGCGACACGAATTAATCACAGACCATTCTATGCGGCGGGTGTCCATGGTTTCTACGGTTTTATATTCTCAGATCTCATTCAACACGACTATGTAGTGGAACGAGAGAAGAGCAATAGAGCTACAACAATTGGGGTAGAGACACGAACAAGAAGTGTAATTGACGTGAAGGAGAAAAAAGAGAATGGCAAGAATGTGGAGTTGGTCACCAAGCGCGAGCAATATTCTACTTGGTTCTTGGCGAGCGATGCTGCTGCCCTACCAGCTGAGTTTCTCAAGAGCAAACGACGATTGAAGGCTGTTACACCCATTCTTTCGTGTCTTCGTGCCCTCTGGGAATTTGTCCAGCTTCAAGATGGACGTCTGCCAAGCACGACAGAGGACTTGAAGATGTTTACTATGCTCGCCACACTAAAGCACAAGGCTTTGGGCCTACCTGAAGAGACAATGCGATCAGAGGTTCTGCGAAAGTTCTTGCAGAATCTAGGTTCGGAAATTGCTCCTGTTACTGCTGTCCTCGGTGGCCAGCTTGCGCAAGACGTTATTAACGTTCTTGGTGCCCGTCAACAGCCAATCCAAAATATGGTGATCTTCGATGGTGATGCGATGGAGGCACCGATGTATGCATTGCATCCCGAGGGTGCATTGGGAGAAGCGCTTCTACCTCTTTCCGTGGGAGCACAGCCAGCAATGATGGATGCTGTTATACCAAATGGGATGAATGGTTTTCAACCAGGTATAATCCAGACATAAATCAGCCCCGTGGACTAGGGATGTGCTTGCCACTATGGTCGGTATGGCTGAATACCAGTTGCAGTCAGGCGCCTAAAATGGATGGCATTGGTGGCTTAGGATAGTCCGGTATTGGCGTTCATACATACGGAGTTCAGGTCATTGCTTAGACTAGAGTCATAAAAATGAGCTCTCAGTCCTCATCAGTTTCCTCCATGATGTCGTTGTCGACTTCGTCTCCTGGTGCATCTCCAATACCCTCCCATTCCTCTGAATCGTCGAGCTCTTCGTCTGTTCCCTCATCACTGCTCTGCTCCCTCTGCCTCTTGCCATCACCCATCACCGCACCCTCTCCCTTCCTCACAAATACATAGCTCCTAGCCGGTCTCTCTTCACCTTTCCACCCCCCTCCCACCTCTCCATTCTTTCCCTTCACCACACCCAATGTCCTCGCATGCTTATACCCTGGGTATGCCTTTGCCTGGAATTTAAAGCTCTCCTTAACCTCCAACCCAGAATGTCTTCCTAGATCTCTAATATTCCACAATGTATATGGCTCTCCCTCAAACAGTGTAACAATAATCGAACTCCCATGTTTCAGCGACAACGACGGTATTGCCTGCTTAAAAAACTTGACCAAGAGATCTGCCAATCAATCATCAGCACCGAGACAATTTCTCTAAAGAAGTTTGAATGTTCATATATAGCATACCTTGATTATATCTGACCTGCCTATTAACATCCGTACTCTTCCCACCTACATGCGGAAAATTAAAAACAACTCTTTCCATAATTCCCTCTCCCCGTTTTCCATTCGTCCAAGGCTTCATTTTTGTAGCATCAACTCCATACCGTATAATTCCACCTCCGTCCTCTATAATAGTCACGTTCTCCCCAACATGTGGATATTTCTCCTCGAGTTCTGCGAGTGAACTTTCGTAGACAGTTGCAGTGATGTGGGTGCAGGTATGTTGTTCGATGAGGGATCGGGCGAATGAGAGGTCCCCTTCGCCGATTAGCAGAATTTGCTCATTTGGGTGGAAGGGGATTGTCGGTTGCGAGTGCTGGACTTGGGAATGCGGTTTTGATTTCGGGGTGGATTTAGGGGCTTTCGATATGGATGCAGGGCGAGTAAGGGTTTTGCGTTGTTTATGGGTGTTTGAGGGTTTAGAGGAGAGTCTTTGGCGTTTGTTCTTTCCCATCTTAAAGGATTTCCTCACTGCGAGGTGGGAATTAAGGTTCAGAAGTTGAAGATGCAGAAGTTCGAGATCGGCGGAGTAGCGGCCGATCCGCGCTTGCTATCTAGGTACCTAGCTATCTTTCAAGGTGATCTTTAGTTCCCTTCTCTCCCTAAAACATTGTACCTTCAGCAATAAAACGAGCCCTGAGAAAACGGGTAGAAGATACCATTGTTGAAAACCGTCGATTATTGTCTTACCTCTTTGCTCATGTTTGTGTTTTCACTGCTGTTTTGGAAGTACTGAATCAGCAGGGACTGTGGCACAGTTGCCCAATGGGCTATATGTAGCAAAGTATAGTGCATTGTAGCGAAATTCATGATGCGTCCCTTTGTATAAGGCAGAAGCCTTGGAAAGCTGTTCTGTACAGTCTGATCTTGAAAGCCAAAGATAAGATTACGAGCTTCCGCGATAAGAGACTTTCCGAGTCGATATGGTGGAGGATGAGTTGAGACAGCAATTCCAGTCTTTCTTCATTTTTCTTCCCGTCCCCATTGTTAAGATTGAAATATCTATCCCTGCCTGTTTAGAAATGTTTTTCCAATTGCTCTATGCTCTACTCTCAACTCTCCTAGCTTTGCTGCGCCTATTCGAAACCCGGCGGCCTTGAATCTAGAAGTTGCTCTAGACTGGGTTGCCGACGCATCCGGCTTTGGAACATAGAGCCTGCTGTTTTTACTTTACAACAATTGGGCGAGGAGAAAGCAAAGAGAACCTCACCTAAGGCCCGGGCTAGGTCGGTACCTCCTACCAATCTCCAATATCACCTGGTAATCTAATAAACCTCATGATTAATGTTCTCTTAGAGGAAATGCTCAGTAGCAGAGATCGAAGGCTGTTATTGCTCTCGTAAGTGATCTTTAGCCTAATAATCCGTGGTGAAATATGCGATATTATGAGCTAATTAGGTGTCAAAAGCTCATTATTCCGAAGCGACATATGAGGTATTAAGCGCTAATTAAGTAGTGAGTGCCAAGCGTATAGTTGCAACAAATGGGAGGCTCGTTACATGTGTAAAAATGGTTGTTGGGCTATTGTTTTCATCAGTTACTGAAGCATAAAGAGTCGTCTCCCTCGCCGGAGTTTTCACAAACAAGTTCTCTTTCTTCACTAGAATCATGCGGTCTTGTGGAAAATTCCTAATTTGCTCTACTGCTGCACTGGCAACTTTGCTGCGGAATGTTAGCAGTGCAGTTTCGTCCCCAGGGACACCAAACGCAACGGCTGAACAACTTGCAAACCGACAACGCTCTTTCTCAATTGGCTACGTGAGTTTCTAGACTCAAAACCTTCAATCAGAACCCTTTCCGAATATTATATTGACTCAAAAAGGTTGTTTTCCCAGGTTGGGAACCACTTGATGTATTCGGACCCCTAGAAATCCTATTCGAGGTAAACCAAATTTTCCTCCCTTATACTTCCAAGTTTTGAATTCGAGATGCTAAATATAGTCTTAGATGTCCTTCTACTATAAGATGACTCTATCTATCATCTCAAAAGAACTTGGTCCGGTGACGACCATCGTCCCACCTCATATTATGAAGGAAGGCGGGCCTCGAATGGATGTCGGGTTCTTACTCGGCCCCACGATCACAGCCACTCATACGCCCCTAAATGCACCCGCATTGGACATGCTATTCGTCCCTGGTGGAGAGGGTAACGTAGTGCTTGCAGGCGCAAACGATACCTGGGTTGAAGATTTCGTTGCCTCGAGATATGGCCAGCTGGATTACCTATTGAGCGTGTGCACTGGGGCGGCTAGCTTGGCAAAATCGGGCGTTTTAAATGGCAAGAGAGCAACGACGAACAAAGGTGCTTGGTCTTGGGTAACAACGTTTGGGACGAATGTCACATGGGTTCCCTCGGCTAGGTGGACTGTGGATGGGAATGTGTGGACAAGTTCGGGCGTTGCTGCTGGTTAGTGAAAGAGTTGCTTTGCTCCCCTATTGTCTTGGTACTGATAAAAGATGAGAAGTTCAAGCTAATCTCTAACAGGCCTTGATATGACTTACGCATTCTTAAAATCTGTGTATGGAACAGATGATCTTGATCCTATAATGAATTCTATCGAGTATGCACCACATACAAACCCTCACTGGGATCCTTTCTCGGTTGTCCATAATGTTAGTACCTTGCTTTCTAATGATTTTGGGAGCATATACTTATACTTTATAGGTTCCTGGTGCGGATAAGAATAGGTCTTTGGTAGATTGTACTGGTCCTGTTGGATATAATTAATTCGTTTATTTATATCTGTAAGACAAAGCTCCGGGCCTTGAGTTTTGATCCCGCTATCTGGCAGGCTGTCTCCCCGAAGAAGCTCGCAGTATGTTTTCCTGCTTTGGAACTCGCCAGCCTGCCTACTAACTATGAGGAACTCACGGTGCAGTTGTCGTACGCAGGGGGTTTGCCTGCTCGTCTCGCGATTCAACATGTCGACAGAGATACGCAGAAGATGATGTTGATTACACGTACCGTTGTGAGGCTGTTGGCATTGTAGTGGTGATTGTGCGGCGAGATATCCAGCTTATTGGCTTCAAGCAAGTCAAAGGTCATGTCTTTTCAGCCCTGGATAAATCAAGATAGCGTTCAATACATAGGTTCTTCTCAATGTATCCGAAAACTAAGCACAGTATCTCCTTGCTTAATCTCACTTTCATGGCTCACTCCATTTTCTCCCCAAGACTCTTCGTCTTATATTGCACTGCGCCTTCAAGCGGCACCTCCCATTTCTGCCTCCTCGACGAAAATGACTCCCATTCAGGCGTCGGTATCTGAGGGAATATTCCAAGCTTCAATACAGTCTTGCCTTCATACAAAGGCGTCACGGATTTAATTGGACTACAAGACATCAACTCAAGAAGGATAAGCTAGAATTAAATCGACTTACTTTCCACACGTAGAACAAAAATACCTCTGAAGAGGCGTCCCACTTAAAGTTTTTGTGTCCGTGTATTTTTTCAAGTTTTCCTCACCAATAATCTCAATTTTTTCGTTCTCAATTGTGAGATTTGATGCCATTGCTAGGTTTACATAGTTAGTTTATGTATGTAACAAAATAAGAGCAGAAAATCTTACCAGAACCAGCAGTCTTCTTGCAGTTCGTGCATCGACAAATATGGCCTCTTCGCCTAGAAAACAGCTCTGGATCCTTAACCCGAACAGTGATAGCACCGCAGAGACATGTGCCTTCCATTTTTTTCAGCAATGAATATTTCGAAATAGAAGACAAGATTGGTCAATGCAGGGTGAATAATACCCTGATGGATTTTCCCGCAGCTGAGTTTGGAAAGTGGTTGATAAAGGAGCGCAATGCGGGGTAATGCGGGGTAAATTCGCTTGTGAGACATGATGAAAGGGGTGAGTTTGGGAGTCTTATTCCCGAAAACCTTCGGAAACAATACTTATACCAACCCAGCCGATTGGCTACAGTTGAGAGGACACTTGTGCCAGTACACTAATGCTTACTTAGTCCATGATTAAACTTTCAGAGGTTTGAGGAAATGCTTGACAAATGGGAGATGACTCAAAGTTCTTTTCTTTCCAGTAACCTTACCCCGCAAATCCAGCCCCCACCACCGTCCGTTTCGATATATTGCCATTCTTGATTCTATAAATTATGCTACAACCAGTAATAGATCCAACGCATTGTTTCGTCAAAGAATCGCATACATATAGGCAAGGCTGTCTTAGTGACAACCGAAAAACACGAGATCAACAGGCCTCTATCCAATGCAATCTTCGATGTACAGTACTTAGTCAAAAGGGCCGCTTGCTCAGCAACTGTAGTACACCGAGAATTTCTATCCAGCTATATTATGAAATGAACCCGTTCTCACCAGTACTCATAAGTCAATTCTAGAAGGGCTTCATAATCATCAGCAAATGGAGCCCAATATGTCTCAGGAAAGTGTCGTAGTAGTCTGTCCTCCGGTCGTGGTCCTTCTTCCTCCTCATATTTTTCCACATCTCGCATTCTCTTCGCAGACTGTTCTCGACGCGTGAGAATGATACCGGCCTGCTGTTTCGTAACTATGTAGACTCTCTTGATCGTAGGGATCATCCACGTCCCCGAACGGTTTTCTTTTTGCCGCTGAAGCATGTCCATGGTTTCCGTATTCATGAGAGAAAAGAATCCTTCGCTACTCCCTCCATTGCGTTTTCGGTATGCCAACACTTCCCGTGCGTACTTACCATGGAAGTAACCCATCCCATCAACAACCGTGATCTCGTTGTCGATGAATTCCATACTATCGCATTCCAGATAACCCCATAGATCTCCTTCGACTTCTCTGTGACCCCATTCATCCTTGCCTTCCTCTCCGGCATTCCCCATGCAATACTCGTGCCAATCAATTGGAACATGAGCCTCAACCCAAAATAGTTCTTTGAGATGCCCGGCAAGGGGTACGGTCTCAATCAACGAATTTACCACCGCCTCCGGCTCCCAGCTCTCCTCCAAAGCCAACTTCTCAACCCGAATGAGATCTTTCGACGGCAAACAATGAAGGTTCCATGGACCATTATCGAAAACTCTCAGTTCTACTTCTGTTGCCCAATAGCGACCAGTAGGATAGAGAACGTCATGTTTGAAATTGAACCAGATCCTTGGTTCTGTGTTTTTAGCTGCGAAAGCAAGTTCATACCCGGACAATTGCATTGCACGACGAGAATCTCGACAGGTGTGAAGAAGCGCGGGAATAGGAGTTCGACTCCATAAATAGCGGGTGAAGGTAGTGTCATAGATCACTTCACGGCCACATTCTTCAAGAAGCCTCAGTGACTTAAGGTCTGGTTGAGGCTTATTGGTTTTGAATCCATGGGCTTCAAGCTGCGTCTGAGATGTTCCCCACTCGCGTCTGGAAAAGACACGTTGGAAGCGTTGAAGCAGAGGTTCATAATAACCACCTATAATCTCGGACACGACGTCGGCACAGATCTTAGCGGGGTCAGTTCGTACGTTTGTGCCAAGACAACCCATCTTATTCTGGGCGAAAAGAATAATATCATCGTATTTGCTTTCGTCGTAGTCTTCGTCGACTCTCTCAATCCTCACGAAGCGGGGTTGAGGGAGTGCAGCGATCCATATCTCGTTGCGAAGTTCAGCTGGAAGCGTCGGGAAGAGCTCAAACGATGGTGGATTCATGGAAATGTTTTGAAATTTGGTCACATCACATAAAAGTAAAGCAGTCGTGATGGAAGATGAGGAGGAATTGCGGTGTGAAGTTGGTCTGTCGCTTAGACCCCCCTGTTCTGCACAGACATTTCAGTAAAGAGCTACACGTGATGCTGTTTGAAATTTCAAAAGTAATAGAAGCTAATGAGATAAAATAGTGATTGAGCTTGAGTTGGATTATATCATAATTGTTTTATGAGAAGAAGAGATGCCAAAGACGAGTCAATAACATTGAAGAACACCACGTCCACGTGACATTGAAAGTGGTAACTCTCCTGTTATATTCAAATGAAATGGCAACTAGACAAAACACCTTCATTCGCATACAATTCTGTAAAGATTTCCCTTTACGCGTCTTCTTCCTGCGGGATGGACTTGGTGACTTCTCTCTTGATGCTGCGCCACTCCATGGCAACGGCAGACAAGGCCACCAAACAAGCACAAGCAGTCGAAATATCAAATGTCTTCACCACACCACCATTGTACGCCTGAATAACTGCAAACAAATCCCCTATTGGAATAATAGTCCTCAAATCTGTCGCACCAGTGTTGAGAATCGTGCTCGCATCTAGGCCAGATATTCTACTCAGATTCCGCAATAAGTGGCCCAAGAATATGTTCTGACTGATTGCAATGAAGACAATACTACCAAGCTGCTGTGCAAAGAGCATTATTGCAGTTCCGATAGAAACATCAGTCTTGCTTAGAACCGTCTGAGCAAGGAGCGGGGCAACCTGCATCGACATTCCCTGTCCGAGGCCATAAAGGACTTGATATCCAATCCATTTCTCATATGTCGTATCTGGCTCGAAAGTCGTGATCAATCCAACTCCGATAGGTGCTACAATTGCACTCAAAATCACGACTGGGACGTAGTATCCTGATTTCTTGGTGATGAGACCACCAGCAAACGCTCCAATGATCAATGCAACAACTGTTGGTAGGATCCGGACTCCAGATTGAGCAGCATCAACACTTTTAACAGCCTGAAACCAAAGCGGCATGTAATATGCTAGGATATACACAGAGCCGGCACCGCAGAATTGCAACCAGGCGCCTGATGCTATGCTTCGCTGTTTGATAATTCGAGGTGGTACTGTCGCCTTATCTCCTGCCCGAATTTGGATCCCGATGAATGCGAGCATGAGCATAGCGAAGATGACTAGACATGCAACGACTCGTCTGTCGCTCCAAGCATAGGTTGAACCTCCCCATTGCAAGGCTAGAACAAGACATATGACACTTGGCACGAAGCAAAGTGTACCGAGAGGATCTAATTTCGCTAGCTGCTCCATGAGCGTAGACTTTGTTGTACATGGACTTGGTGTCTTAAGGCAAAAGATGATGACAGGTATGGTGATGCCGCCGATGGGGAGATTGATGTAGAAACACCATCTCCAGGAGGCATTAGAGGTCAAGACGCCACCGAGAACTGGTCCTAGTATAGAAGCAACTCCAACGGTGGCAGCAAATAGGGCAGCATACAGAGGTCGCTTATGCAAAGGGACAGTATGAACCAGTATCATCATACTGCCTGACACTACCCCACTAGCTCCTAGGCCGGCAATAGCACGTCCTACGATGAGGGCTACTGAGTTCGGCGCGGCACCGCAGATGGCGGATCCGACTTCAAAGATACCGAATACGAAAAGGAATACCCATTTCGTGGAGTAGAATTTGTAAATCTTGCCGAACACGAGTTGGAAAGCGCAGTTTGTGATCATGTAAGTGGTTGCATACCAGCTAACGATCGTTAGTAAGGCGATTTGCAAGTTGTGAAGGCTTACCCGATGTCATTCAAAGAGTGAAATTCATCTGTGATTCTGGGAATGGCCGTGGCGATGATTGTTCGGTCCTGTTTTGTGGTTAGTTGATACTGTTTGGATGAAGAGGAGCAGACGTACTAATGAAATTAAGAACATAGCTAAGGCAGACGAAGTTAGTGTAAGTGCACGCGATAGACCTTTTGGAAAGATAGTCTCTTTGTGGGATGTTGCATCCTGTTTCGGAGGTTCCTCTGCATCGTCGTTACTTTTGACATGCTGTGTGATAGAAGGTGATCGGTCTATCTTTTCGGCATTATCATCGGAAAAGATTGGTTCAGAGGTCATCTTTGCGTTTATTGTAAATAGTGAAGGAAAGCGAACGTGCTAAGAGAGACAAGAAAGGAGATGCTGAAGAGGAAATTGGAAGACCGGTGTAATTGGCAATCATGGTTTTGCTCTGCTGATCACGGTCTACCTTATATTGCCTATAACTCACTAGAAGGATGAGTGATTTTCATCAGCAAGTATCAGAGCATAAAAGGAGATTCGGCGAAGTGAAGATTGAAAGACTTGAAGCAATCTCGGCAAATCGAAACAGCCGAAAATTCGGCGAACCCCTTTTTTTCGCCTAGCAAGAGGTTTCTCATTCCCACATCTCCTCCTCACAATGTCAATATCAGCAGAACAGCAAGCAAAAGCAGCATGTCGGCGAATGAAGGATTATCTACTCTCCTAAGCACTCACATTCCACGGATACAACCTTGTAGGCTTTGTCAGCAGCGAAAGGTCAAATGCGATAGGAAAGATCCTTGCACAAACTGCTCCAAGGCGGGGGTCGAATGCATTTTAGCAGCACCAGGTAGACGGAAGAACAAGCCGGTCCAGGACTCAGAGCTTCTGACGCGCTTGAAGCGATATGAAGATGCCTTGAGAGGCTATGGAGCTGATGTTGATAAGATTGCGAAGGGTCAGTCAATCCCACGTGACCACGTAGCGACCAGAGAGAGGAAGAGCATTCAAAGGCATCAGGATCCCGGAGAAAGGTTGTCATATCTTGAGAAGTAATTGCCATAGTTATCGATAGCTTTGTTAAAATGATTGCTGACAGATTCAGGACAAATGATACTGGACTGACTGACCAGGTGCGTCCAATGACCCCCCTTCGCATCAGATCTGATTCGTGGATTGCCAGTTTCTTGATGGCGAAGAAATCCTCCAGTCATCATCGGATATAGAAACTCTCAAAACTCCAATTATGACTACTTACGACATGATGTTCACCAGCGACGGAGATGGCTTTCTTGTCGGATCTCCCTTCCCAGAAACGAGTCTAGCTTCTCTTCATCCTTTGCCAGTGCACATATTCCGACTATGGCAGATATTTCTCGACAGAATCAATCCATTGACTAAAATACTGCATGCGCCGACTATACAGCAGAGAATACTTGAAGCGAGTGGCGATTTGGGAAATGTTTCCAAAAGCGTGGAGGCATTGATGTTCAGCATTTACTACTTTGCAGCGACTTCGCTGACTGCTGAAGAGAGCATGACTTTATTTAGCCAAGAGCAGACCTCTTTGACAATAAGGTATAAGCATGCTGTTCACCAAGCTCTCGTCAATGCCAGTTTCCTCAAGTCGTCCGACATTATCACACTTCAAGCCTTCGTGCTATATCTGGTAACTCAGTCAAGAGCAAGCCGATACTAGAACTTCGCTGAAAACTTCCTATCAGTCCGCATCGATCCTAAACATGGATCCTCGATCCCTCTACTCCCTCACCGGCCTCGCCATCCGCATGGCCCACCGCATAGGCCTCGACCGCAACAGCAGCACCCACGCCATTCCATCATTCCAAACAGAACTCCGCCGACGTCTCTGGTGGCGCCTCGTTCTTCTCGATATCCACACAGCCGAGCTCAGCGGAGGAGGTTCTGCGCTTCTCAATCAATCCTGGGACACGAAACTCCCTCTCAACATCAACGACAGCGATTTGTATCCCGACATGAAAGACACTCCCATAGAACCCAGTACCGGAGTGACAGAAATGGTACTCGTCCTTGTAGGTTATTCGATTGCCGCCTACCTACATAATCTCAAGCAGCATTCCGAGGACGAGAAAGACTCTTTCAAGCAACTCCAAGCTCGGATTGAAAACAGGTATCTGCAATACCTTCACCCCACCATCCCATTCCACCAATACACACAACAGATGGCTCACTCCACACTATCAAAAACGTACTTCACCCTTCACCACTCACAATATTTCCCAAAATTATATTCCTCAACTGCACCAGCTCCCACGACAGAAGAAACAATCGAATTCTTCACGCACGCATTAACGCAACTCTCGACATTCAACACCATGCTATCCCTCTCCAATTCAACTCTACCTTTTTCTCCAGCGAGGAAAGATCCGGAGATGAAAAAGATGAAACGAAGTCCTTACCACTGGCACACGCAAAAGAACTATCCGTTCGCAGCACATATCCTGCTCCTTCTCTTCCTCCGTACTCCATTATTCTCTTCTAGCTCTTCTGTCTCATCCCATCTCTCTACCTCTTCGCCTACCTCGTCAATCCATGACCTAGTAAATCGAGCATGGGACATCCTAGACCAAGGATTCTTCCTGAGGAGGCGGGGAGGCAGTAGGATGAAAATCGACAGTCCGCTGAATATTGCGATTGCGAATCTGACGCTCAAAGCTTGGGATGCTAAGAGCGGGAAGATGGAGATAGAGGAGCTGGATATGGTGAGGATTTTGAGAGAAGAGAGGAATATGAGGATGCGAAAGAGGAAGGATGGAATTGGATATGTTGATATCGCGGGTAGTGGTAACGGGAGTGCTTCTGAAGAGAATGGTGGTGACTCTATTGAGAATAGTGTGGAGGGTATGCTTGATAATAACGCGATAGCTAACGGGTTTGAATTCGGGTTAGGCTTCGATGGAGGGGGTTTTGGATATGAGTCTGAGGGTTTTGGGACTGAGGGTGCTGAGTTTGGGAAGGGTGATTTATCGACTGGAATGGGATTTTGGAGTGATTTGATGCAGGACTTTTGAGATGCGACGGTGTTGGAAAGCTATATGTGAGTTGCTCTTCGAGTTCTCGATCTAAGATGGGTTATGTTCGCGAAGGGTCGTGTATAATGTTTCTCCACTTACAATCAGCACATCGAATTTTAATGTTACAGATAGAGGAGGATTCTTTCGCCACCTAGCTACAAATATGCAACAACCCTTTCTGAGCTGAAGTAGTCAACATAATCTGATCAATACAACCCTTTCCTAAACTCCATCCCACTGTTCTGTACCACGCACCTCAGTCAATTGCAGCACACAGAACAAAAGTCAGGAATCATAAAACACTAGGAACGCAAAGCCGTGGGTGGGCTGTAAAGTAGTTTCATTCCATAGTATGTAAGTTCTAGGTATTCTAAGTGCCAAAAGTGCTTACCTATATGCAGGGTTAAACGTGGTCACGTGGTCAGGGGGCTCTTCTGAATCCCAAACTCATGACTATCAAACAACTTACCACTTTCACTCAACGCACACCTTTCAAAAACCACGCCCCAAAGACAAAAAAAAACAAAGCAAGCAAGCATTTATTCTCACCTTTCCCAATTCCCACCTCTGTCACGGCACGTGACTCATACTGTGTACCTATATAGGTATACCTATCCTGACCGCTAGTCAGGATCATCATTATTCATACTATATGCACTTTACACCAAGCATTCGCACCGTAATAACCTCGCACCTCCCAACTTCTCTTCCAGAATAATCAAAAAAGCAACAACAACAAGGAAACCTCTAGGTATTTCTATTCCATTCCTAAAAAGGAGAAACAGAAACACATCTCAAAAAAAAACCACAAACCCTGTCTGGTCCTCCCTCCAGAATTGGGAAATCGGTTTTCTGCGCACAAATTGGACTTTCCCTTCCCTCCCCTAGACTACCTACCTACCTAATAAGCTCAGCTCAGCACCGCGCACTCACTCAATCCGTCAATCCCTCTTCCAATCCCAATCCCCAATCCGCCCCATCCATCCATAATCCAAACGCAAAAACGCAAAAACACCAAAACACCAAAACTCAAACTCAGACTCCAACTCAAACCAAATATTCACTTTCCTTTCATTCTCATTCTCATTCTCATTCTTATTCTTATTTCTCCTTCTTCTTTTAAAAAATACGAGGATGAGTATTCGTTCTACTGGTTGAGGTGGGCGGAGACTTGGAGTTGAGTTGTTGTGAGTTGAGATCAGTTCTCTCTCTCTCTCTTTCTCTTTCTCTTCATTTAAGAAATGTACAATAGATATTGGCGAGACAAGAGAAGGGTTACGTTAATGAAGGTATATATAGACAGACCATGAAGCTGTTTTTCTTCGGTATCTACTTGTGCAAGATACCTACCTACCTACCTATACAGCAACATAGCACAGCACACCACCACCTACACATTAATTTATTCACATGATTTGATTTGATTTGATTGATTGATTTCTTGAACAGATCATACATGCATTCATTCCCCCTTCCCCTTCCCCTTTTCCCCATTCCCATTCCTATTTTCAACACCACACAAAACAATTACATCCACTCATCCATCCAAATACACACCCCCATTTCATTTCACTTCACATCTCATCCAATCACCCCCAATCCCAACTCAACTCAAAAAACACCATCCCTCTCTAAAAAGCAGCCAAAGCCGCCAACCCAGCAACAACCACACTTCCGGCCCCAACCACATACTGCGCCGCCCCATTAGTGACCTGCACCGGCGCACTACTCGACGTTGCGCTCCCCGTTCCATTGCTCGCCGCCGACGAAGATGCGATTACCGTCGTGGATGCGGAGCTAGCGAGGGTAGTTGAGGTGATTGCCGTGACGGTGGAGGACGCTACTTCCGAAGAAGATGCGACTGAGGAAGAAGAGGCTACTGAGGAGGCGGTGGTACTGGCGGGAGTGGATGATGAGGTGGTTGAGGCTGGAGCTGTTGAGGAGGAAGAAGCGGGAGCAGAGGTGGATGATGAGGCGGCGAGGACGGAGGAGCAGTCTGCTTGGGCGGCGCTTAGGACGGCTGGGTTATGGTGTTAGTTTTCGTGTTCGAAATGAGATTGGGGGTAGGATATGGGAGATGTGGTGAGGTGGGTGATGGGGGGAGGGAGAAGACGTACAGAGAGCCTCATCTGCTCCACAAGATGAAAGGACGCAGCTCGTGGCGGCGGATTGGATGGCGGCCTCGTTGGTAGCTGAGCATTGGCACACGAGATCGCTCTCGCTGCAGGTTGTGGCCGAGGTGACAGCATTGGCGATGCAGGTTGTTGCGCAAGCTGGAATAGCGGCTTGGGCGAAGCCTGTGAGAGCCAGGAGGGCAACGGCGGAATAAGAGTATTTCATTTTGAGGGTATTGATCTTGGTGGATTCGTTGGATTGGGATTGCCGTAAACGAGTGATGGCAAAGACGAGTTGATGGATCAAATATGGTGATAAGGTTGTTTTTGACGGATGAGGAGGGGAAAGAAAGGGCTGGGGAGGGACAGAGGAAAGAGGAGTTATATACAAGCATGAGATGAGACTGGCACTAACTCTACCTCCACATCACCTCCACCTCAGTCCCAAAGCTAGGAACGGGAGCCGATTCGATGCCACTTCCTTCCCCTGCTGCACAACAATACAGTAGCACTTCGCCACAAGCAAGCCCAAGGCCGAGACCAAGAAAGGCATCTTCTTCCTCCTTCTCCATGCACTTCATCAAGCCCATCCCGCAACAGGTCCTTCTCCCGAAAGAGAAGCCCCTGTATCCCGATCCTCGCACACACGCACATGCCGATTCGAGGACCAACTACGTAAACGCCGTGCGGAGAAGGCTGGCTTGTCAATCAAACACCTGCAAGAAACAGTACCTAGGTAGGTAATCTCGGTATCGAGGCTCCTTGACCTGTCATCCCCATCCTCGTGCTTCTTTACCACTTTGTAAGACCGCGGACCTTGCCGCGTCTGTGGAGGTAGGACGGAGATCTCCAGATCAAGATCGTGGGAGAGGAAGGGAATTGAAATTGCATGTCAGACGGTGCGCAATCGTATGTACAGTACTGTGCTGCTGCGCTGGGGAAAGCTGTGCTTCGATGAATGCGGAAATGCAGGAACAAAACCCACCCAGCGGGAGGTACGGAAAGCAGGAAACGAAATAGAAACTTCGTAAGAAGCCCATACGGAAGCACCGCACTCGCATTAGCAGGATCGCATCCCAGAATAGCATAGCGCAGGTAAAACCTCAATCCAGTCCAGTCCAGTCCAGTAACGAATAATTAATTAATTAATATAAAAACTCCATCTCCGCCTTGACTGGTCGTTGGTTGTCCATTCATGGTTGTCAGAAGTCCTCTTGGTCCGATTTCGATGTCTCGCGCTTGCCTTTCGGACCGGGAACGATGTTTGAAAAGGGCTAGGGTCCGGGGTAGTGCAGGGATGGTGCAGGGATGGCGCAGGGGTCTTGATTTGTTTATGGGGAAGGTGCAACCAAATTGTCAAACTTTATTTCTGGGGTACGGCGACAGGGGTAGTCGGTTGGACAGGGGAAGAGGAAGGGGCCGAGGCCGAGGTGTGAGATCTTTTGGCATCTGATTGCGAATATGAAGTATGAGAGCTCCGAGGATGCAGGTGGGCGAGGAGGTGCGACCGACCTCACTTCGTATCCCGATTTACACGTGCTTCTGCTTTTGAGCGCGAGGGGGTTTTGAGCTGAGTGCGAATGAGTGGTGATGGAGCTGAGAGGGAAATATCATTTTGGAGGATATATTGTCCCTGTTGATCAATGCGCCGAGTTTGCTTTACTGCGAGTGAGTTTTTCAACGCAGTGGATGATTATTCGAATTCTCCTCGTTCTTCGCATCTTCGACAACCAAACCTCACCACCTTACCTTGCCTTTGGTGATCATCCCTTCTAATTGGCCACCCCGCATTTCCAAAATCTGATTTCCTTGACTAACAACAATGTCGATCGCCCCCCCTCCCTCACATCCCATAAAAAAATCGACCCAGCCCATAAAATATTAATTTTACCTTTCCCCATCCTCGATTTCGACCGAGAAAAGATCATGCGCCACGGGCACATTTCGATTTCGGTCCTTTCTCCGACGACGACGAAGACAAGGAGGCAAAAGGTGGGTTTTCCGGGGAAGGAAGAGGAGGCGAAAAATTACGGAGCAGAGATGGGAGTACGGCCTCGCGGGAACGACGCAGGTGGCTGCATCTACGAGGTATTTCGTAAGCTTGTGTATGTGTGTGTGTGTGACATGCGTGTGTTTAGTTCGGCGACGTGGTTTCGGGGATGGACCCCTTTCGAGAATAGAAGGGAGTGGGCCTTTGTTGCTTGATCACGTGGAAGCTGAGTGGAAAGAGGGGATGTGAAACAATAAAACGACTGGAAAACCGGACATTGGTTGGACGATGTGCAACAAAAGCTAACCAGTGGCTTCCAGGCGAAGTTGGAAAGTTGGAAGGAAAAATAGGAGATTTGGGAGGGGTGTGCAACAAAAAGCTCCAAAACTCGGGGTTAGATGGACATTGGGCGAGAGATATGTAACAAAAGTTCCAAAACTAGAACAATCAACCAGCCATTAGCCTTCGCGACATTCAACAAAATTGACACTAGAAGGGCCATAGCCAAGTTCAGAGGTATCACCTGGCAAAGCCGTACCTCTAAGCTCTTGTTGAAGAAATGTCAGCTAAGACCCTCTCGAAAACCCAGCAATCATATATATAGCTAGACGGAAATCAAGGTATCTGGCACTTGCCACTATCCGGAAGTAAAACATTTCCCAAAATAGAACAACTAAATACCTCAAGTACAACTGAAGAAAGCCTTCCTCCCAATGCCGAATTGCGAAGGTGCCTCTTCTCCCTCCTGTATCTTGTATACCGCGAGTTATACTTCATATATACTCAACACATCCGTACTATTTCCATAATCAACCTTACACATCTGGCCATACTCACCCACTACCTCTGCCTTCCCCTTTAACCACTCCACCATATCCCCCTCTTTACAACTCTCTCCTGGTCCATCTGCACACCCGTCAAGACTCTGCGGACTATTGTTAACCAACACCCTATAATAACTCCCTTTCTCGTAACCAAAACTCTCGCAATTCATCTTGTCAATCGCTATGTTTGTCAAAAACGTTAAGAAATGACTACTCTTCCACGCTCGGCGATGATTAATCCGATCTAGCGGCATCGTCCCATTAATCTCATTCGCTCCTGAAAAAGCCGAGTTGTTGAATAGCCCTAGCGCTACGAGGACGGTTGGCGGTAATTCTCGATGTGTGAATGAGATGAATAGATCTTGATCGGGAGTCGTGTTCGAGGTGCTATTTTGGGCGGGTATGAGCGAATTGAGCGTGGCGTTTACCCAGGGGAAGCCGATGGCGCCGGAAATGGGGGAGCCGTACCCGAGGTTGTAGAAATACATGAGGTCGTTGGTGTATTCGAAGGCGAGCCATTCGTTGGGGGTGAGGAGGGAGGGGGAGCAGAAGGGTGAGGAGCCGCGGATCACAGTCTCGTAACCACATAACAGAGCGAGGGCGTATATGTCGGATGTGGTCCAGTTGAAGGCTAGCGATTCGGAGTTGAAGCGTGCGGTTATTGGGGCGGCGTATTGGCTAAGGAACGCCTGCTAGGGTTAGTGTTGTGGTAAAGAAGGAGAGGGAGACGAACTGTAGCTTGCTTGCTGCCGGCACTAGAACTATATGCGGGACAGCTTTCGTATGGAGTTAATGAGTTGGCACCTTCTTCCTCTCCTTCCGAGACCTGTATAATCTGGATATCAGACGCATCATCCGCGAGTCCCTGTGTCAATGATTGCGCGCTCTTCAATGTCCGCTCTGCAGTGCTTGTCCATATCTTCTCAGGCGTTCTCAATCCTTGATATCTTTGTGCGATGTCTACCCCTAATTTCGTAGCTTCGAGCTTTCCGGATCGAGTGAGCATTTCTTGCTCGGCGTCTGTGATTGGGGATTTCCATGTTGCTAGGAAGGAGAATGTTGGGATGGTAGACCAATTTACAGTCGTGTTAGAGAGTTTCTGGATGAAGGGCTCGATATAGGATTCATAGTCGAAATCGTTGTAGTAGATGGCAGCATGGCGGATGAGGTAGGCTGCTCGGGTTACGTTGCAACCTTGTGGAGGAGAAGGATCGAGTAGAGGATCGAGAGGATCGAATGGAGGGGCGACGCCTGCGAGATGCTGGAGGGGATTGAAATGGTAGGAATTGAGGGGGTGTGAGAGAGCTGCTGTTGCTAGCAGAGCGGGAAGGAGAATTGAGGAATACATGATGTGGAAAAGCTCAGCTTGGGCCTTTTGAGAAAGAAAAGAGCTTTACTTGCAGTCCTAGCAATATATACTTGTACCTTAAGATCGACCTCATAAATCAGCACCGTCACAGAAGTTGTCGACCAAGGTAAGACGTGTTTGCGGTGGATCAAGCTTCGAATTTCAGGCGAGCTTGAAGCTTCCATTGTCGTCAGCCAAGCAGCTTCACGTGACTCAAACCAATCGATGAACCATGGATTGAAGACAATTGGACGGAGGAAGAGGCTCCATAACAAATTTAAGAAAAACTCAAGCTTCGACTGGATAAAAAATAGTGGGTGTTAAATCAGAAGCACCACAAGAGATGCGGTTATGGAATAGGGTAGTTCGACTTGTTACATATGTGGCGGTGTGATGTGGCTGTGCACCACTTCAAGAGAATTTCTAACGTTTTTAACCACGACTTGGTTCGCGAGTCGATTGCATTGAAAATCAACAGCAAATGCTATGCTTACATTCCTTACCTACTTAGACACCTACGAGACTCTTTTAAGGTCGAAATCACGATAGAATATTGGAGTCGGGCTCCTAGGGTTCCAACCTTTCAAAATGATCAGGCTTGGATCATGATGGCCAGTGCTGTCGAGGCGTCTATTGAATGCAAGGATGAGTGATGAAGATGGCAGTGCTGAAGTGCTAAATTGGAGTTCCACTGTGTTTTTCCTGCTACAGTCCTCTCATTCACGTTTGCTGCACTTCATCGTAGGGGTTTCAATCACGTGCGCTCACGACAGCATGAGCAAGTTTGCGATGCTTTGCGCAGCTTCATCAGTCGGCCTCAAGAACTACCTCAAAGGGGTCAGTCCATGTCCAATCATAAGCTCTGACTAAAGAGAAGTCCATGAACCTGCCCCTCATTGCCGAATCTTCGTCACCATCCCACTCCATACCCATCAAGGTGCAGCTTAGTCAAGCTTCAGGTGAAGGCCTTCGTCCTGAGAGAGTGTATTCACATTCCTTCACCATTTCTTCCTTATTATTGTTATTCAAATCTCTGAATAGACCAAATTATATCCAAAATGGCAGCCCAAGCAAAGTACACTCTCCCCGAGCTGCCTTACAAGCATGATGTACGTTCTTCCCATACTCCTTTTCCTTATACTCACATCTCTAGGCCCTTGAACCCCACATCAGCGCTCAAATCATGACCCTCCACCACACCAAACACCACCAAGCCTATGTCAACAACCTCAACGCAGCACTCGCCTCCCTCTCTACCGCAACAGCCAAAAACGATATCGTATCCCAACTCCACCTCCAACAAAACATCAACTTCAACGCTGGCGGCCATGTCAATCACAGCTTGTTCTGGGAAAACCTAATTCCCTCATCTTCTCCCAACGCCCAGCCATCCGCAGCGCCCAAACTTTCCACGGCTCTCGTCTCCCGATATGGCTCCGTCGAGAAATTCCAAGAGAAGTTCAACACTGTTCTTCTTGGGCTGAAGGGATCCGGATGGGGCTGGCTAGTTCAGGATATCGAGAGTGGGAATTTGGAGATCACGACGAGTAAAGATCAGGATATTGTACCGGTGGGGAAGAAGCCGCTGTTGGGCATTGATATGTGGGAGCATGCATATTATTTACAGTATTTGAATGATAAGGGAAGCTATGCGAAAGGGATTTGGAAGGTGGTTAATTGGAAAAAGGTTGAGGAAAGGTTTGAGAGTACACCTGAGGGTGTGTTTGGGGTTCTGGCGGGGTTGAGAAATAACCTCTGATGGCAGATGAGCCTCGTTTTGGACTCGAAAAGATGGGCTTAGTCTGCATGTTGACGTATGAATGATGTCCCTTGACTCACGCAAACACCCATTTGGTTGGCAAAGTTTTATGATGTGCTCAATTGTGTTCTGCATCATCCTGTGTACAAACCTCCTCTTATATAGTCTTCCAAAGACGCGAATGCCCCAAATGCGATGAGGTAAATTCCTTCTGTGGAGTGAAAAGAAACAAAAGAAAATATCATGTAAAGAGCGACTAGAAAAGCGCTCAGCGCCAAGTCATATTCAGAGAACACCCTCTCCAAGTTCCCCTCCTCATCCAACCCCAACCTCACCAACCCGTCCATTCACGATGGGCCTACAGCATTCTCCTTCAAGATCTCAAAGCTCTTCACAACCCTTACACCTTCATTCTTCTCCTCCTTCGGAGTAGGCTTAGCATTCCAACCCAGAACCTCCATCCCCTTCTCAATATTCATGTTATCAGCAATGATCTTCGAAGCTTTTTGTTCCTTCTTCTCCTGTTCACTTTCCTCCTCCTTCAGACGCTGCATTTCACGCTTCTCTCGTTCGCGATAAGCCCGTGTTCCCATCTTAGGCGCATGAGGATCGATGTCGATGTCCTCATCGTCTACTTCATCAATGGACATAGGCACAGGTCTGACGTGCGTGTGGGCTCGTGTGGGAGTTGCAACAGCCGTAGGACTGCTCCAGATGTTGGTTTGCACAGTGGTGCTGGTGACTGACACGGGGCATGGAAGAAGTGCGTGTTGGATATGCACTTAGATTTTGGGCTTCGAGATCTTGCACTTGTGTCTGTGTTCCTGTATGGACTTGCGAAGAGGTAGCCGATCGGTGTCCGAAGAAGGGAAAGGGAACATTGAGGTGTGTGCGGAAAGTCGGGAAAAAGTTTCGACGGTGACTTGTGGGGACATCGGGTTCGGAGAGCTGCAGAGGTTCGATTGGATAGACTGGTTCGGCGAAAATGGGTGGTGCTGGACTGATGATATCGGACATGTAGCTCGATGGGACAGTCGAAGAATCTGGTGAGGTGGCCTTTTTGCGGAGGTTGTCAGGGCCAGTTGGGATTCTGGTGAGTCCAGTCAAAGTGCCATGCAAACCCTTTCTTGAAGTCGTTCTGAGTCCCGGTTAGCGTTTTGAGCGGAAAGATGCAACAAGACCTACCCTTCCGAATTCCTATCAACCATGGTCGTACCACCTGTGCTCCCCTTCCTAGCATCCTCATCAAAATATTTCATGACCTTCCCTACTATATCAAGGCTACTACTCAAGCTAACCCTCGTACTTGAGCTTCCACGCCTATCCATCTCTCGTCTCATCTCCCTTGAATGCTTGAGACTTGGCCAAATGTGAGCAAACCCAAATACCACCATCCACGAACGATATGTGTCGACTGCATCATCATTGAATCCGAAATATACAAATAGCAGAAATGCTGTGGCGACACCAGACCAGCTATGATATTGTACAGAAGATGCGTCTCCTGTATGTAGATACTCGATCGGATTCCAGGATATTGGGTCGTGGATTCGTGACCAGGAGTATGAGACAAGTTGGGTTGGAAGTTGTTCGAAGAAGAAGAGAAGTTGAGTGGGAAGATAGATGACAATGAGGGATAGAGTTATGATGATGAGTTTGAGATACTTGCGAGCTGCAAAGCCTGAGCCAGTAGTTGTTAAGGCGGAGCTGATTGTACGACGATGCTTGCGGAGGCGGATGAGAAGGAGAACTGTATCAAGTTAGTGACTGTGAAATCTTCACGCTGAAATTATCTTACCTGCGTAGTACATGTTCACGAATGTGAAAATGGGACACCAGATCATGATGATGACGATCGTCGGCCAAGAATTATCAATGACATCCGAACAGCCGAAGACAGGATAAATTTGGAATCTGCCAGCTTGAATCACATAATGGAGAGCCATCTGCAGAACAGGTATGCCCCAGCAGAACAAGATATCCAGAACCAACTTTCTTCGTCTCATAGCAGCAGTCTGGTGAACTCTCGCGTTATCGGTATCCAAGCAATCGGCAAGTCCTTTCGACAGGCCGCAGAGAGAACTAGCCAATGCTATGGTGATGGGATAGCGGAGCAGAGCTTCCACGTCGCAGAGTCCGTAGCCAGGCCACCATGATGCCCAGTCATCATTGGACCAGATGATGGCGTTCAGGAAAGTTATCAAATTGATGATGTTGGTAGCGATGACAATGCTGACTGTGGGGACATTACTGTGAGCCCAGAAAGAGCGAAGAGGGAGGTAGGTAACGAAGATCCCGAGGAGGGCGAAGAAAGGAAGTGCGACAGCGTTGATAGCGTCGGCCTGTGGGCCGTTGTAGGGAGGGTATGTAATCATGATGACGACTCTGAAGGATTGCGGTAAGAGGGAGGCAGTTCTTAATATGCCAACGCAAATGAGCCTGCCACGAAGGAGAGTGAGACAGAACGAGCTCCTTGAAAAGAGAGCTGAGGTACTCGGGAAGGAACAAAGAAAGCAAGGTAGAATGCCGAGTGTTGTGGTGATCAAGTTGATGGAAGTTGTCCGTACAAATAGTTGTTGATTATGGAGGGAAAAGAAAGTAGAAGATCGAGAGGAAAAAACCGTCACAGAAGTAAATCAAATCCATAATGAAGATCTTGTGTGTTATTGAGAGATGGTAGCTATTGAGGAATGATGTTGGCGATGTTGCTATTGAGAGGTGTGGCGTTGAGCTAACCGAGTTCTATTCAGAACCTCAATAGGAGAGCCGAGTGGGGCATCTCACCCACAATTTTACGCCACAAAACAGTCTGTTTCGAATACCAAAATCAAATAAAGCAGATAACATGACCGGACAGTAGCATATTATATTTTGCACTTGCTTTTGCTGAAATGTCGATCTGTTCATGGCACTGGCCATCACAGCTGATGTTTCATTGCGCTGATAACTGGAAAGAGCTTGCTATTGAGGAGGGAATCACGACAAACTTCAGCCTTGCCAAATAATAAGCGACTACATACCCGTTCCGCACGCCGGGAACGCGGTATCGACCTACAGGGGTTAGGATTTCTATGTTGTTAGTTAGTCTGGCGTTAAATGATCATAGTCAGTGTATTCCTTGGTAAGACCTGCCTACCAAGTATTTTCTTATCCTTCCCTAGGAAATAAAATTGGCCTAGTTGATTTCGCTCAAGTCATATGCGACGAAGGTGAGCTCAAGTTAAAATCATAGGAAGCATCACGTGACTGATGCCATTAGAAGAGGTGGTGCTTAGTAAAACAATCCCGATCGTTTAGAGTGCTATCTTGGTCTTGAAGTTATCCTCTTGTTTCTATTCGAAATAGTTTGTTTGGCTCAAGTCAAAGCTTCTCCAGTTGATCTATAATATAGGTATGGGTATCGTTCGCGGCTTCGGCAGCCTCCTTCAAGGCCTGCTTTGGGAAGCGATTGAATCCATGTGGAGCCCCACTATAAACCTTCAAGATAGCCTCCCCACCAGCCATTAACCATTTTGTCGCCATCGCAACGGAATCATCCACTAGCGGGTCTTCGGTGCCAATTGTGAACAAAGCACTCGGTAACCTGCCACGAAACTGCCCAAGATTTTCGAAGAAAGGAGACACGGATGGATCTTGTTTCTGTTCAAGGGTCATGCCTGGTAGGAAAGCTCCAATAAAATGACCTATGATCTCCCTATCCAAAATGAGAGATTTGGTAAAGTGCTTCACGGATGGCGATTCAGTCATATTGTAACATCCATAGTGAAGGAGTAATCCAGAAAGTTTGAGATCGGGATACTTTTTCATGAGATGGAACGTCGCCAAGAGGGAAAGGTGAGCACCAGCAGACTAAGAGGATTGAAGTTGTTAGCATTGACCAAGAAGATTGGACATGATTTAGCAAAGCGGAAGGAATATTCAGAAATAATCAAAAGCCTTATCGAATCTTCTGGAAGAAGCTCCATCTGTTGAATCCCTTAAATTGACTAAATCATCAGGAGACTTGGGAAGCAATTGATAGAACTGGGATTGACGTACCTCCCCACCGATGAATCTTAATGGTACTCCATATTGACTCTCCGCATTCTTTATCAAGTACTCCCCTAAAATCAATCAGCTAGCTTTGACGAATTGGTATTCTTGTCGAATCTGATCAATCATACCAGCGTCGAAACAATCTTGTGGACCTTTTGGAAACGGATCTTCTGGTGCGTGTCTGTACCCTACAGATATAACCACTAAATCTCCTACATCCGCATAGAATTGGATAAAGTCATCAGATGACCTCTGATCTCCGAGCTATAGGCCAGTCAGGCGTATTTCATGGTCCGAATTATTTCACTTACAACCCATCCACCACCGTGGAAATGCATTACAACCCCACGACACTTCTTGCGTTCATCCTCAGTCTTTCTCATAGAAGGATACATCAAACGACAAGGAATGTCTCTACCGCTCTCGCGGGAGGGTATTTTGATCTCGATTCCTTGAGGAAGTATTTTGGGCGCTGGAAGAGACGTCTCTCCTTTCCATCGCATTTCACGATATTTTGCGGCCCCGACCTATTCAAACGCCGAACTGAGTTATGCAGACAAAATGGAGCACGGAAAGCGAACCTCGAACCATTTTGGACCAGATTGTCCTCTTGCAATCAGTTGTTCGTTGAGTTTTGCAGACTGCTCGGAGTTGGAGGCGGGGTTAAATTTGGCGACGTTGAGAGTGAGGTCCGAGGTAAGAGGCATGATTGTCGTTTTAACCTCTTTGTGTTCTTTGAGAAGATACTTGACCGTTTATATATCAGTTGAGCTCTTGAGATTCTAACAGGAAGCTGCTATGGTTTATATCATTGCGTAAATACGACAGTGGGGTCCCCGGATAGTCGGCAATCGATGTCTCTAAACGCCGCCCTCGGTCCGTACACCATGTCAAGACAGTGATGGCGGGTAGTGACATCTTGATAACCCACTGACTAGTTGAATAAATGTCAAGCCTTATGTGCCCCTAGGTCGGAGTAGGAGTGTGGGGATGCGAATGGATACTGGTGTCATCTGACCGCCTGCTTCTTCGGGAGACATTCTGCCGCATTGGAGAATCATTATTCCAGCCGACGACGAGGTGATTCAGACAGCATATGAAATCTTGTCGGACGAGCTGTACAGCAAGTCTGAACCTTGCAGAGAGCCAGAATCTCTGCTAGAGGTCTCTTTACTATTACAGCCACCGCAACGCTCAGATATCGGGCACACAGACCGTCCTTTTGACATCTAATTACCCCACCTTCAACCCCACATCGTCCTCAATTTTGCACGAAGAATGACACCCCTTTATGAAGCTTTCCCAGTCGTGAGCTCTGGTCATCTCGAGGTCTCTTCCGTTCACTCCATTTACTACGAAGAATGCGGTGCTTCGAATGGGGTTCCGATTGTCTACCTGCATGGCGGGCCTGGAGGTGGAATTGAAGATACCGATAGGTAAGTCTCTCCTCAGCTAGAAGCTCTTAAATGGCCGTGGAAATCAAGATCTGAGTAAGTTGCTGATCAATGAATCTAGACAATACTTTGATCCTTCCCACTACCGAAGCATTCTTTTCGATCAACGAGGCTCTGGAAAATCGACCCCGCATGCTTCCCTAGAAGACAATACAACATGGCATCTTGTCTCTGATATCGAGGCTGTGAGAGAGCACCTGAAGATTGAGAAGTGGATTGTCTTTGGTGGTTCCTGGGGATCGACTCTAGCATTGGCATACTCAGAGAAACACCCCGAAAGATGTCTGGGTCTAATACTACGAGGCATTTTCACCTTGAGAAGAGAAGAGCTGGAATGGTTCTATCAGAAAGGTGCAGACATGCTGTTTCCTGATTTTTTCGATGCCTATAAGGCTGCGATACCGGAAGAGGAAAGAGGCGATATGATGCAAGCCTACTACAAGCGGTTGACTGGTGATAATGAAGAGGAAAAGCTGAAATGGTGGGACCCATATCTGTATCATTTGGTCCTATATTGACTCGTTTTGAAGTGCTGGCGCTTGGTCTCGATGGGAAACGGCAACTAGCAAGCTCATAGTCGACCCGAAATACATCGAGAAGGCAGAAAATCCAAAATGGTATGTTTTCTCCTTGCTATGCCATACAGCGCCAACTTTTCGTATAGGGCCCTTGCTTTCGCACGAATCGAATGCCACTTTTTCGTCAACGGTGGCTGGATGAAAGATGGACAACTGGTCGAAGAAGCTCACAAGATCAAGCACTTACCGATCGTGATTATTCAAGGCCGCTACGATGTCGTATGCCCTGCAAAGACAAGCTGGGATCTGTACCAGGCTCTTGGAGGAGAAAGTAACTCTGGCGTTGAGTACACAATCTTGAATGACTGTGGCCACAGTGCGCATGAAAAGGGCATTGAAGAGGCGTTAGTTGACGCGGCGAACAAGTTTAAGACGATCAAGGCATAAGTTTAATGCCTATTCGCAGAAATATTTATCAAGGAAGACTCAGGTATCCAAGAGCATATTACGCGTTGCGTCGCACGTTCGGTTGCTCTCCAAGACAGTTTTTTGCATGGGTATTTAGACTATCGTAGCTCGTTACTTGGAACGTCTTCTGTTTACATTTCGGTATCTTCTTAGTCCTCTCTTTACTCTTTCGTGCTAGCAATTCAGGTCGAGGGCATGTTTTGCGTAGGTGTCGCGCGGCTTAACTTAGCCCTATTTGAGTGCATCTGGCTAGCTCCATTCTACTTCAAATCACCGTCCGGAATCCACCAATTAGGCGCTGTACCAAGCTGCTTCCCGGACTGTCTTGTAAACGCTCCCAATTGGGATTAGCGAGAACGTGGTTGATCCGGTCTAACGCGTAGGTAAATATAAACACCTCTTTTCCTCCTATCAACAAGCCTTCTTCCTCAGCATCGAGTAGATTACTATCTATGCACTCATGCGAGCACTTTATGCCAGGATCATCCTAGTTATGCTCTGGATGGGAGCATGTGCTCACTTTTTGGCATATCCAGATCCAACAAGTTGTGGTCCTAACCGTGTTGGTGTGTGGCCGGGCGGCAACTGTTAACAGGCTGTCTACGGCTGGATTCAGACCGTTCTCACCGGCTGTCTACAGTTCGTATTCAGGTTACACGCTGTTTTCACGCGTTGTTTGCGAAGGGGGCGAGGAATCGAGCGATCAAACCTGAAGAGCAAATTTACCCGGTAGTCGGCACACTATCCTCGAATATGGTGTACCGGCGCGTTTGTGGCGCACATCGATTCAACCTGGTCCTGGAAACTGATCCTGTATCAGGTCAAACTGGTCAGGTGGTCTAAAGTCTACCCTTGTTGACTTGTCATCAAGGCTCTAGCAAGATTGAGATCTTCTCATTCTTTACCTCATTTTTGAGGCATAAAGCCTATCCTTGTTGACCTTTTTAATATCAACCAAGGCTCTAGCGGAATTTTTGGAAACCCAAACTGAGCTTAGCTCGTCTTTTTTGTTGTCTGAATAGAGAAGTTCTTTGGAGACGCGTAAGTCATGAGCTATGCTTCATCGAGAGCACGTTTCGTGTTTTGGTCAGGTTTGCTAATCTTTAATCAACAGAAACACTTACAAAGATGCTGATTGGTCTCCATCAATCATCCTACCTTTCGATCACCTGTAACTGCGCACTTATTCAGAGAATACTTTTTTTGATGGCGCGTAAGTTATCTCCTAGGCTTCATAATGGGCATATATCACGCCACGCACGCCTACTAACGTCTAATTTCTGACCTATAGATCAATCTACATACGAATTTATTCTCCTCCTTCATCGACCCAATCACACTCCGAATTTTCCTCAAGGATTTCTACAGGACATATATATTTCGAAAAGTAAGCCTGCTCTCCATCCAACTAATCGAAACAGATTACTAACAATCTCTAGGCAGGGTAAAACTAGTATTTACAATTGGATCCAGCACATCGCCAGTATAAGCGGTAGTCTCTCAGCCAGTCTACGAAATCGGCGCCCTACACGAATCACGCAATTTATAATTTTATCACCCACCAAGGAAGGGGCGAGCATGTATTTGAGGAAGTGTAGGATCTGAAATTGGATAGGGACATGAGTGCTAGGGTTACCTCGGATGTTACGACATTGGTGGAGCTGGTGCTATCCAGGACAACGCGAGTAACGAGTTATCTTTGACGAAGGGCAATTGGGATGCTAGCTAGTTTGAGGTATTTTGAATATGGGAAGATGGGCGCGTAGGCCTTGACTTGTTTTACTCTATCGAGTTGTGTATTATGAGTATACATATTGCATTTTCTTGAATGGTAATGTGTGCGATCGTTGTATTGCCAAAGAGTTTGAAGATCACATAGTAGTAAATGCTAGCCTGAATGAAGGTAGGTGATATTTGATGTATATTTAACAATACAAAAACTCCCAAGCCCATGGAATACACATCACACAGCACGCAGAATTCAGCTAAACCTTCAAATTCAACGCCCAATTATTAGCTTCGTCTCAAATCACGGCAGGACTTATATTCCTACTCGCAGAAATCAGATTCGCGGTAAATTTGCTCTGCATCGTTAGAATAGGGGTAAGAATGCTATAAATGCCACGTACCTGGAGCGAATAAACTAACCATGTTTAATACTCTCTCTACATCGTCTTTCTCCACACCATAGCGCTGGCCCCATCCACAAACATATTGCTTCTTCCGGCCACCTCGGTACATATTTTAAGGAAAGCAATCACATACCCGGATAATCAAATGACAAGATGAAATGGACTTCTCCTTCTTCTAAAAGGGATTTGATCAAAATCCCTCGTCATTTCTGAAGGCGCCGCCACAGTGCTTGTGTCATCTAGCTCATACACTCCTGGTTGTGACGTCGTATCGATCGAATTACGCCTCCTTGACCATCGGCTTACATCTTCAGGACTAGCAGGAAAAGCTGTCTGAGGTTGGTCTTGTGATAGATTCGACTGCGACTTGACTCTTCTTAATGATGATGATTGACTCGAAGAGCTTTCTGTAGAAGATGAAGTTTTGGGGACTTGACGACGACGGCGATTTGGACGCCTCTTGAAAGAACCGCTGTTTCTGGCAACGGCTGTTTGAGGTAGTGGTTCTATTGTCCATCCTTAGTAGAGAAAATAGGTTTGAAACGAGTACGCCTTGGAAGTCACTTACTTTGCGTAAGGTCCTCTGTCATGAGAGTCCTCGGAAACCCACTTAGTGGGAGATTCGAATCGCCCGAGTGAGGATACGATCCTTCTTGCAAACAGAGATAGATAGCGGTTTTCGATAGTTGCTTCGACACAACGATGTGGATTGGTTCCATGATGAATCGCCCTCTGATGTACATGTCTTTCAAGACGTCCTCGGATATTGGGACCTTTTGTGCATTCTCATATTTTCGATCTTCTTGGACAATGAAATAAGGTTCGAAGCTTCCTTTCATGCAATCCAGAATGTATCGGCCAAGGGCTTTCATCTCTTCAGTGCCGGTGTGGAAGCGACAGCAGATGAAACCTAGGGCAATTAGCTCTGAGTATCAAACATCTTCCAGCAACGCACCATCGCACTCATATTTCCCATCTTGCTCTCTTGTCGATGCATCTGTCTTTTCGAAGAAGAAGGTGCTTGAAATCAGTCTATGAGCTACCTCTTTGATCCGTGCACTGGAAGCACTGTTCTTTAACTGATTGCGGGTGGCTTGTTGAATATCACGAAGGAGATCCACAGCATCCAATTTTGGGACTTTGAAACCCAAATCCGGGTTTAGCCTGATGTATCTTCGTCGATCGCTAGCATAAGGTCCTCCAAGTATATCTAAACGGAAGTCGTTCCATATCTTGTTGCAATTAAGAATATTGTCAAACCTACTACTCACCGTATTCCAGAGTTGCCCAGTAAAGGTGGAAAATGTTCTGAGATTCCCGAGGGGAACGTTTGGGCGGGGAGGGAGCTCCTCTTTGCGAGTTGTGCTGAACTTTCCAAAGAACGAAGCTGAGACCGTAGTGTCTTCGTCAGTGTGCCCATGATGTCCTGTTCCAATGGAGAGGAATATATCTGGCTGCTGCACGCCAACATCCTTCCAGATAAGCATTCTCTCATGGTGTGCAACACCAACAGGATTATTGTGATACAGAGCGCCGTCAATATAACAAGCCTTCGTCTCGTTCTTCGTGAAATTCTTGAAGAAGGGCGGAGCTGCTGACGTTGCCCGGGCACTGGAAGAGTTAACTAGGTTTAAGCATTGTTGGAATGCATCTCTTACGCTTCCCAAGTTTTCAACTCCATCGCTGGCTTGTCCTGACGCTCGAAAGCGTAGTTCTCTAAAGAAAAATAAATATGTTTCCAATGAGACAAAGGAGTCTGGCTTACTATATCCCTGAAAGTCGGGACGATTGTAGTTTGCTAGCACAACTGGTTGCTGGTCCATCAGAGTTGTTGAAGTCACAGCGACTTTTATCATGTGGCCCTCCTGACTATTTAATCCTCCGAAAAGAGGTCGATCCTCGAAAGCTTCTTGCAAGGCTTTCTCAAAAGGCTGCGTCTTATACATACTCCGGTGATTGACAGTCGAGAGCTTCCCAAGCAAAGGTACTTTGAGTAATTCTCGCGGAGTAAATGCATCGCCACACAAACTGGTAAACTTGCCGATGCATTGCTCCACAGTCCAATTTTCTACTCCAAGTCCCAGAGCAATGATACCGCCAGTGCTGGAGAATATTAGCAGGCTGCTGTTAGAGTAGAGAAATATAGATACCTTGTCCCAACAATAAGGTCAAAGAAAGCCTGAATTGGCAAGTTATCGCCCAAAGCTTTCTCAATTGCCCTTAGAACTTCGAGCTCAACGATACCCCGAACACCGCCACTGGAAACAGGATTAGCAGAGTTACTTATCAGAGAGGGTCTTATAGCTTGATTACCCATCCAAACTCAGTATTCTAGTTCCTGCGTACAATGGCTTAATCTTGATCTTCCAGGGGAAATCGGCGACGAATTCCGTCTCCACTACGTGTAATGGGCAGGAGTCCAGTTTCATTACCGTTTTCTCCGCTTGGCGACCATATGACTTGACACAGGGGGTGCATAACACATGCCCACATGGCAATGGATGCTCTGGTAGTTCTCTTAGACATGAAAAACATGTCGAGTGGCTGACAAATTGAAATACATCCCCTACGTTCTTGTAAAATTCGTTCATCACACGGCGATGGATTTTCGCTGCAGCATCAGGCTCTGTTAAAGATGCATGTCGAAACATCATTTCATGAACCTGTTGTTGGATCTGCTCTAGATTCAGGCGAATGTTGTTGATCCATTCGTCCGCGTAGTCGTCGAAGTGGAAATCAGATCTGTAGTCACCGGCTGCAAGGATCTTACCCGTGCTGTTTTGGTGCCCTTTGGGGTTGTGGCCCGACTTCACGTTGCAACACTGACCATATGCATTTCTAAAGGCGCACGGCCAGTACATGTTGCAAAAATTGTCGAGGGCCTCATCACACATATCAGCATAGATGTCATCGAGCAATTGCACTGTCGAGCCTGGACAATATCAGCATTACGGCCAATCTTGACATTAGTTCTGCTTACCTAATAGACTCTGTCGTGCAGAGTTGAGCATTAAACATGATGCGACCATGTGACTGAGTTCTGTAAAGATCTTTGGTCCATCATAGGGATTCACGAAGCGGTTGTGATCCCTCACTGCAATCGCCAGCTTGAGTATGTTCCCTCCGAAATCACGGGGAATGGGATTGTTCTTGACAGCTTCTTTCACAAAATCAAATGGAACATCGAGGTTCTGTGAGAAATGGTCGAACGCAGATTGGAGATAGACCTGAAGCTTTTCGTCGTTAGATAACATTCGGACTCGTTTCTTGGTCCAGTAAGAAGCGTCACAGCACTTTCGAATCTCGCTGTGAAGTTTGCGAATTTGTTCATCGATAAGCATATAGCGTCCATGGGTGGGAATTCTCACTACCGTTACTGACGAGTAGTAACACTCCAAAAGATCCTTAGTCGTCCTGATTGATCGACCGGCCTGGCGCCATAACAGAGCATACTCTCTAAACCGTGGCACTCGAGAGATGGCCCCTTCGATATCCGACATTAAGATCCTAGTTGCTTCTTGGACATCCCACTGCTTCTCATCGATTTTTAGATCTGTGGCATTGAGGGCAATTATGACATGAGGCAGAGCTGGCTGGTTGAGCGACTTTTCGATTGAAGCGGAAGCCCAATCAAGAAGTTTCTCAAGGACAGTTGATTCAAATACCCTAAGTCCCATCAGTATCTACATAATTGAAGAGGTTCAATGATGGGATCTTACTTTGGATTGCGTAGCACGAAGACAACTACATCCGAGAAAGTATACAGTAGACGAGGATATAGTTGTGTAACGGCATATTCTCGTTTGCGGGTTTCTGGTGTTGTTGCCCATGTGATATCTCGCTGAGAACTATGAGCAACCTTTCGAATCTTTTTTCGAAACGACGGGTCGTTGCGCGAACTCGATGATCGGGCAGCCGGTGGAATTGCATCGTCTCGAAGCTTGTATCTCGCTCCGCGTGGGACGTTTTCACCACCTTCAAGACCTTCGCAGTCTGCATAAAGCATTGGCGTAGTACTATAGTAGGTGGCAGGATCTGAGTAAAGATGAACGTCTCCAGAAGTTGGAATGTTATCATTTATTGAGCCCGTAACTGGAGATGGAAATCTGGAGGGACTGTTACTGATTCCCATAGAATTCTCCTGATGGTCGATTAACATCTTGACCAGTGTACTCTTGCCCGCGCCTGGACGAAATAAAGATGTCAGCCTTCATAAAAAAGAGTCAACGCTTCAGGGTGCCATACCTGTCTGTCCAATGAATGAAACAAGCTGCGGATAGCGGACGTTAACTTCGCTTGTCCGGCTTTGGGCCATGATTGAAGCATATCTTTCATAGTCTTGAAAAATGGGAAGGTTCGCAGAATCCCGAGCGATGCCAAACCATGTTGTGTCTTCGTCATTCCGATGTGATTCTTGCTGCTGCTCTGGCGTTCGTTCTGGCTCCAGGATTTCTCGCAGGCGCTCAACAACTCTACGATCGGTTTTCTCATGTGGCTTTCCATCGAAACCCACCGCCCCTGGTCTGTGTGCGCGTTCTTTGCCCCAGCAATCGTCGCAAAACGAGTCATTATTGCATTGGATACAAGTCCATGTTTTGACACATGTCGTTCCGCAGACATCACAAGGCTTTGTTACCGAGTTACTTCGTGATGGGGGTGGAAAAGTAACATGAGCTGACCGGAAAGATCTGTTCGAAACTTGGGAAGGTCTCCGGCTACGACTTGATGACTCCGCAACTTCTGGTGTGAGGCTATGCCCGGCAGGTACCTGACTTGAAGCGCTGGGAAAGTAAGATGGTGCAGCCCGAGTTGGCGGAGGCTGGTCTCGCAGCTGCGGAGGATGTAGCAACATGCGTTGTCCGGGACTTTCCTCTCGGGAAGCCATTTTGATCTTGTGGGTGCGCAACTGAGAGGAGGGGAGAGGCATGATTTCATACTTCAGCGCTGTTCGCGACTAGAGCCTTGGCTCTTCATTTGAGCCGCAGAGGCTAGGAAAACACTTCCATCTGAGCGGATATGGAGCTGAGCAGCCCTCAGAATCAATATATACAAAAGCGGCTCTGGGGCGCTTTTTGTGCAACACTCAAGTCACAGCCTTGCGCTTGCAATGCTGCCATTGGCCATGCTCCCACGAACATCCCCAGCCGTCATCGCAAAGGCTTGCAAACATAACAAGAAACACATGACTGAAGTCAAAAACTGCCCAATGGCCTGGTGAGGTGCAACACCATCTCAGTTGCTTTGAAACATCGTGAGGGAAGCCAGGGCGTTCTGCCAGCAGGATACTACCCTGCACGCGGCATCTCAGAGGTTGCCCCGCACCGGAGCTGACAGGCTTGCAGACACGGCAACAATGACCTTGTATGAAATATTTGTTTCGCCCGTAGATGCTATGTGTGTAATATCAATTGATCCTTGTGGATGTGGAAGTGGGGAGGTAGGGAGTGTAGAGTGGGTAGACGTCTCGATAAGTGAGGCGAGCTGCGAAGAGCAAATGTTGTCACGTGAATATCAGCGCGACTGAGTGCCTACTTGTATTCTTTTGCTCACACTGTTAAGAGGGTAGTCTCAAGTAAGGTGAATTGATTGTTAATTGCTTGATTTTTATAGAAGCTCTAGATTAGAGTTTTAAGCTCCTGATACACTAGTGCCAGAGTCACGTGCTTGCAGACCTTTCAACACACACTTCTACCACTACAAGAGAAAGCAGGATTTTAAACATATTTGGATAGACAGAAACATATCTTACTGTCTGTATTATATTGCCTATCATGATTTCTCTCTTCAGAAATTGCCAATAGGTATTGGGAGTGAACCAGGGGATATGTATCCACTGGCTCTGCCCTGTTTCACGAGATTGAATTTACGCTTCACAGTGTCAACACGACTCTCTGGAGTTAATTATTCTCGCTACATGCGTTTATTTCAGTGCGCCTTCATGAATCATTTCGAGACTAGGGTGAAAGAGATGAGGATCGATCTTCCTCGATACTAGCACAAAATCAGGTTGTAGAGAATCAAGTTCCTAGACTCCAGCAATGACATCGAGTCCGTTTTCGTGTATTGGATCTTGTATCTTTGTTTCGAAGTATAACATCATTGTGTTAGCACTTCATCCGAAATCAAATGACAATATTTCTTTCTTTCTTTGAGTAAACTTGAACGCGAAGAAAAAGTCTTTGTCTAATTTAGGTCTTTGTGTATTATTATGCACTTGTACTTCGAAAGGTCCCAGGTTAAAATCAATAAAACACAAGTTTCACACCAAATAACTCGCTAAATCCAATATGGGCTTCCCATTAGGTGGAAGTGGGTGGGTGCATTCATTGGTTAGTTTGATACCCGAATCCTGGGCAGAGATCGAGCGAAGGATATTTGGCCCAGTGACAACGGACGAGAAGTTATACTACAAGGAATATCGAGACAGACTCACTGTCACATTCGATACAGAGAGCGTCGAATATGATCTTGGGACAGGAGCGTATGAATCATCAGATGATGATGACGACTTTCATCCTAGAGATATTGTGCCAGTAAACCTCAATTAGGCAGCTGTTCGAATGCCAGCGGATCCACAGCGCCGTGCGAGGGTAGACCTTACTTGGCGCGAATTCCACTCCCTCTTTAACTCTCGCACTCTACCAGAAACTATAAATAGGCAGAGTGAGGGGGACAAAAAATATATGCGAGTTACTACCAGCAAAAATCTTGTGGAGCAATATATCGAGATGATCTGCAGACATGCAAACAGGATTAGGACACCAATAAAGTTACAGAACAAGGATCTGGCAAATGAAGGTGAGACTAAGGAACAGAAAGAAGGAGCAAAGAAGAAGGAAATAATTCGAAGTTGTAAGTTGTTGCGCCTGGAGGAGTACAATGCAATCGATCGGGCAATGTCAATGAGAGAGCCCGACATAATCAAAATAATCGGAACAGTATTGAATGAAATCCAGGTGACCCCAGAGAATTTCATGACCTTGGATTTCCTTTTCATGCCTCATCTGCAAGAAGGACATTACGTCCTTTATGGCTTCGGTACGTTTTGAAACTTCGAGATCTTTATCTCGTGGCAGAGTACATAAGCTTAAAGCTCTATCTCATTTCCTTGAAAAGAAAATAGAACTAATACTTTTATAGCACCGAAGCAGAGAGATATATTTGTCATCGACAGTATTCCACATGACGAATCCGAAGGGTTTATGAATGACAATGAAAATCGAGCTAATTTACTTCAATTTTGAATTACTTGGTACCTAACGAAAGAGATCGGGAGCAATGGGATCTCAATATCGATCTTATTGCGGCAGGTGACAAAGAAAATTCAAAGGCTGTAGAACAAAGGGACAACTATAATTGCGGGATATATACCTGCACAAACGCACTTTTGCTTGCCTTCGGATATGACCTCAAGTGCTACGGGCCAAGAGATCTTGACCAATTCCGAAAGCAGAGGATGGTCGCCGAGCTTAAAAACGGAGGCTTTTCAAACCTCTATGATTATGATTTGATCGAGCTCCCCCGCCAAAGAAAACATCTAGTCTGAACGAGAACTACCGGAAAGCCGTTGAAATCCAAAAAGCATTAGATGAGGCCATTGCAGATGATTTGGAAGAAGACAGAAAGCGCCAAGAGGAACAGGAATTTTCTGACGAGCCAGATGAGGATTTGGACGAGGCACGAGGATTAGAGGATACTGGTATCGTTGATTTTGCCATTACGAGTCAGTTAACGAAGCTATTCCCGGAGACGATATTCCCTACGGCCAGCCAGTGTCTCGAGAAAGATATTTCTACAGGCCTGATTAGACCTGATTCTATCGACCGACCTATAGCTCCTCGATACTCTTCTGCAAACCAGCGCTTCGGGTTTATTTATACTTTCGCACACGTCGATTTCGACGAAGCAGTCAAATGTTCCAAAGAAGAGATGATCCAAGCTTGCAAGGACTTCCCACTTGCTAATTGGGATAAATGGTCATTCTATCCCAAAGAATACTTCTTAAAATGGATGATGACTGAAATGGGAGCGACAATGTCAAGAATTCACAAAGATCCAATTCAGCCTTGCCCTGGCTTAGGAGATGGGTATAACATTTGGTTAAAATGGAATCCGGAAGCTAATGCATTCAAAACTGCCAAGATCCAAGTCGCGAAGGAGATCTCGGAGCAGGACAAGAAAGCCCTTGAGCGTGTAAAGGCAGAAGGGGGCGCTAAGAATCTGCCGGAATTTTCAAGTACGCCTCTGCCATCGTCTCAAACCGCAGGCAGGAAGAGAGCAACGGAGATGCGTTTGCCTACAGGGCGTCAAATTTCTCCAAAAGCAATAAGTAAGAAAAGACCTATTGAAAATAATATTATAATAGTTGCGTCAGAAGTGGCGGTCGCTGCAGATTCATTGGACACTAGAACAAAATGACGCAGGAATAGAGAACCACGGCGGAAGAGGTTCAATAATTAAGCTAAATGATTATGGGTAGTAAAAGGAGTTATATTTGATTCGGAGTAGCTTTAAGAATATTAATAGTTTTAGTATTTTTAAGGAAAGTTTTCAATTTTTAGTATTCGAGTATTTCGTATATATTAATATTATAGAATAAAAAAATTTATTATAATATATAAAACTATAATTATAAAAATATATTATAAATATATAAATTAGAGATATAATAAGTAATATAAAGGCTTTAGTAATAGTATTTATTAACTAGCATAAGCTGCCGGGAACTGCCGTGAGCATGTGATCTCCTGCTATCGCGCACTATATGGTCGAGGTGTGCCACTTTACCAAAATGCAGTTTTCCGACTTTTCGACTTTTTTACTTTTTCAACTTTTTCACTTTTCGATATTTCGATATTTTAATATTTTATTTATATTTTCGATTTTTTTATTAGTTTTATAACTTCAATTATATATTATATTATAAATTATAATTTAAAAAAAATATTGTTGGAGTAAGTGACAGATCAAGCTGCAGGGCTAGTCACGTGATGGATCGGGACCGGAGGAACGTAGTTCCAGGGACCAAACATGTTCCCCCTGAATCCTGTACTTAGAATAGTAACTCTAGTCAATATCAGCACCAGTAGCCACACTATGTTTGACAAATATATATATATTATTAATATATATTATATAATAAATAATTTATTTAATATATAAATATAAAAGCTTTAAATAATACTAATTCTATCACGATTACAAGTCCCTAAAGGCAAGGCCTGTGACGCGCCGAGTATGGAGAAGCTTAGCGGGCCACGTGAGGGGAGTAGTCACATGGCGAAATAGAAGAGACTTCGGTAAATCCTTAGAATAAACAACTAAAGAGCTCAGAAGGAAGGAAAGAGCTCTCTATATACGTGAAGAACCCCTGCAATGAAGCAGGGCGTTCGGGAGAAACAGGAAGAGAGCGGCCGAAGCCGTAGGGGTAAACCAAGGGGCTCGCCAGCTCGGGTGATGCACGTGCCTCAGGGGCTAGCCGAAGGCTGGGCACTGCCAGGAGCGTCACAAGGCCTAGAGTAGAGGGTAGAATTATATTGTGATTCTGAACTAAAGAGCTAGAATACAAGAGGAAGCCTCAGCTTTTATAATACAAGATTGCGCTACGCGGGGCGCAGCGGCCGCATGCGGCCGTTTCACGTGAGGCCAGTTGATGGGCGGTTTCAAGGCGGTTTGGAGGGCGGTTTCTGTGGTCCAAGTTACGTGATGCTGGTCAAGCGAGCCGTGACAAATTCTCGCTAAGTTTAAAATATATAATTTATTATTTATTATTTATAATTTTAATTTATAATTATTATATTTAATATATATTTTTGTAACGATTATAAGTTAGAGCTACGTAACTTAAGCTTAGAGCTTAGCGAGCACTAGTGCTATCTGAGGCTTTTACGCTTGTATATTAGCTTGGCTCAACCCGCTTCCCCTTTCTAGAAGTATCTTAGATATTCTTGAATATAACGATATTTGTAGGGATTACTAGAGTCTCTACTAGCAAGCATAAAACGAAGCTTATAATAATCTATATTATAATATTCGTTATTTTATTTATAAACGTTTATTTTAAAAGATTCTAAGTGGAAGGAAGCTCTTATGCTTCCCTGACGACCGAATACGGACTAGTGCCGGCGAATGCCGCCTAGCCCTATTCTATCCACGTGATTATACCGATAATATTAATCCGCTCTACTTATTCTTTATATATTTTTTATTTTTAAAATAAATAAATAAATAATTATTATTATATAATTAAAATATAATTTTTCGATTTTTTTATTTTTTATTTTATTTTTTAATAATTTAAAATAAAATTAAAGTAAATTAAAAAAAACTTTTAAATTTCTATTTTATTTTATTTTAAAAATAATTAATTAATTAAAAATTTAATTAAATTTTAAATATTTTTATTTTTTATTATAATTAAATTATAAAAATTATTAATTATTATTATAAATTATAAATATTTTTATATTTGTAAAATATCGAAAAAGTGAAAAAGTAAAAAAGTGAAAAAGTCGAAAAACCAGATTTTGGTGGGGTGGCACACCTCGACCATATGGTTTGCCATATCCTGCACACATTACAACAGGGTTTGTCGGGCCGGCCTACGGCTCCCAACTCGCATGTGTAAGTGTATCGTTATTCGCAGCCACAAGGTACGTTCGCAGGATGGGCTCCAGTGTGAGTGGACGCCGCCTCCGCTGTGGCATAAGACATGGCACATTGTTTGGTGACACGTTTTGTCCAGCCTTGTCAGTGGGCGTGAGAGTCATGTGTTGGAAAAATCCTCCCAATTGATGAGACTTATCTCCTAGAGCTTCTTCCCCGCAATCTCACGACTAAAACAACCAAGGCTGCAGAGAATCACATATATGCTACTCTATACATCGTCGTCCTGCTTGTCATCTTTCTCCGATAATTGGTTTCTGTCTCGACTCTGGGTAGCGTGGAGTTTCGATTGCACGTGGTCCTTCACCGGCCGTGAGACTTCACCGCTTGGACCTTAGAACAGGAAGGTACTGTCACAGACCACCTGTACTGGACTAGTTTCTACTCAATTGACGATAGTGACTTGTTCTGTCACAATGGAGGGGACTAGTGCAGGGACTGGAGTAGTGGTGCCTGATGACATTCTCCATATTGACAAGACGGAAAGCACAACCGAAGCAAAAGAGGAACCTGTACTCCCCAGCTCTAGTTCAACTGGGGTACTGCCACTTATTACACTCTCTCCGAGCATTTTATCGGAGCTCAATACCAAGCTTCTCTCCGCAGCTCAAAAAGGCAATTTAACTGAGGTCGAGTCTCTGCTGGGGCAAGGCGCCGAGATCAATACGAAAGACCACCCCGACGGAAGGACCGCATTGCATCTTGCAGCTCGAAACGATCGCCCTAAGGTTGTAGAGGCACTTCTGCGCCACAATCTAGACGTCAACATTCAAGATGCATGCAGCGGCCTCACCCCACTGGCTATCGCTGCTACCCATGGCTTCGAAAGCGTCCTCAATGCTCTGTTAGGACATCATAGCGTAGATTTGAACACGACAGACAAAGGCAACCGAAGGACAGCACTGCACCTAGCTGCTCGTGGTAACAAAAAAGCCATCGTCGAGGCTCTTTCGAAACAAGGAGGAGCAGAAGTTAGCCCAGAAGACAAGTGGGGATATACGCCCCTACATCTAGCTGCTCGAGAAGGATACGATAGCATTGTTCAAGACTTGTTGAGAAAGCGCGCAAATGTCAATGCGAAAGATGAAGATGAAAACTCGCCACTGCATCTTGCCGCTCGAGGTGGACACAGCACCACTGTGAAAATTCTATTGGATCCACAGCTACTATTGGATCAAGAGCTAGAATTCGATTTAAGAAATAAGGCAGGAGAGACTCCATTGCATTGCGCTAGCAAGAAAGTGGCCAAGGGCGATGTCGAAGTGAATAGCGTCGTCACATCATTGTTGGAAAGAGGAGCGGATATCAATGCCAAAGACACAGAAAATGAAGAGACACCATTACACATTGCCGCCCGGAATGGATCTCAAGGAGCGGTGGAAGCTCTTCTAAACTTCAACAACCCGGTGGCTGTGACCGGCAGTGTTCCAGGCCACTTGAAATCCAACAGACCGACAGCCGATGTTAACTTGGAGAATAAAAACAAGTATACCCCACTTTCCATTGCCATTCGCCATGGATGGGATAGGATCGTTCGCTTAATGCTAGAGCGAGCGACTCCTAGCGCAGATTTGAGCTGTAGGGGGCCGATGGAAAATATAACAAGCACGGTCACCATATTCGAAAATGCTCTCCGCAAGGGCAACGAAAACATAGTCCTGCTCTTCTTAGATCCATCTCGCTCGACATTCAAAGAGATTGACACTCCATGGGACTCAGATCTCCGTTGTACGCCTCTATCCTGGGCCGTAAAGGAAGGTAAGCAGGATTTGACGAGTACCTTGCTCAAGAGTGGTGCTAGAATCGACCTGCCAGATAAAGACGGGATAAGCCCACTTCAAATGGCAAGCCGCTGTGGCCATGAACGGATCACAGAGGATCTGCTCAACCATGATCCAAAGCCAGAGGTGGACTTGAAGGGAGAGGATGACTGGACTGCATTGCATTTTGCATCCTTTGCGGGCAATGACAAAATTGTCCGACTCCTGCTGGAGAGGCAAGCGGATCCTTGTGCAAGAACAAGGCGAACCGAGACGAACAATGGCGATACACCACTGTCGCTGGCGGCGTCCAAATTTCACACCAAATCCATCGAAGTGCTGCTAAGTTGGCTTAGAGATAGATTACATCATTCTCCGGAGCCGGACGCCCAGGAATTGGCAGTGCGTTGTCTGGGACTCGACAAGAATGGACGTGGAGCCCGGTATCGTTATAATGCAATGAAGTCGGCAGCAGAGCACGAAGAAACACATGACCTCGTCAAGTTCGTCCTGAAAGCGCGAGACTTTTTGGATCCGCACGCATTTCGTTGGGACAGCTCGGACAATGAATCATCAATGGAATCAAATTCGGCGTTCTGGGACGAGAAGATTCGCGATTTCCGATGTCAAATTGATGATCGGGTGCGTCCTAAAGATGGGAAGGAAGAACACTCGTGGGATGCTTTGCAATGGGCAGTGTACCGTGGAGAAATAGACTTAGTCGAGAGGCTGCTGGTATCTAGCAACAGCGAGGACAAGAAGGTCCAGAAGAAGGTCCAGAAGAAGAGAGAGTCTGCAGAGGACTTGGCTTCGAAAATCTGTGAGGAGATTCACAAAAAGAGAGATGATGCGGACGTTGATGCCAATCAAACCCATGAAGGTTGGATGCTGTCATCTATAATGCCTTCTGAATACAGTTCCGCTGCTACAGATGATGAATTGGAGCAAGGCGGCGGCACTGCGAAAGATTCTCAAGATATGGGTTTCTCAGGTGGCCAAGGCGTGGCTAGAAGCCGCCGGCAGTCTACCACCAGTGTTCCCTCTATAAAAGAAGAGGAAAGAGGGTTGCCTATCACAAACAAAGATGACTTCCTCGACAAGTTGAATATGATGGAGGAGGATTACCTCAATATTCGAGATTCCCTACGATATGGTATACCACTGAATCCCGGCGTTGTGAAGATCGCTGATATGAACAAATCACTGGTTGCACCCAGTCTGAATATGGACAAAGAAAGTAAGGCAAAGATAGACGATTTCTTTGCCGGTATCATCGATATTTACAACGACGGTGATGGTGTTGCGTTTCTTCGCCGTTCACGTAGGGTGGAGAAGGTAATCTACGACATGGGCCCAAAGGCGATTATGGAGTCGGCTCGAGCACCCGTCAAGAAAAGCCAAATAACACTCGGGGAAGCACAAGTCGGTGAGGCGCAGGAAACAGATCGTAAGGAAGAGGATTTGCGACTGCGGTGGGTACATCTTCCCGCGAACAATGTGAGTACTCCTTCAAACATAGAAAAGCTTTCGTGTATCATGAATGATTTGGCCTACTAAGTAATGTTCAGATAACATGGATGGAGGTATGCATGTCTACGTCCCTCGCCAATATTCGTTAGTTGTCTTCGAATTAATACCAGGATTATAGGACTTGACTTTGAGACTGCTTCTAGATAAGAAGCCTGACAATACAGCAATTTTGGAGCGACCTGATAGCTATTGGGATTCACAAGACTTCTTGCGACAGAGCTGGCACGAGCTCCCCAAAGGAAACTCTCAAGTTCACTTCATGAAACCAACATGTGTGGTATATAACCCAACGACGCGAAGGATAATAGCCACAAGCTAATAAATTTCATATTTAGAAGCAAAACACGAAGCCCAGGTCAGGAAATACAGACCGAACCGGAGTTAAAAGAAAGCAGGAATCTAAATCGAATTCGGATTCGCCCAACGAGCGACAGAAAGAAACGAAAGAAACGAAAGGGACGAGGTTGGCGACGGAAAAAGACAAGTCAAAAGTGGAAGATACCCTCAAAGGAGGAAAAATGACTGAGCAAAAGGAGCAGGCTGGCATACCTAATGCTCTCGCGTTATATGTAAGCCACTCTGACTACGTGAGTCCGCCATAGTTTCTAACATAGCTCTAGATGCCGTATTTTACTTTCAGTACTCTCACAGAGAAGAAATTCGATCCTAGTCTTGCCCGGCAAATGGAAGAACGCTCGATCAGAGCGCGGGAGAGTTCTATGCTGGGCGGTCTCAAAGATGCACTTCCCTTGCGGAGCAGGTATTATCGAACAGTACATGATCGGACTCACCCAAGCATTAGTACTGTTCGAGGCAATGAACCAGAGCTAAAAGTGGATGAAGCGCGCCAAATCAACTCTCATGAAGGTTTCATCAAAAGGATCACCAGAAGGCTCAGACAAATAATCCAAGCAGCCCATCCTAAAATCGAAGCCCCGCGCATCTCCTCAGAGCCGAGCTGTCCCGAGACGCAGCCTCAACTCTCCATAATTGCCGAAGCTGAAACCTATCAAAATCTCTTCGAAGCGTACAAACACATGGGAAGCATTATACATGGCTCACGAACGCTAGATGAGTTCTTTTACCATTCTCTCTCCGACAAAGATGCTCAGGCAGATTTGGAGATTCGCAACAAGGATCAGGTAACAACGAAACGAATCCGTCATGTAATCAGCCATGTTGGCGGCCCTGGTTACTGGACAATCATCAGGGTTGATCAGCTGTGGCTCTGGATTGTTGACAATAGTAAGTACCCACTTTTCGTGTTGAATGCTGCATGAACCTAACTATATAATTTTCAGAGACGATCATTAGCTCCTCCACGCATCGCTTGGATAAAACGATCGATCCGATACTTGAGGGAATATGGAAATACATGAATTCTGACGAGGTCCAAACCGGACGAGCGTCACTACCATCCTCCCCGTACGAAATGGCCAAATTCATCACTGAATTCTGTATTGAATTTTTCGATCACGCAACGTGTACAGTTGGTGTGGTGGAAGAATCAATGCACGAGATATACAAGAATGCAATCAACCAGAGAGTAAGCTTACCTACAACGGAATTATGGCCCTGATTTCTGACTTCGAACAGACTAGAGATGAGGCGCTATTGTTTGACACTTTCGCAAAGAAAGTTAACGGCATAATATCGAGTCTTGGGCCCGCAAAGCCCCAAGCCGACGCAGATCTTGAAGTTCAAGCCGAGGAGCAAGTGAAAGAGAATTTTCATTCTATCAAGGATGCATCTGCTCTTCTCAAAGAGATCAAAGACATTCGCGACGAGTTAAACATGCTCAAAGCCGTCCTAACCCAACAGAAAAGTGTATGGAATGAGCTTCACGATCCTCAAACCGAGAAAGACAATCTGCGAGGTCCTGCGTATGCGATTAACAACATCGTAGAAATGGATAAACAAGCTGAGAGAGTGCAGGATGCGGTGAGTTGTGCGATCCTTACACTTCCGCGTTACTGAAGGCGAATTGCCGTAGGTACTCTCGGTCCTAGGCCTCGAACAAAATGAAGCCTCTATTCAGGAAGCTATGTCGTCGAGAGAGCAGGCACAAGAATCAATAAGACAAGGAAGAACTCTTATGGTGTTTACGATAGTGACGATATTCTTTGTAAGTCCGTTGAATGTCTCATTGCAAATACTCCCATTTGCTGAGGTGAAATCTCACTTTAGTTACCCGGCTCGTTCCTTGCTTCGCTCTTTGCATTAAACATTGCCGTCTTCCCACGCGCGGGAGGAGACAGTGTATATTGGCCAAATTGGGCGTTCGCAGTTATCTGTAAGTCAATAAATTATTCCAAATGTAGAAACGAGAAGTTGATACATTCACTGTAGTTGGTCTCACGATTGCTCTCTCTATCTTGATCATCGGTTTCGCTTTCTACGTTGACAATGTCAAGAAACTTGTCAAGAGATATCGAGAACGGAAGCTCAGCCACGACAATCCTAAAACGGAGAAGCCACAAACGAAGTCAGATACAATATCTGATGGCACCTTGCTCTCGAAACGACTACTAACAAATAGCAATTCAAAAACAACAAAGCCATCCCAAGGTTTGATCGGACTTGACTTGACAAATAGTTCACGTATAGGGCAGCAATCGAGTTATAGTCTCTTCAAAAGAAGTAAAAGTATGGATAATATAAGTGTTGTATAGGTGTTGAAAGAAGGTAGCATGGGGTCGTGGGGAAGGTCCTATCATGGTGTGAAGTAATGGTGAGGGTGCATAAGGTGTATATAATTAATGAATGAATGATGAGCCTGACTAGCAGTGAATGAGGATATATATACACAGTGAGTATTACCTGACCGTGATAGGCCCTAATGTCTCCATACTTTTGATCGCGACCTTCGTAGACCGAGTCCTGATCCGAACGTAAAAATCCATATTTGTCAAAAGGTTAGCTTCAACTCCGAAATCCTTGCGCATGGCAGAGCACGCTCTAGCCTAGGCTTTCTTGATACTCGGGAAGTCGATATTAGCGCTCACCTGGTGTGATCAGTATCGGCGACGTAAGCATTAAGAAGTATTAAGGGGAACGAAGAAACGTTTCAATCAAAAATGAAGGTTACAAGGCTGCTTAAAAGCAGGTATCCTCCTGCAGCTAAGAGCCTATTTAACAACGGACAGTAAATCTTCTCAAAAAGCCACCTTGCGACTCCTACTCTGCCCATTCATGGTGCCTCTTGGGGTCCAGCTCGCTATACTCGCGCAGGTAGTTGGTCAGGCGCTCGTCGTCCTCTCCCTCGTCAATATCAGTTATGCCGTTGCCAAAGTACTCGAATCGGTTGATCTCGGCACCCCGACGGCGCACAAAGTTAAAGTCTTCCCACCGCGGATCGCGCAACGCGCGCACACGGTGCTGGAAGCTGCCCGGCCAACTCAGTACCACGCGGCCCTTGCCAAAGCCAATCTTGCTCCAGCTGCGACACTCGCCCTGAACCGTCTTGCCCTCAAAGTAGCTGTCAATCAGGTTGTTGAACTCATCAGCCGCCTCCTGCTTAGGGTCCAGCGCCCGGTAACTCTGCGACTGGATCTTGCGGATCGCTTTGCCAATAAAAGTGGCCGTGATCTCTGTCTGCAGAGGCACCGAACCACCGAGTGCGTTTGCCTGTGCCTGCAGCACGGTGAAGTAGTTGGGATAACCAGGTGCCATGACGCCCAGGTACGATCTTGGGTAGCCGATAGGGCTGTCCGGGCCCCATTTATTACGCAGGTCGATGCCGTCGGCACCGATCAACGGAAAGCGTGTGGTATAGCCGTTCTCGAAGCCCGTGGCGGTAATGATAATGTCGACCGGCCGATGGATGCCGTCTACGGTGACGATGCCCGTCTCGTCGACCTCTGAGATACCCTCGGTGATGTAGGACAGCGCTGGCGTCTTGAGCGCCTCAATATAACCCGGTGCTGGCGTAGGTCTCTTGCAGCCCCAGACGTAGTCGGGGGTAATGCGATCTAGCCACTCCTGATCACCGTCTAGCCGTTCCAGCATCCGCTTCAAGGTCTTCTCGCGGTGTTGCTCATTGACCGGATGGCCGATGACGGTAGTGCCCTTGAGGCGGCTGCGCTGCATACGCACCTCTAACTCCCGCCGGAACTTGACGTAGGCGCCGGGTTCCTCGTGGAAAGCCCTCTTCTCTTCTTCCGTGTAGACATGACCTCCTGGTGCTTCGACCGTAGACTCCTCAAAGTTGCCGACCAACGAGCTCGTGATCCACGTCTTGGTGCGCACGTAGTGATCGACGTGGCCGGCTGGACGCAACAGGTTCGACACCACCTGCTGGCCGCTGGCACCGGCACCAATAACAGCGACACGCTTGCCCTCGTATTGGAGGTCTTTGGGCCACCGGGCTGAGTGTACTACGCGGCCCTTGAAGACGTCAGTCAGGCCCGGGATCTTGGGGAATTTGGGTTCGCTGATGCGGCCCTGGGAGCTGATGAAAAAGTCTGCCGTATCGACATAAATTTCGTTGGTGTCCAGGTTGTGCACTTCAACGGCCCACTGCGAAGCCTCGGACAACCAAGTGGCACGCACAACCTCATGGCGTAGTCGGAAGCGGTCAGTAAGATTGAACTTTGCCACCACGCGTTCGTAGTACTGCTGGATCTCGGCGCCCTTGGGGTAGTATTCTGTCCAGTCTAGGTTGGGCTCAAAGCTGAGCTGGTATGCATGCGAAGGAACATCACAGCGCACGCCGGGGTAACTGGAAATCAGCTGGATTGCGGACAGGTAGAAGTATTGCATACTTACACATTTGCTGCCCATGTGCCACCCTAGACGTGTTAGCATAGGAAGAAAAGCGTTTTCGGGAAGCCTGCAGAATCCACTCACAATCTTGTCAAGCCGGTCATACACAGTGATAGTCGAGTTGGGCACCTTTCGTGACAGCAGCACCGCCGTAGACGTGCCGCCAATGCCAGCACCAATGACGATGATCTATCTGGCCTTAGCGAATCTTTCTCGTCCTAGTGTAGGGCTGAGAAAGGCTGAGCAGGCTCACCTTGACCGGCCGGTCTTCCCGCCACGTCTCTTGCTTGGGAGTGTATCTAGCAGCAATGCATGCTGCTAAGGCTGGATGAATCTGCGGCTCTTGGGCTTCTGGAGCCGCAACCTCGGCCGAAACCACAGAGATACCATTCAGTGGCTCCTTGGCGGTAGCATTGGGGAGGTCTTCAAAAAGGGAGCCCATATCGCTAGGAAAAACAGCAAAAAAGAAATAGGATTGGATATTAGAGTTGACAGAGAGACGAAAAAATGACTGCAACGACTCTTGTGGTATTATACATTTTAGCTATACCTGAAGCACCTGCTTTGGGTATGGACTTATCTCTATTATTGTTGCTAGCGGCTTTAAGAGCTATTGCAACTTTTACTGCCTTGAGCACGACAGCTCTATAGCCTGGCCGACATCGGGTGCGCACGGAATGGGGACCCTGACGTGACTACTGCGAGTGCTACAAGTGCTTCAACCCATTGTGCTAGCAGGGCCATCTAGGTTAAACTTTATGTTGCGAGTAGTCGTCGTGTCAAGTGGACACATAAAACCCTTCCTAGATGTCAAAGGCTACGTATTCTCTTTGGAACACCATGTTAGTTATAGTTGAAGTATATAGACTCTTGCACTAACCTTGCGCTGATTCTATACTGGTGCTGATAGCGTGCTAATGACGCGACCAAGGTGAGATGTGACGACGGGTTGCCAAAGTGGGAGGGGTCTCGTCTCTAACATCCCACAGAACCCCACCGACCAGTCGGCGCACAAACGCAAGCTGGCGTACCGTATCAACCTGGCCCCCGGGAAGGGTTGGAATGCCGACTTCTTCCATTACATGACAAAGGACGTCGACGTCGTGATGCCAAAGTCCAGGTTCTTGGTCTCGGTTGCTATGGCTGTGATAGGCTGCGGGGTCAGCACGTGAGTTAGCCTGAGCATTGTGAGAATGGCAGTTTCAGGTAGGGTGGATTAATCATGAATTGATTGATTTCTACAGAAGCTCTGGATTCGGGTTTTAAGTTCCTGAACCACCAGTGCCAAAGTCACGTGCTTGGCAAACATTCTGACGCATTGCGATCCCTACAACTGCAACCTAGGTACAATATACGGATCAGTCACTAGCCACTGTTCAGCACGTCCGAGGCACTCTTCTATGATGCCCTTGTATGTGTCGTAGAACAGCGACGTGATGTAGCCAGCCACACTTGATCGTCTTGGCTCAGTTTCCAGCCGAAGCTAAATCAGGTTTCAAAACTCTTATCTTCGTAGCTGAAGTAAGCGTTTGATAAAACAACATCTATGTTTTCTTCCTGACTCTTCCATTTTCTTGTTCTCTCTATTCTCAGCACTAATAGAGCTTCGAGGTCGAGTCTCTCTCTTAGCACTTTCGATCTTAGCCTTACTAAATCTGTCCACTTTCGAGTCGAGCCCGGTTCTCACTATATAAGTCTTAGCTAGAATTTCGTACTTTGGTTGTAATGGCATACTCTCAACATCTCCGACAAATACTTCTGCTATTCTAGGCTCTAAATTCATCGAATGTGTTGGGCAGGGACAGACGGCAGTTGGTCTAGTGCGGGTCGGTGCTTGTAGAAACCTCGCTCCCAAAATTAAGGACATTTGATGGACCAGAGCATGGGTATGGGGCGAAGGAGCTGATTCTTGTTCCCCGATGGGAGATCTAGGAGCAATCGAAGAACGGATTAAGAGAGATTCTTTTATGATCTTTGGAGCTTGATATCGACTACGGCCACTTCGCCTCGATTTCTTCTAGGAGGCGCCCTGGCTCGCACAAGAGGAGTCTCTGGGCGCAGCAGCATACCTGCTTGTATCTCTGCTTGCGCATGATCATAGTTCCTCTTTAAGATCGTAGGTCGATCCTCGAATATAGCCACCACCACCTCCTCCACTGTGTTTCGCCTGGTAACCGCAAGGCTTTACGCCCGGTTGATAGCCTCGGCCCTCTAGAGTCAGCAGGTTTTCGGCCCTTAACGACCTCATATTGGCTTGGTGACTCACATGGTAGGTCTGAGTCTGTTGCACGAGCTTCGCCCAAAGTCATGGTAGTGTGCAGTGAGAAAGAGGCGAAAGTGGTCTTGTGCTTGATGATGGAGGGAAATTCAAGGAAAGTGAGGCTATTGTGGCTCGAATTACCAAGTGGTGGCTGAGCAAGCCTCCTGAGTTGGCCGCATAGCCTCATTGCCTGCTTCTCTGGTCACTGTTGGTCACGACGCTTTGTCCAGATAAAGAGTTTCGTCACTCTCTCCAATCTTTGATCTCCCTAGTTCTCTTTTCCCCGGCGCAAGGAAAGTTCTTGCTCAACGCCTGCGACATACTTGTCTATGAGTGGGAGAGTCTGTACAGCCTGTTGCATTAGCAAAACGAGAAATACAGGAGACTCTTAATAATATTCCAGGAGGAACGGTAAGCAGCATGTTGAGTGGAAATTTTCGCCGCACAACAAGCAAAAAACCAGGCCAGCCATAAAAACGCAGCCTAAATGTGTCAGGCAGTAGATATCGGACTTGTAGCGGGTCAATATCGAAGTGAGCAGTTCTTGAGCACTCCTTCTTTAGTAGTATATCAGCAGTACAGTACCCTATTGTTGAACAGTGGTTCTGCAAATCACTAGACTTACTTATATAAGGGCTTCACCCACTATGCACTCTTACTCTAATCAATTAATCACTTCAATGCCTTCAAATCCGCCTGCCAAAACCCCCTTCTTTTTATCTACTGTTTCCAACACCTATATCAGGACTTCGACGATTCATAGTCATGGTAGATTTTGGTCGAACATTCAGTTCTTGCCTGTCACAATGAACTATTTTATCTATCTATGTTACAGTTTTATACATGGAGTATTTGCAGGTCGATTTATGGACAGCGTCTTTTGTCGCAGCCGAACTCTAATGCAAAGAGTAGATGTTCTGAAGAGCTCTCCTGTGCTTACTCCTCTGCCTATTTTGATTGGTGGTACAATGAGGGAGTTCTTCTACTTCTGCCCGGCAACAATCCCACGCCTGTTTCCGCAACCCTGACATCATCGTTTCGATTCAGGTAGGGCGGATAGGATCAGAAAGTGTTCCCAAAGCTGGTTGGGGTTGTTGGGTCGGAAGTCTTTCGACTGGTTCGCTCTGAATTGAGGATCTTGTAGACGAACAAATCAGTATTTGTCTCCCAAAACCCAAGGATATAAACATACTTTCATACACATGACTCAGAAGTTTTTCGCGGAAAGGGTTTTAAGGGGAGTAGGGTACCGGGCGCTATGGCGTCCGCCTGAAGTCATGTGTTCATAGGGTTAATGAACCAAAATGTTCATCTTCTTCGATACAACCAACATCTTCTGTGCGTTTGAGCGAATGGTTCAAATGGCTCTGAGTCGTACTCCTGCTGGTGCTCTTTCCGAAAGTGTTCTTCGAACGCGGTGTACGTTTTATACTCAGCCGCATCTTTGCAAGTACCCATAGGGCATTCGTACCACGAAGCTGAAGCATATCGATCCCACTTTGACTCATCTCGCATCCGAAGCCGTTTTCGCTTCACAAGCAGCCTTGCTTGATCATCTAGTTCTTTCTGGATATTCCCATCTGCGAGGTAGACCATCACCGCTTTCTCGATATCTTGAAGGGTCTTTCCACCAGAAATGCTTTGTATTCCCTTCATCATATTGGAAATGCGGTTACTCTTCCACTCGCCTAATTCGATCTTGCCCAGTTCTTTTGGACCCTCGAAACGAGAATAAGGGAATATGACCTTATTGTTGGGGTACGCTTGTACTAGCATCGCGTCATGGGCGCCCTGTGTTCGTGTGGGCATTTTATGAGCAGCTTTTAAGTTGGCAAAGAACTCACGCACGCGAGTGCCAGCGCGCGTCAGGCCTTCTTGATCAAACATTCTTAACTCCGAGAAGCCGGTTCCCACGCTAATAAAGGAGCTTACATTCTTACTGTAGCCGCCATGTTTACGGACAACATCCTTGTAGACCTCGAAGCTAGGATTGTTGCAGCCAAACCCGCCGTCTTTGAACCGTACCTGTTTCTCACCGCCATCTATCGGGTTGGGAACGAGGATCCTGACAGGAGGGAAGTACGTCGGTGCTGCACTGGTGGCTCGGCCTACCTGAACTATAGGAGTCTGTGATGCCGGCCCCGGGTTACGGATCGGAGAGCTTTTAATTGAAAGAGTCGTTTCTCGGCGAATCTGTCCAGGTCGCGTAGGCGCGGAAGAGCGACGGAAGGTCTCATAAGTTCGAAAGAGGTAGGGAGCATCCGTTGTGCCATCTTCTGAATATGCCATCACTACTCTATATAGTTCTTTAGTAATTTACCTCGCAGGAATATCCCGCACGAAGACTTACGTTCTACAAAGGTCCGAGTCCATATTGAAGGTCAACGAGAAGGATCGTCCTTGAAAGCAGTTACGCTTTGTGACATCTTGGATGACGCCTTCTAAATCTTTCCTATCGAATCTATGCCATAATATTCCACCAGTAGCTAGTGGTCGAGGGTGTGCAAAGACTTTACCACCCAGAAGTTTATACTCCTCGATGCAGTCGTCGACTGTCATGCGGAAGCGAGAGAGCATGATGCTGATAAGTCTATATGGAATCAGCAAAATTATCTCATATCAGATTCATTATGAGAGACATACCCGCCAGTGCTAGTGCCACCGATGTAATTAAAATAGTGGCAGGGTAGGAAACGTGCACTCTCTCCAAGGTCTCTCCCTTCGGCATCGACCTTGGGCGATGCTTCAACTTTTTGAGCATTAGAACTTGCTGTTATTGGACGATTGTCTTCTAATGCAACTCCCCTCGGCTTGTAAAGACTAGGATAGAAGCTAGAGTCAATGTTTTCCTCTAGTCTTTTCTCTTCCAACCCGATTCTTCTCATCAACTCTTTAACAATTAAGAGGCTGCCATATCCGCGGATCCCTCCGCCATCTAGAAGCATTTTAGTAGATGTTCAAACCATTGCATGAACAATTAACGTACCGAATGTTAGCACCGTTTGCGTCTCCCATTCCTCCTGCCTGAGTGAATGTGCGAGGAAGTCTTTGATTGTATCGATCTCATCAGAGCCTTCCGGTTGGAAAAGCAGGTCCACTGGAATCGCCACCGCACCAGGTCGAAGACTTTTGTCGACATATATGAACAAATCTCTCGTCTTCTGCTCTGCAGACCGGGTGATGGTCCCTAGCTCTCCACCGATTAGGAGGGCTGGAGTTGGGTTTCGTGCTGCTCGAGGGCTGGTGATATATTTTGGTGGAGCACCATCAATGGTGATGATCCCCCCGAAACGTGTTGTGTCCCAGATCGATGCTATAGCCAGTGCAACCGAGCCACCTTGGCCGTGACCCAAGATGGCTATGTTCTTGGGTGAAAAGTTACACGTCTCGACCAACACTTTTCCAATCACATGTTCAAGTATGAGACGGACCGCTCTATGATACGTGTTTCCATTTGGTTCATCTGCCCAGTTGAGACCACCATTCTGTCCTTGGACTGGATGAAGTCGGCTTATGCCCCCGAGGCAGAGAAATGCTGTTTGTGGATGGGCAATATGATTTTTCGCAAGAGGTTTGACAGAGTCGTGATCACCTCCATGGTCGTGAAGAACGATAATGATACTTTGAATTATACTCTGGGAAGTGTCGTTTCGGTAGGTACGTATCTTCCACGATAGGCTGTCTTGAATTTCGGGGAAAGCGCTGAGGTCTGCGTCGCTTGGTAGCCGTGGACTCTGGTGCAGATGAGGTGTAGGGACTGTCCTCAGATCAGATCTGATCGCATTAAACTGTGCCGACTGCTCCTCTAGGATTTGTCTCGCAGCAGCTAGTTGCTGTTCAGAAGGAGTGAGCTGAGGTAGTAATGGTTGGTTGAGCAAGGGAGCGATGCTGGATCTATTCGAGCTTAATCCAGCACTGTTCGATGACGTGGAATTCGAAGAGTCGGTGAATTGTCGCGCTGGATGTGCGAGATCCGCAGTATTGATTTGTGCAAAAGCTAAGCTTGTTACTCCATTCTCTGGCAGAGAGGCAAGCGTCGGTGATCGAGACAATAGGCGTTCAGAGCGTTCTGGATGGAATGAGCTTTCGGCAACATTCTGTAGTGGGTCAGGCCGGGGAGATGGCGCCTTTCGGGCCTTTCCGGGCATCTCCTGTTGGGCTCCTACGCTGTTCAATGACTCCATTGTGCCAAGAGAGGACAGCAATTCAGACCAACTGAATCATACAACACAACGCTGCAGAACAGGGAGAGACGACAACGAGCACAAGAAACGTGGTATAATGTTATTGAAGACATCTTCAATAAGTGCCCAACAAGAGCAGACTTATGAGAGCCAGCAGGACTCAGTCCGGTGAAGAACCTCAGAGCCTCACACCAAGTCAGTATTTGGATCCCGGTATGTGGGATACACAGCCGCTCCATGGGCCAAACATCACAAAACAAGACACAATTTTCACGGCTGAGTCTGCCCGACATGGTCTTCTCTTTCTTTTTGGAGGTCGAAGGTTGCAACCATTTCATCCAATATCACTCTTTCGGGACGAGGCTGCAACGCGGGACAACCATAGAGAAAAGGGAGGTCGGCTGGACTTCCACAGCCGGCCGGATCATAACACTCGTCACTCGCATACAGCCATGCAACCATCAGACTTCCCGAACACATTTTCGCACCAGATGTTCCGGGCATATTGGCGTTCTCGGGAATGCATGATCTTGTTTCTGATGTGCATGAACACCAATAACCGCATGCGTCTACGCGAGCCATTCCAAATCGGTCATGTGTCGGTAAGTAAGGCAGATTTCTAGGAATCTGGGTCGCAAAGTGTGCCTGGGACCCATTCAGCTTTGCCAAAAATCGACAGTAATGAGCGCAAGCACTCTCACCACACCCATCCGCTATGCGAAGATGATCTTGTCGTGATGCACAATTGGTTAGGGGCTTGTGCAACGTAAGAAATATTGTTTTGAGACGAGAGCGCCTGCCGCAAGCCACGCCCCAAGCAAAGTCAACCTCAGCGGAATGGAGTGACACACCCTCAGACAAGTATGAAAGGTCCTTCGTCCCCATTTTCAAGGCTTCGCCACTTTCCAACAATTATTTTGTTCACATCAGAGCAGCCTGTTCATTGACGCAAGACACCTCGACGAACACTTCCCATTGTTTCTAACAGCAGTCAGCACGGCATGTGTTTTCGCCCTCGATCTAAGACACCGAAAACAGAGAAGTTTACCGTGCCGGTATTCGACCTGGACTCAAACCACCTTAAGCGGTTCCCCGAGAGAATAGTCCATGGTATATATCATGCATCGATTACTTGTTATTTGCTAATCAAGTAGGCGATCGAAATAAGACAGTGGATGGATCTGCGGAGAAATTCGAGTACAAGAAAGTCGCAATTCCTCGCTTTGGTCCCTTCGACCTGTATGCGTCGAACGCGGATGCCGATACTAGTTCACCATCATATACTATCGTAAACCGCGCAAATCAAGATACAAGGGGCAGTTCATTTGTTGCAAGATTGCACTATGGCCGTTTGGGTTCCGGTGCGGACTTGAAAAGGGCGATATTTCCAAAATATCGCCATTTGTACATAGGTCCAATAACGGTATGATTTGAGGAGCCTCAATGTTTCGAGAATTGGAAAACTTGAATGTATTATTTGTTATCGGATAGATGAATTATCAGGCAATTCATAGAATCCTTTCAATTGCGGATTTTGCACTTGGTAAAGAAGAACCAACGCCATTGCTCCAACTTCTTCGATCGCTTGCCTCCACATTAAATATAATTTCTCAACTAATAGCCTCCGAGTCGACCTCGAACTTTATCGCTTGTATTAGCCTTAAAAGTCGAAAATTGTTTGTCGAAGCCTTGAACTGGTCATCTACGAGCGTAGAGACCGTGCCAATCCCTCCCCAAATATGCGGCACTGCACTTCTTGTTTCTGATGATAAAAGCCAGTATACTTCTCCTGAGCGCGCTTTCAACATGATCTTATGAGTTTTAAGTCATGCAGTCAAAGGGAATTACAGAACAATCAATATGTCTCGCTTGACCATTGATTAAAGGCTGACCTTGGGCAACAACGAGGTATATTAGAGATATTGACTTTAAGCATTTGCGAGTTACATTATGATAGAGACAGTTAGGTTTATTCCCCAGATATTTGAAGTCTCTAATAAGATTCTATCATTAGCATAAATGTTATAAACTAATCGATACCACCTCGTGTTCAATATTATGACTTTACATCTCTATAATTTTCTTAATTAATATATTCTTCTATTTTCACGAACAGGGTTAATACAATATACTCAGACTACTGGTTCATAGCTATTATCATTTCTGGTGAAATCATTACAACAATCTTACCAACTCTACTTGATTTCGTGTTTAGTAGCTATTATTTAAAGCGATTTACAGCGTTTTAGAGCATATGAATCTAGTATTCGATCAAATATAGTTACTTCCGAGTCTATCACAGATTATTAAAAATACTAATACAAACAGGCATTCATGACTTATTCTATTCAGCATGGAGGTAGGATCGCCTGCTAGCCTTAGCGCTGTCAAATTCCTTCCCCAGCCTAATCCGGACTAGCGCTGTCATCTTCCCGACCTGAAAACGCCTGCCTCTTCCCACTTCGTGCCTATTCTTACGTAGCCTGGGTTTTTAAAGGTTAGCCTAGCCTTCTCTTAGCCTATCGAATTGCTCTTTCTAGCCTTGCCTATAAGTTAGCTAAGCTAAGTTAAAAAAGGGTAATTTACTAAAGGTTTAAAAAAAGGGGTTGCACGTGCAATATAACGCACGTATCTATTTCTTGGAAGTATTTTTATATAATTTCCGAGGTGAAGCGTACAGACCCCTAGCCTCTTCAGCCTTCCTACTCTTTCTTAAAATATATATAAGCTTTGCCTAGCCTCGCCTAAAGCTTATTTCAAGTTGCCTTCCTTTGCCTAGCCTAAAAGTTAAGTGAGCTTGTCCTAGCCTAGGGCCTGGATTAGGCTGGGCAGGGAATTTGATAGCGCTGATTCGGACCCTAGGCTAGGTAAGGAGAACTGGACTTACAGGCTAGGTAAAGACAGGCAACTTAAAACAAGCTTCAAGCGAGGCTAGGCAAGGCGTATATGTAGTTTTGGCAGGAGTAGGAAAGCTAAAGAGGCTAGGGGTGCTCCACCTCGGAAATAATATGAATTCTTTTTCGAGAAATGGGTACGTGCGTCGTGCTGCACGTGCAACCCCCTTTCCTCCCCTTTTTGGATCCCTAGTAAATTACCCCTTTCCAACTTAGCCTAGCCGACCTATAGGCAGGGCTGGGAAGAGCAATTCGACAGGCTAGGAAAAGGCTAGGCTAACCTCTAAAAACCCAGGCTACGCAAGGATAGGCACGGAGTAGAAAGAGGCAGGCGTTTTCAGGTCGGGAAGATGATACTAGCGCTGCTCAGCCTCACTTTCAGAATATAAACTATGTCGCTAACAGGATGTTTTCTGATTAACTACGCGGCGAGCCTTTATAGCTCCTAAAAAGCAACGATCAGATGAAAGCGACTTTGTGGTGGGGCCAATCCTTATTTATAGGTAGATAAATCCATCATACTTCACGAAATGCCAGTAAGAAAGCTAGAGATCTAATGCACACGAGCTCGAGCTATCATCTAGTTTCAATATCAACGGCAATGCTACTACCAATATCGAGCAGACCTGCTCTGCCATGTTCGCACTGCGATAAGTCTTCCAAAGTCTCTACCCCTTGTTGCTCACGTGCTTCGTCAAATTCGATCGTGGCTTCATAAGACTCATTCTCCGAACCAATGAAAGTGCCAAAGTGAACTCCAACACTATTTCTCGATCGTACAGCTCGGTGGATTGAGATTGCATCTGCTGGCGATGCATGGAATTGGGAAGGAATTTCCTGATATGATAATCGTATCCCGACATAAGATATGAAGCTTAGCGTCCCACCCCTCCAGATGGGCAGGAAAGAAAGATCGAATGGACCGAGTTTCTTTCCAATCTCTGTAAATACGGGGCAAACTTCTTCAGACTTAGCGCTCCGGCGATATCCGGTGTCTCCTGCGTGGTAGATTGTTCCCTTTCTCGTTCTCCTGACCATCAACTTGTCGGATTCTTCAATCTTTGGACGTAAGAATTGCTCAACCACCCATCCGCTCCACAATGTGGTGCCTTGATCCAAAGTTCCCCGTCCAGAATTATGCTGAGCAGGAACGCACGTGAATCGTAACACTACGCTGTTTATCGCATTCTCTTCAATCTCAAACCCAAAGTCTCGTGGACTGAACTCAACATCAGACCACCAGTCAAGCTCGTATATCGAGTCCTTCGGTACACCAGTCGAAGAGAGCCAACTCTTATTTCCTAATGGAACAAAGTACTTGCATTTCGGAAATCTCGTAAGTATTAACTTGATAGAAACCAAGTCCAAGTGGTCGTAGTGATTGTGGGAAATGACAACAGCATCACAAGCAGGTAGGTCCGCAACCTGACAAGGACTCGGCTTCATTCTGCTTGGCCCCGTGTACGGTGTGGGCCCGGCGCGGATAGAAAAAATTGGATCGAACAACACCCAGAGACTCTTTCTCGTTGGCGATTCTGAGGCTGATGATCCCGTAGATGTTCTTGGTGATGTCTTCATCGAGCTAGAGACTTGGACTCCCTCTAATGGTAACTCAGCCATAACTGCGGCATGACCTAACCATGTCCCAACTATGCATTTCTCTTTCGTCAATCCGCTCGTCTTCAAGCTTGAAGTTCCCCAGTCCGGCTTCACGACCTTGATCTCTCGCGCTCTCTCATGCTCATGGAGGGTGTGGCTATTGTACCAGCTCAGTGGGTTTGAGATGGTCAAAAGCTCTGACCATGTCGGTTTGTCTGCCGAAGGCCATGGATTCCGAAATAAGGTGCCAGAGTTGTTTGCGTGATGAGCTGGGCGCATGGCTGAGGAGTCTGAGGAGCGAGCTGATGATGAACGTGGCACCATCGTGTGCAAATAAATAGCTTTGTCAGTTCTTTCTCCTGCGTAACCTGATATGGTCGATTTTGATATCGGATGACTCTGTATCGTGGTTGTGATGTGGATGGTTTGCCAAGGGGTTGCCATGTAAAATGACGTAATTATATCTGCATCACGTGACAACTTGCACATGCCTTAGATTGCTGGTAAGGAGGTTCTCGGCTAATTCTTCGCTTCCCCTGAAAGAGGGGCACACGTCGGACGAGTTTCATTAAATGGTCGTGGACTCTTGCTTTGATAGTTCGAAAGCTATTAATAGTGGGACTTGACGTCGCCACTTAGGGGTATATTCAAAAGATTGGATTTTTCTATTCTCCAACAAGAGTAGTGTGCTACTGCTATATAGCTCTGGTCAGACTAGTGGAAAAGCGCGTGTCATCAATTAGCCTCTTCATTCTTCAAAAAGTCCGGTATCCTATCAGGCTCTCTCATTCGCCTCCTCTGAGCCATCGCCGTCCATGACCTCTTCCAGGCATTGTCGATAGATCGTATCTGAAAAGCAGCGAATATGCACGGGACGGCTATCGCAAACGTGACACCAACTATACGCATAGATCACAAGTAAGCGTTTAAAATACAGAAAGAGTAAATGGAATGGATTTAATGGAGGCCTTGAAGAGAAGAGAAGACGAACCGATGTAGGGCAGTATGTATGATTTCTCTAAGAATGGCGTAGGAGGAAAGTCCGAATTGTCTGGCTTTACGACTCGCTGGAACTCGGCTATCGGGAGGGTAAAGACGGTGGTGACGAAAGTGAGCGGTAACTATGCAATGTCAAACAACCGAAAGAATAGAGAGACAGCCTATGAACATCTGTGAGAGCGGGTAAGCATACAAAGATGATCGTTACGATTGTGAACACCATCTATGGAATCACGAAAGTTAGTAGGGCTCCAAGTGATTGATGCGTCTTCTGAAGGGCAGGAACGAAGAATGAACGCGTGAGTTCTCCCAATAGCTAGCTAAGTTGAGACAAAATCTCACAGGAATGAATATATAGCAAGAGATTTCGAATCTAATCAACTTACAATAGTCTTCGACTGTTCACCAGATGAAATTGCTTGGTTGCGACTGACTCGTGCTTCAAGTACATTTGCTTGCTGCTGCTTGAGATTTAAGAGATCCTTGAGCTGGTGAAGAAGGTTTGTTAGCTGTTCTAGTATATGATGGTTAGGTCGAATACGAGCATACCGTATCATAAGCTTGATCTGCTTGAACTTTCATGCGTTCGATAAGCTTTAAATGTTTCAAGCTTTGGTCCATGAACATCTGGCTGCTATGCGGACATCGCTTCATCTTTCCTGGAGCAATCTCACCATCGCAGCCATGCCAGCAGGTGTAATCTAGCTCTTCACTAGCTGCCTTGAGTACTTCTATCTGGTCATCAATGACGGCTTTAAGCATGTTCAGTTCATCTTTCATGTCCTGAATATTCCGCAGTAAATGTGTCTGGTCAGTGACGCTGAAGATTTTTTCAAACTTCTGAATAGATTCTTCAGACTCTGCTGGTTGTTGTTTGATCCATACCATGAAATTCTCGAATTCTTCAACGAACTCGGTCATCATCCGCATGACATCATCAGCCTAGAGTCAGCATTAGTGATTTCAAGTGCTGGGGAAAAAGGATACTATTCACCCATTGGTTTGACCGAACAGAATAATTCTTGAAGAAGTCAAGTTGTGGGATCATGTCTGCCCTATGCAGAATACCAACACATCTGCTTATTATCAACTCAGCTAGCTCATGGGATGTATTGATCTCTGGGCGACTTGGGCTGTGAAGATATGTTATGATAGTTTTCAAGATGTCTGTCTTGTCTGCTATATCAAGATCTTCCTTGTCACGATCAAGCTGGCGATGTGGAAAGCAGGTGACAATATGTTCTGCCAAGTGTCAGTACTGAAAATATGCTCCAATATAATGCTGAACAAACTTTCGTCAACAATCCAAAGCCAGAGCTGATCAACCATCAGGACAGGACTGTTACCATCGCGATATGGCGCCTGTTCAATCTTGAGCAATTGACTATCCACGTCTTTCAGCTTCTTCGGGTGACCTTTCGAGAACTTCCTAGCCACGCGTTCCCAAACAGTAGGTTGATCATATCCATTGTCTCGCGCATCTAGTAGCTCTTGATAGATTGGATCTGCTCGTAGTTTAAGGTTTTTAGTTTCGTCGTTGAGATGCCGCATGACGACTTGATCTCCATCGCGGGTATTTGTATCAGCAAGATGGGAGTAGTAGTACTGATCCAGTGTACGTCGTAGATGTACAGGTCTTCGTTTGTATAAGTACCTCCTGAGAAGTTCGTGGTAGTTCTCTTCCATCTCGGGCGCATCCAACACTATTTTGTCCGCTTCCGCTGATTTCAGTCTTTCTGCGGCCGGACGTTCGGCACGACCACTCGATGCGGGACCTTTTTCAGCCAGCCATAAATTATTCTTTGGATCTCCACCTGTCTTCAAGGATTCTTGTTTCACGTCCTCAATCATTTTACTTACACTTTGTTGAGCTCGATCTCCTTCCCAATGGATGAAAGGCATCTATTACTATTAGATGAGAGCAACACGCTAAGTAGACATAGCTTACGGCAATAAACAATGGGGATGATGCTGGTTTAGACGCGTCGGTGGGTATTCTATCTGAGTATCGGGAGTCAGGCAACGATATGTCATTAGAAAAGTATGAACAATTTTTCAATGTCCTTACCTGGTACAAGTCTTCCGCATTGTGGAGTAATGAATCGAGCATGCGGGGCAAGGTCAGGCGAAGTGTAGTATGGATCGGTACCCCACAAGCTTTTGTAGGCAGGCGACTCCCGGTTGTTGCAAAGGGTGGTGATCAACATCTATCTTTGTAAGTTTCTGCACTGAACCGAATTGAGTTCATACCTCTGCCCAAGTCATCTAACATTATCAGCGAATACTTCATAATCGGGAATCTCATAAGTAGGCTCACATTATTCGCAGGCAGGTGGATCCATTTCACTTTGTTCTTCACTTCATCCCTCTCATCTTTGGGCGCCATAACTCCACCCAAGACAGCTTTGTGGTATAGCATTTCATCAATCTTAGGTTTCTCCAATAAGAGTCGTTCCTCCTCTTCATACTCCCAAATATCAACTATTGTAGCACGAAATCCAAGGCCTGGAATCCAAGACGGCATTGTGAAAACTGGTTTTGCGGGAATCGATTGCTTCTCAGAACTAGGTGCAGCCCTTCTAGGCCCGCGAAACGTCGTGCCGGGCTTTTCGAAGCTACTCACCTTGCCCATTCGGTCTGTTAATGTCTGTCTAATGGTTTCTAAGTGTTTCCCAGTAGCTCCAGGATGAACACCTCGGTCGAGAGACTCGTCAGCCTGATCCAAAGCCGTGTCTCCCCATTCGTCTCTAGCGTTGACATTGGCTCGTTTATCTATAAGAAGAGAGACAATGTCGGGAAATCCAAACCACGCCGCGATATGCAAAGCTGTTCTCTGCGATGTATCGACAACATTCGGATCTGCTCCGTAAGCGAGTAGCAATTCGACTGTGGAGAATAGGCCACGGGAAGTTGCCAACTGTAAGATATTCCCATAATCGGCATCTCTACAAATATATTCGGCTCTCTTTTCAACGTTGACTCGCATCGATGTATTCGCATCATTTCTGTTGCCATCTTTTAACGCGTCAAGACCCGGAGTTGCTGTTTGGTCTGTTGAGCCAGAATATTTTGACATATTGGTTGCTACACCATGGTTTGACGATTTGGATGTACCAATCGCGGACTGCTTCTCGACTCCGAACATCTTTGCTTGATAGTCTATCAAAGTGTTTGCCACTGCCTCATGACGCTCCGCAATGGCCGCTCGTAAGGCTGTGCCGTGGATCCCACTCTCATCACATATATCTGCATGTTTTTCTTCCACAAGATACTTTACAACATCAAGTAAGTTTCTGGTAGCCGCGGCTTCAAGCGGGAGGTTTGGCAACGTATTGGACGTCGCGTACCAAACACTGGCTCCACTCTCGACCAATAAGCTCACTAATCGTTGATGATTCTCCGGAGCTTGCATGATTGTAGTGAGTAATGCTTTGTTGAGTACCGCTGACTTTTCTTCGCGCCATCCTGGCAGCCTTTGATCAAAGTTGTTCAGCATTAGCTCTAGCATGTCTCGTGAGCCGGAATATGTGGCTGCGTTGATAGGATTGTCGAGCTTGCCCGTTCCTCCATCCATTCGCGCCCCTTTCTCAAACAGCAATTTTGCAACTTCGAGATAGTCCGCAAGAGCAGCGTTCTCATCGCGACCAATGGGCTGACCAGGAGACATATGTACGTATTGCTTCAAGGCTCTTCCCATCGAAAGCTCCGGTAATAGCATCCTCGTTCTGTACGGCCCTCTTGCCACAGCCTGCAATGCACTTCCATATTTTCCACCTCGAGCATTAATGTTGACCCTTAGCTTGGATTTAGTGAGTATATGATCCACAACATCCTTACGACCGGTCCGGACAGCAGCCTGAAGAGGAGATCCGTATTTGCCCCCGGAGATGTTAACATCCGCCTCGTAATCACGCACGAGCTCTAGCACCAGTTCAGAATTGGCTCGGTAAGCTGCTGCCTGTAGAGCACATCCATAATAACCACCTGTTGTGTTGACATTGACCTTAGTCTTGATAGAATTCCTTTTCCCACAGTCCAGGAGAAAACTTGTTACTTCCTTGCGGCCCATGTAGATAGCTGCTTGTAAAGCAGTTCCGTGGTTACGATCTACTGCATTGATGTTAAACCCTTGCTGTAGCAGAAGTTCCACAAGATCTACATAGCCGCCGAGAGCTGCAATCTGTAGTAAGCCATTTCCTGCTGCATCTTGGGTCGTGAAACCTGCAACTGGTAGAATCCCGTCGTTTTTCAGCTGGCCCAGGATAAATTCCGCCAAACTTATATGACCAAGAGTGATTGCATAACGGAGTAGAGTTGTTTGATCTTTGAGAGATATTGGTGCTGCATTTTCTGATGAATCTCCAGGTTCAGCTGACAAGACTCCGGGCCATCTTGAAGAATAAGTCCTGAGCGTTGGCCTGGCAGGTATCTCGGCCGCTGTACACCCATTAGCAGCACTCTTCTGGTGATGAGAAGGACACTTCGCATACTCCTTTTTCGTTCCCCGGCGGACGGTAGTCCCGATCCCTTCTTATCGAATCGGGGTGCCTCTCCCCTTTCTGCTTGGTCCTCCGTGATGTCGAAGGGATTTTTGTCACCATTCAAAACGCTTTCAGTGGTGTATGCCATTGTGTTACTTTCGTGGTCAAAAGTATGGGAGGGAAGGAAACATTGAGATGTTCAAAGGGAATGTGGAGGAGGATGTAACCCTACACACTCCGCGGTTTCTTAAACAAGGTTAGCAGGAACATTAGGCCCGCCCCCACTGCGTAAACACGGGCCGAAGCCCAATCATCGTCGGCGGGAGTGCCGAAAGGACCATGCACCCGCCACGAGTGCATTCAGCTCCAGCCCGCGGCTGCCAGCCTTGCCGTCGTCCTCCACGGATCTCTCCAGTCAGCTGCTCGACAAATATGCGAACAGTGCAGTTATACTCTTTTGTGTCGGTCATTATACTCCTTACTAGCCCCTGGGTATTATCTGAAGATTTGATTTATAAGAGCCTCGGATATTTTGAGAGAAGTTGCTTCACCTCGCAAAAAGCAAATATTTAGAAAAGTCAGAAGGCCGCGGAGGTGCATGCCGATCGCATACCATTCTCGATGGGGCTGTTGTGTCGTGTAACATTCATCTGCATTTTTGATTGGAGGTTCGGTTCGTCGGCTACGACGGAACGGTTCCCTTGGCGTGTTTGGTGGGGTCTACCACCAAATCATTCTCCGAAATTGGTCTTCCGATTTTCCCTGCTTTTATCATGTATTAGCAAGACTCGTCCCGACTATTCGGGAATCTCGGCTTTGTACTTGAGAACCCCAGGTTTTATGATCATGTCGTGCTACGCTTTGAAGCATACAAGCTTTTTCTCTCATGATCGCCGTTCTTTGAGTCAATAACGAATGATTGGTTGTGTAGAAGCATCGCCGATTGTTTTCAGCCGTATTGGGATTTCCGCAGAAAGCCTGCATGCGCAAGGGTTCCGCATTGCATCATGCACTCTCAAACAAGATTTCATTCCACACTCAGCCTTTCAGCGAGCCTCATCACGTTGGCCCCACAATCAACGAGGACGAATCCTGCCACTTGATCTATCTGTTAACTAAATTCCATGGAGTATGTGAAAGTATACATAGCGCGAGGGGTAATTACAGTCCATTATTAGTCTTGCTCTAGTAGAATGAAATAATCAGAGTGTTTCATGGGTGAGTATGAATACCCATCGATGAAGGACAAAATACGTGTCTCGTTAAATTAATTCAAATGGCCGAGTAAGGAAACTATTTAGAGAATCGGTCTCTCCGCACTATTTTACGCCATGGTACCAAGCTCTACCTCTTAGAAGTTATGTAAAGATTGCCGTTGGTACCTAGAACTTAATTTTCTCTACGATTACAAGTTATTCAACTCCAAAGCTGCGCAATAGCTTGTCATCTAGCGAATAATCCAACGTATACTAATAAAAGGCCCTAACATCACCCAAAAAGGTCGCCTTCCAGTCAATATCCCTCCACCCAAATGAAACCGATCTCATCGTTTCCAACCCTTTTGACCTTACCCACTAATTTTCACTCATCAACCAGCTTTCAAGAACCCGCTTTGACTTCTCTAACGTATCCTTATTTCTCGGCATACCCGCAGCTCAAAACAACGCCTCCGCCACACTTATACACAACATCTCTATCCTCGCGACAGGATCCTGCAATGAGCTATACCGGCTCGCAACTCTCATTATAGTAATTAATGACCTTATTAAAGAGGCCATGCTGGTAAATTATAATACATTCTCATTATACAATAACTACCTTTTGTAATGAAGCCTCATACCAAAAAAATGGCACTACGCCGACTGACGAAATAGCCTATTCTTTGAAAAGTCCTAACATTTCTTGAGCTGAAATTTTGAGGATGAGGCCTACCCTCAGACTCAAAAACAAAATTTGGCGGTCCTATCTCCCGTTCACGCATATCTCCAAGAACAATTGAATGCTCAATTTGACCTTCTGAGCTTTGTAGATCCAAAGGCTCCAAAATTCGCAGGCAGTACACTAGAGCCTCAAATTTATGTCCTGAAGAATCGGTCCGAGCAGCAGTAGTATATGGAGGAGCTGTGTAAGACTCCCCAACTTCCTGAAAGCCTCCAGCTCGTATATGTTTGATTGAAGCCGAGCACTCTGCGCAATAATAAAAAGTGGAACCTTGCGATTGTGATTTCGACTCCCAGTCAGACCTCATAGCCCGCACTATTGGAACTGGTTTTAATTGGCGGTCAGATATAAAATTTATTCCACGCTCCTTATCATGAATCAGGGCCGTTTGGGTTTCTAGAAAAGGATATAACATTGCTTGAGTAGATCCTTCGTCTGTATCGTCGAAATGAAGATGTGCAGGCAATAAACGCCGAATAGTTCGATGTACAGTACTGGTGCAGAATAGGTGATTTGGTTGGTGGCGTCAGTGACCAAAATGCGCTTTGAATAATGGCATCGTAGGGTTTACACTTCACATTGATTGAATCTTCTTATCCACAAATATGGGCTCTCCTCGATCAGAAGCCCAGCTCCAGGACGGGTAGGTTTCGTTTTCCTTGGGTGCTCTCGACGAGTTTCACCAAACCGGTTGTTTGGGATCCGGACAAGTCTAAAAGACGGGAGGGTGCATGAATATCAGGTGTTATACGCTCTTGACATTTCGGGTGCAAGAAAACACAACTATGTACCCATCCGGATGTAACAGCCAACCTCTTTCCTTCAGACACTCTGGGGAATGCACAAGGTAGTTCCAATGAGAAATCTGTCAGGCTTGTAGTTGAAAGAAGGTTATATGGGCGGAACAAATGTATCGCGCCGGTATCTTCGCCTGCCCAGAAATGTAATCGACAAAATTGATTATCTCCTTTAGATGGTAAGACATGGATTTCAATATCGTCCGAGTCCAAGAAGTCAAGAAAAACTTCGAAGACGAGCCTTTGAAACCAGCATTCCATTTTACCGACTGCGCCAGGATCGATGCCACTGGTGCCAGTGGTGACTATGTCGCCCGCAAAAGTTGCAGAAGGATGTTTTATCATCGCCTTTGTAGTATCTAGCAGATGTATCAACCCCATTACTAAATAGCATACAGGTGAAGGACAATATGCCGCGGCAAGTTAAGGTTATAGTCGTGGCGCAACCAAGAACTGGCACGAGTTCGAACTTAGGTTTGACACTTAAAGCGAGAGCTTATTATTCTAGCTTTCCTAGGACCTTTCCATCTCCTGAAGCAATTTGCATATTGACTTGCTACGGGTCATTAGTGCCAACACTATACAAGGTAGGGTTGCACCCGTCTGCCAGTCTGTAGGCCAGCAACAATAAGCAAGTTCGTATCCAAGAAACCGGGCTCTGCAGCACCGAACACGTTCTATTTGTAGATATTCGAAGCTAGAAACATTTGCTTGCCTATGTAAAAAATCTCTAGCGTGGAGTGTGAATCTCAGATAAAGAATAAAGGTTCCATTTGATTCCGCATTAATGTAACTGCAACAATGGCGGAGAAATTCAGCTTGTAACCCCAACAATGAGAAAGGATGACATGTTGCAAGATGAGCCGTCTTGACAGTGATCAATCTCATCGCTAGTTAGAACTAGTGAGTTTTTGGTGGAAGTTAAAGAGCTGCGGACTGGGTAATAAAAAAGTAATACTCAGGCTGCTGCAAGGTGGCCGTAGGCCACGACGTAGCCCTAAAAATTGTCCTGCTGCTGTCGCGGACAGATCTAGTATTGCATTATAATCACGTGATTATCACAAATCATTAAATCTGAGGCTGATAGGGATGACCACCCGATATGAATGACATGGAAAGAAGAGCTTAAATGCTTGTATCTCAAGATTCTCATTCAGAGCTTGAATATCTATTTCCAAGGCCGCACTTTGGAAGCCGCACGTGGTTTCACCTTCGTCGCGCCCGCTCTCCTGATTTTCTCGCTTACTGACACTTAGCTGGAAAATTCGCAAACTTGCTCGCGTTACTCTACTCACCCATCTTCAAACAATTTCTTCAAACCTTCTACAAAGACAAACAATACTTGCGCGGTATCCCCGGAATATCGACTATTTGCTCCGTCGATCTTGGCCAACTACTTTGCAGATCTAGCCCAGCAACAAAGAGAACAATATTGTAGAGCTTTGATTACTTGCAAAGGAACCTTTGCACATCTACTTCCAAACAAAACATGTCGGCCAACCAAGAGCTTAGCACTTGGAAAATCCAGCACATCAACACACCTTGGCAATGGCTGAGCGCTTTTGAGGACGGTTTCTGGCCAAAAAAGCTTCCTATCGCGGTGCGCCAGATGATCTTTAACAATGTCTTTGACGATCAAGTCTGGAGCGGCAAAGCTGTGCCTTTCATTGTCGCTCTTCGTGGTCACAAAGACATGTACCGGGAGGCACTGGATCTCTTCTTCAGACACCCTCGCAACACGTTCCGACTCTGGCTCTTAAACATAAACAGGTCGCTGAAGATGTCAAAGACTGCGGCGGCAGGCATACAGAGTTTGGACATTAGGTACGTCGCGAGGAAAATTCAAGAAGCAACATTCATACTGACGAAGAAGTGTCTCATCCCTAGCACCAAAGTTCGTCAGCCAAGTCTTCCGCGGCGGCGCAACCTTCACTACTGTCGAACTTAAGTTCTGCTACACTAAATCTGAGCTGGAGTATGTTTACCTATATTTACACTCTCTTCGAAAATGCTCGAATTGCTACTGACTACAGTGAATGAACAGGCAGACTCTCATCCCTTGGATCCACCTAATGCTTCGACTCAGCCCTAAAGTCCACACTCTAAAGATCACATACCCTCGTCATTTTCTTTACCCACAGAAACAGGAGTATTACACGGATTACGTGCCAGGATGCGAATTTGCTGCCAAGAATGGCCTGGAGCTTCCTCGCAAACCTACCAATCTACTCCAGCATATTCAATCAGCGTTTGGTGTCCCTGTTTCAGGTGAAGTGGAAATCGTCGATTCACAGCCGGGATGGACGTATTCGTATGGACCTGGCGAGACTCCCACTCAGTTCTTTTCTCAACCCAACCGAGAATGGAGCTACGAACAGGTAACATGGACCTTCAAGGCGGACAATCGCGGGGTGCTGGTTTGGGGATTTGATAAGGAGTAGGGATATGAGCAGGAGATGGTCTTTGCGCATGATATATTGCGATGAGCATTTGAATGGTTCACGGATATTTGTATGAATAATGGTCAGGATAAGCATGTAAGGAAGTTGGGCTTGCGAGACCGTAGGTAGTTGTGTTTGAGCAAGGTTGGACTACATAGCCAACTAGGGCTTCTTGTACAAGTAACAATTTCATGTAGAGAATACAAGACAAAATGACAGAGCATATTTCCGCAGTGCTCCAAATAGTATTCCCGTATACTACGATATGCTCCACTTCGTAGTACCATACGGGTTTTCTGTACGGTAGTGAGATCCGTACGCGTTTTTAAAATACGGCGCAGTATACCCTAATACAAGTTACCACTGGTCGTATACGGATATACAGCTTATATAACTATTTCCTATTTGGAATTATAAGCCTTCTTATTTAGGAATTCGCTCAATGCTTACTTAACTATGTTAGTACAGTAGTACCGTATAATATTTTCATTCGTACTACTTCATACGTGCAATAGGCCTCTTAGACGGCGCTAAAAATACCACTAAATACTATTTGAAGCACTGTATTTCCGAAACATAGTACATCGTTAAAACCGTTCTGGTACTCCAAGACCTGCACATACATTAACAATCTGTTTTCAGCTTGTTCAAATCTCATCATCGCCGATCCGCTCATCCTTGATAAATCAACTGCTCGCACTGAGCCCAAAGTCCCATAACCTGCGGGTCTGCAACACATTAGCCTTACACTTCTGCTTCCCCTCCCCTTCCACACCGCTGTCCACCATCACGTCCCTCTCCCAACTCAACTAGCAAACAAACCAACAAAACAGAAAACAAGAACTCACCAGCAAACGGCAAAATCTGACTTGCCACCATCCCTCCAACCCCCTTCTCCCTATCCGCCCACCAAAAAAGATTCGGCAGTCCGGCCCACCACCCCGTATTCCCCCCCCTCCCCGTCGCGCCCTCATGCACCGTCAACATAAACGTCAACCCCCAGCCCTGTTCCTGATCATGCGGCTGCGCATACAATTCCGGGATCGGATTCGTCAGCTCGGGCGTCGCGGCTTGAATCCCTTCACGGCCGAAATTTGGGAGAGAGGGGATTTGGTTGGTGAACATTTCTTGTACCGTCTCGGGTTTGAGGATTTGAGACCCGGTCTTGGGACAGGTACCGTTGTTGAGGAGGACGGAGATTATTTTTACGTATTCGCGTGGTTGCGCGAAGAGGCCTGCGCCGGCGGAGTTGAAGGTGGCCTTCTTTTCGGAATCGCTGTTGGAGTATAATGGCCTTCTAAGTAAATGCTCGCGTTCGATGAGATGCCCGTCTGGGTAGCGTTGGTGCATGTAGGCGAGGTGGGCTTTCATTTCGGGAGGGGGGAAAAAGGACATGTTTTTTATGCCGAGGGGGGCGAAGATGTGTTGTTGGATGTAGTCGGAGAGGGGGATGCCGGTGAGGCGTTCGACGAGGAGGCAGGCAAAGTCGATATTTGTCTGTGGGTTGTCAGCTTTGTGTTATAGAGGGGAGGAGAAGAAGAGACAAATGTAAGAGGGAATGGAAAGAGGGAGGAGAAGGGGAGGTACGCCATAGTTGAATTTCGTGCCGGGCTCGAAGAGTAATGGGTGTTCTAGGTCCTCGAGTCGGCCTGAGAATTCGTCTAGTCCGGCTGGTAGACCGAATTTGCGGATCTCGGGGTTGAAGAATGTGTAGCCAAAGCCAGCTGTTTGTTGTTAATCCTTGTCTTCTCAACTTCTTGTATGATGTGGTCAAATTGGGATGAAAAAGGGGAAGAAGAAAAGGAAAACAAACCAGTATGGCTCAACAACATCCTCAATGTAATCCTATTCTTCTTCTCAACCAGAATCGGTTTGTCGTTCTCATCGAATCCCTTCAAGATCTTTGCTCTCGCTAGCTCGGGACAGAGTTTCTCTGCTTGCTATTTGTCTCTCATCAGCCTATATCTCCCCTTCATCCTCCCTTCACTCTTCTTCCTTTCCTTTCCCTTTGCCATTCTCATCTCTCCTTCTCCTATCCTCCTCAACCAAAACACCCCCTCCACCAAGCAAAACCCTCCATCCAACCAAGAAAACAGAAATAAAACTCACATCCGCATCATCTAACCTCAACTCCCCCCTCTCCACCAACTGCAAACACGCAATCCCACCAACCATCTTCGTACAGCTCGCGATCCAAAACACGCTCTCGAGACTCATCTTCTCCTTGCTGTCCGCTCCGCGGAGCCCGGAGGCGTGGCTGAAGATCTCATCTCCGTCTTTGTTTATGGAGACGAAGACGAAGCCGGGAATTTTAGTGTGAGGGTCGGAGGTTGCTGTGTCGATCGCTGGGGGGAGGGGTTAGTTTTTGAGGGCAGTTGAGAACTGGGACGGTGTCTGGGAGGCGGGAGAGAGACGAAGAGGAGGAGGGAGAAATTAGTCTGGTGGGGTAGGTACATACCTTTCCGAATATTCGCCGCTCCGGCTTCAGTTAGAGTATGTGGCATCTTGCCTGCTCTTCTGTTGCCTTATATCCTTTTCAATTCTGTCTCCAAATTCTTAAAACTAAAGCTGGAAAAAAGAAAAAGAAACAGCGATAACTTAGGAAGAGAAGAGAAAGGAAGAAAGGAGGTATGAGAAGGAATGAGAATCCCTTCATACCTATATATATCACCAGCTCTCTTCATGAATCGTACTCCCCGCATCAGTCTCGCATCGTCACCAAGGGGCCAACCGAAGCACTGCCGCGGGGTAATTGTGCGGGGTAGTTCGCAATCGCGCAATCATGGGTGACACTAAGCAAATCATCGCCCTGCAACAGCATGGGTTTTTCTATAGTTGGAAACGAGAACGGATAATCCCCATTTAGAGCTGTGTGTGCGTGCGAGAGAGCGAGATCGTTGGTTGTGGAGTTCGTGATGTCGGGGATCAAGGTAGTTCGGGGAAGCGGAGGCGGGATCGGCTGCTCGTCACGAGTAAGGTTAATTTAATATACCTGCCTACTCTTGTGTCAATCACTCCAACACAGGTGACCAGGCTCTTGTAATGCAAAGCTTGAGTTCTGAACATTTGAAGTATTAGTACACAAATTGATCGAAAAAACACTCCTCATAAGACTTGTATCCTTAGTCTTCATCCGAATCTTCATCTAAAACCTCACTCGAATCATCATCCGAATCCTCGCCCATCCCATCTGAATCATCGCTCGACATCTCCATGCTGGTATTGAACTCCTTGGTGCCAAACGTATACCGCGCCTTCTCAGTCTCTGACCATTTGGTAATATCGTACTCATGGCCGCCGGGGTGTTCCCTCTTGAACTTTGGAAACTAGTGCATAAGATTAGCGATTGTTTTAACCTAGCTTTCAGATGAGGTATCAACTCACCACACTCTTCCACGCGAATCCTTTTCCTCTCTTCTCTTCCTCGCACATCTCCCTCAAATTATCCAAAGTGTCCTGATCAATACCTTCAACTTGTTTCAACGGGCTGAGTACTACGCCATACGCATCTGCCGACCGAACAATCTCATGTGTCCACTCGAGATCAAGATCTGTGGCCGTGTTCCTCATGAAGTCGAGGAAGAATAATGTCATTAGCCCTACATTATCTGGGAGTGGTGATGTGGGACCGATAAAGGCCGATTCGTGAAGCATTTCGAGGGCCGTGATGAACATTACGCCCATCATATCAAATATTTCGTGGAGGCCTTCGGAGTTGTCGCTCACTAGTAATGTATTAGGCGGGAATGGAAAGAGTATGGAGAGGAAGGTTAATGGAAGGTAACATACTCATCAATATCATATGGTTGGCCATCGCTAGGTAGGTTGTGAGTCCTTCGACGATGGCCCATTTTTTGAGTGGGGAGACATCTTTCTTGAAAATGATCACGTTGAACTCGGCAAGCTATCCACGAAATCAGCATTATTTCAGCCTGTATCTTTCAGTGATATTGATATTGAGGAATCCGCTCTTTGGGTAAGGCGGGCATTGACCTACCGTATTCTCCAACACTTCGATAATCCCATAGCCCGAGAAATCATTGTAGATATACATGCCATTAATGTCTTGGTCACGTTTATCCACCTCCTCATTGATCTCAAAGAACTTCTCAATTCCGGCTTTGGTGATTGGGAAGCTCTTTTCAGTAACGACTCTTGGAGGAATAAAGTCTTCCTTGTCCTTCTTGCTTCTTTCGGCATCACCCTCGACCTCATCCCCTACGTTTGGCACAATTGCCTTTGCCTCTTCTGCTGTCAACCTCTCGTCAAACTGAAACGCCCATCTGATCTTGTCCATCCGCTCCTCAAAAGGTTTTGACGCCTCTGCAATTCTGCGTCGTTCTTCGCGCTTTGTCATAGCACCTGTCCCGTCATGCTCAAGGGCCAGACGGATGGCCTCCTTCATCTCCTTCTGCACCCCATTCAGCAATTTTTGTAGCTGCTTTTTAGCTTTCTTTTTTGTTTCCTCGTTTCATCATCTTGCCCCACAATCGCTTCTGCCTCTTCCGCTGTCATCGTGCCCGCCGTCACAAACTTCTGCCTAGCCTCTTCCATTTTCTCTTGGTATGGTTTTGATGTCTCGTCTATTCTTCGCCGTGCCTCTGCACCAGTCATGAAACGACAGCCATCAACAAGCTCATGGGGGGGATTGAGGGCCTCGTGGACTGCCTTTTTCCTCTCGGTCTCCAAACCATTCAGAATATCCTGCAACGATTCAGGTATGACAACTTCCTCAAACTCATCGTCCTCATCTGTATCTTCATCGTCGTCGTCGTCCTCGGACCTTGGCCACATAATGCACTTAATGTCGATAGGCCCTATATTAGCAAACTAGAAAAACCTATTAGTTTGAGTCTACTAATGGAAGAGAAATTACAGACAGAGCTAGGGTCCGAGTATTTGTACTTCTTCGCAGCTGCTGCCTTTGTAGACGGGCCAGCTTGAGCCATCTTATTTCCCTTGGCTGCTCTTTTTGCTGCTGGGGCCAGGAGCGCGTTGGCGTCTGCGGACGCGAGGGGTGCTTTTCTTTTGGGTTGCCTTTTGGAGCTCATTCCGATAGGATTTCAAGATGCAATTGAAATTGAACGTTCGAGAAGCAAACTCGAGTATTTTTATGTTTAATTTAAAAGGACCCGTGGAATTGGAGACGCGTCTTCGGTTGACCATGGAGTGGGGACGTGTCAGTGTTCAGGCTGTCTATTGGCTGCTGAGTCAGCAACGCGTTGTCACTGGGCGCACGGATATTTCCGTTATGCTTCCCGATCTCCAACCTTTCCTGGTCCTCCATCAAGGCACCCCAAGCTTGATCCTTGACTTTTTTTTCACTTCTCGATAGGCTATCTCAGATGTGGGCCTGCGCTCCATCATCCCTTACTCCGGTGCACCCCCTCGTCAGTCCCAGCGGCAATATAAACCCACTTGTTGGCCCTTCACTCTCCAGTTGACATGGCCTAGCGTCAAGCATAACCAAACACCCGGAAAGTTGAGCGGCAACGCTTGTTGTACCCAGATGAGAGTAAGTAAGCCATTCACACCAGTCATGTACTTTGACTAATTGTTGAGAAGCACGGCCACAAGGGATCAAGAAAGAACGGCCACAACTCCCTCCTCGTAAAAGCACACGTCTACAACGCCGCCCAGATACAAGAAGAAACTTTGATACTCTGCGAAGGAGACAACCTGGGACGGATGGTATATGTCTTGCTGTAAGTAGATATTTAGCCACCTACACTCATATCCATCCTATCTATTCAACCTCGGTTATTCGTCAGAAATATCGGTAAGGCGGGCTCTACCCTATCCGCTATTAGGCTGTCCAGTCCCAAATATTATCCCGTGTAGTTCACTAACAATAGAAATCGCTTCGGACAATACATAGGTTTATCGGGGTCCTTCTATCCCTGGATTTCTTCCTTCCATCAATTTTGCTCTCACATCGTCACTCCGAGAACGCTGTGGGTTCTGGGTTATGGTGTGAAGGAGGCTTGGTTGATAGAGAGAGTGCTCCTGCTGCTTAAATACACCTCGTGATGATATAATCAAGTCCAACAACGCTTTACAGTATCTTTATAGTATTCGTACGGAGCCTGATTTTTGTGTGAGCTTTCACTACTACACTATAGGTACCGGATAAAGTTCTCTCGGATCTCGGCTCCGCCATACTGTAGACTTATTATTCAGAATAACCAGAAACCCAAAACTAGTTCAGGCAGATGACGTACACGGTTTGTTCTCTGTGTTCATCAGTTTAGCCACTCTCCGTTCTGTTCCTAATTCCGATATCTGGGTCCAATAGAAGGGCCGTAGTTAGTTAGGGGATATCCGGTGCTGGTCCTTTTAGACTTGGCACTGTCCGTTATTAATTATTGCGTGGCCTAATCTATATCCTTAGCCTATTTAAATATTGAAACTCTTATTTATTACCCCCCACCCACTCCTAACAATTTTTCTCCGAACCTTAGATATCACAGAAGTCCAGTGATCTGCCAAAACTCACAATGCGTTTCGCCACATTCGCTAGTGCATCTGTCCTTGCATTTGCAGCTATAGTTGCTAGTGTAAGTCCAGTTATTTAAGACAATATTATCCTAGGTTGTTCAAAACTAATCTAATGTTTTATTTTTATTTTTATAGCAAGTCATCGTCACTGTTACGAGTTTGTAGTCCCTAGTCGTATATATCTGGATTGATAGCTAAACTTATGAAACAGGTACTATTACAGTAATAACTATCACCGTTACCCCTGTGACATCTTCGACGTCTACAGTTTTTGTTACAGTTTCAGCTACCAGCCCTACTACGAATAGCATAAGTACCATCACGGTTACTGCTACGGCGACTATACCGCCTACGACGACCTGCCACCTTTCCTTTTATGATATATGTGGCGGAAACAACTATAGAGGATGTTCATCTTGTCCTGATGACCTTATATGCCGAACAGGTGTCGGTATGTAGTTCTAATCCACGATATAAGACTATAGAGAATAGTTCAATATACAGTTATAACTAACTCAAATAAAGATCACTCCACTCGATGCCATCACAAATATGGGGCAGCTGCAATGTTTTCCACAATTTACAGAGAGTAAAATATTGGGATTTGTGAGAATTTAAGGTGTTTCCTTTACCTACATTTTTTTAGATACTAGGATAATGCATCGTCATTTTGTTCTATAGCGTTCCTAAATTGCTTTTAGCACTCTCGGGGAGATATCCTTTGCCTTCTCAGTAGCATTAGACTCAAGCACAACCCCGCCACCCAAACCGAGTATCTCCATTCAATCTCACTTCTTTGAGGCTTGTTGGATACGTCCGAATAGTCAAACTGGGTGTAGCATTTAAAATCCGTGTTATTCGAGATCTATGATATGAATCCTAGTCTTAGGAGTCTAGGGTTAGTGGTAATAATCACAAAAGATTTCACCTTCGGATTAGAAGAAGTATATTGTCCGCAAAATTCACATCTACTTCTTCTCTTGCTGTAACCACCACTGCAGGAAGAAATATATCAACAGTCATATCAGAGACGTTATTGCGTTGTTGAATAATCAAGTTCAGATCTAAGAGCTTCCGTGATAGTGAATCCGACTTAGCTAATCTAGAATTAATACGATACTGAGTGGTACCCACCAGTGTTGGAGTCTCCAGCTTTGAGCACCATTGTCATTTCAGATGATGAAATTCACACAGCAACAGTGACTATACCCGGTATGCCGGTGAACACCTCGGATTTGGGGCCCTCTCCATTCACAACAACGATCTGAAATGCATCTGGGCTGGTGGCAATCGGAACCAAGGTATTGTCAGGTGCGCCATTCAGCCACTGCTACGCATGATTCAGTTGGTCCCCATTTCTGGAGCTGCAATGCTTGTAGAAGAATGCTGGAACCCGAGAATGGTAATACAGGAATTGTTTGATGTCCCGCTTCTCCCAGCCAGCTTCGGCCAGGGCCTTAGCATGAGTGGAACTCAGCGCGATGACTGGGCTATTGGCAACTTTTGTTTCCATCCAGATTGTGCTCCCAGTTGTTGTCGGCGTGGCAATTGCTCCTGCGATCGCTCTTAGGATCAGCTCAGGTAATGGCGACGCCGATCGGCCTTCACTTTGTGAATCTACGGCAATGGCACTGACAGTACTTGTCTCCCGTGGAAAGCCGCGCTCCACGTGAAGTGGCTCCCATGGGTTTGCTTCCTCGCTTTCCGCAAAGCACAAGCTAAATTTGTTACCAGCGCCAAGATAGTCGAGATCGGCGATACCAGGGTACTGGAAGGCAATGTCTACTCTCTATATTGTGATCCCTCCCCGAGGAACAACCGAAAAACCCGTAAACTAACCCCGGATTCGGCACTTGAAAACGGGCGTAGCTAGCAGAATAATATTCGAATACTGCGAGCTCCAGCGAGAAGGGAAAGGAGAAGAGTCGAGACCGACTATTATACTTTAAATACTTATACGGGGGTCCCAGGGGGTGTCCCCCTGGTGGAAGTTTAAGAGAGAGATTATTCTTGACTTTTAAAAAGCTTAGATTAAGCTCTTTTAAACTGAAATAAAAAGTAGGAATAGTATTTAAGATTTAAGATTTTTTTCGAGCTGGCTCGAGAGCAAAAATCTATTCATCTGAATGAGGCGAATGGCACGGCCGACCACGATATTGGCATGCGAAATTGCGCCAGGGCCTAAGCTACATACGCCATTGTTGATTCTGAGCTGACGAGAGAGTGGCCCGTTCACGATCAGCATAGTGGAATGAGCTGCTGTTAAACCTGCCAGTCCATTCAAGGGAAAGCCAGGCTGAGCAATTGCTTTCACAGCAGCTATGACGACTGGAAGATGAGGAGGCTCGCACCCAGCCATGACAGCATTGATAGCGATTTTCGTAATTGTGGCGGAGCCATTTCCTAGACCAAGGACGGCGATTTATGTCTCAGGTGATATCCCTATGTTCGCAAGCATAGCGTTGACACGATCTTGTGTAGGTGGAATAATTGGAAGCTCGTCACTGACACCGCGCTCAAGGAAGTTTTTGGTCATAACATCGAAGACATCCCACACACTTGCTCCTCTGTACGTGAGCAAGTTCGATTTCTTTCTCTTTTCCGTCCTAGTGAATGGTTTTGTGACAGGCTTCCTCACTACTAAGCCTTCTACAACTTCATCGATGACTGCGTCAATGTCATGAATGACCCGTGCAAGCGTGATATTCGTTAATGGATCAGGGATAATTGCTACCGGCAGAGGTTGGATCAACCCGCTAAACTCGGCCTGATCTCGCACGCTGTCAACAAAATGGGCAGTAGTGACGATGACCGTAGGTATTCCCAATCTTTCGAGAGCCACCAGATCAGCAGATGCTCCAACACTCACTGCACAGTCAGCGGTGCTGGCAATGAGTGCATCAGGCTAGAAGGGCAAAACTTGGCTAAGAGGGATCACACCGCCTCCTTTGTAATGTTTCCAGTAGAGTTGTTTTGCGATCATGTCCGGAAATCGTTTGAGAAGCTGTTCTTCTAGTCGACGTAACGCTCGGTCCCCACCTGGTTTGCTGTTCCAAAAGAAAGCAACTCGCTTTCCACTCAAAGTTTCTAATCGCGGAGCGAGACTGAGACCTTCTCCCTTAGGGACTGCCACTGGGTTGAGAACTTCCAAGACCTTCTGCCCTTGTCCTATGGGTCTTTGTGTGAACAGTCCGAACGCACCAAGGCGAACTTGTTCGTTGATGGTTGTGTCTAACCTGGGAGGGTTCTCGGTGTCCTTTGCAGATTGAACTTCGAAGTTGTCTTCAATATTCAGTGCGGCCTCTACATCGTAGTTGAAGTTTTCTGCATCAAGTTAGTCTTAGTCGTTAACATACGAAGTCAAGTAGAACTTAGCACCTGTTGAAAGATCTCCTGAGCCTAAGGCTATTCCATCATATGTCTCTAAGCTCCGGGCTGCCTTATTGAAAATCCCAAAACCGGCGTCCCCACCAAGAAGGAACTCCATATTCTCAATCTCTACTGCCATTGTTTCTTTGTCGAGCAGATTGCGGTCGTGTTGTTTTAGGATGACGGGTTCAATCACGAACCTGTTTGTTCATGAACTTGTAGAGAGCCTGGGTTTTATCCCCTGCACAACCTGCAATACATGTTAGGGCTCACGATACCTCGGCAGTCAGGAGACCCTTGGTCAATCGGAGTGCGTCGCTTGATCCACCGCTGTATGTAGCGTTCAGCTGCGGCGCTGAGGTGCAGCTAAATCCTATCGCCGGATGGTCGCTGGATGAAGCGACTTTTCGCTACTTGCAGGACCGGTACTTCGTAACACATTGTCACTGCAAACTGGTGATACACAGGTTCTATCTCATCCTAGAGCTAACAGGCCTCCTTCTTCGCTTTTGCTTCTCCACAAACCCATACTTCGGTACTTGGCGTCAGTGCTCTAAATAGTATTCAGTAGTACTTTTAGCGCCGTATAAGAGGCCTATTATACGTACGAAGTGGTATATTTTATTAAGGATACGTACGAATAAAAATATTATACGGTATTACTATACGGGTAGTATACTACCGTACGAGCATGATTACAAAAAGCTAAATAAGCATTCCAATTTAGAAAATAGTAAAGCTATTCCCAAGTTTTAGCCTTCACTAATCGTCAAGTATCGATATAAGTGGTTAATATACGAGCATTCTACGTCCGAGCACACGGAAATGCTGTAGACGATCTTTTAATAATGCTATTATTATAATTTCAAGCCCTCGTCGACGCCAAAAAAAGGGTGGTTGGGCTCTCCCAACCCCCCTATTTCACCCCTCTTACCCCTCTACTAGTTATGTGACCAGTACATTCGTATACGGGCAGTGGTAACTCACATATACGTATATTACATCGTATTTTCAAAGGGCGTACGGATCTTACTGCCGTACAGAAAAACCCGTATTATATTACGAAGTGGGGCGTATCGTAGTATACGGGAATACTATTTAGAGCACTGCTTGGCGTTTGGGGGTAACGCGGTAGTTAAATTAACTAAAGCTTACTTTATATATCATTTTGTTCTCCTAGGTGCAAACCTGCAAAGAATACAAGTTTCCACTCTCTGCGTTAATTTACATGTTCCTATTAGCTTCGCAGCTCTATTATCATTGAAAATGCCCCAAATGCCCAGAGACATCGAGATGGAAAGTCCAAAGGTGGATTCGACTGTCTCTCAAGAGGAGAATTCACAGTTACACAACGACTTCGAGGCTCACAAGGAGACTATCGTCACTCCCGAGGAGAGGAAAGCAGAAAAACGACTCGTGCTCAAGATAGATCTGATGGTACTACCGTTGCTCGTTCTTTCGGTCGTTTTAGCATCACTAGATCGTGGTGACACGGGCTACACCTACAACGCCGGCATGGGAGAGCAACTTGATATCAGCAGCAGCGAGTTGAGTGCGATTATATCCATGTTCTTCGTCGGTTACTTTGCCATGAGTTTGCCATCCACGTTGTTCTTGAAGAAGATTACTGGCAATGTCCAAATTGCTGTTGCTCTGTGGTCTTGGGGAACCTTCAGTGCTCAGTGAGTCTGCTGTCTAGACAGATTGACTTTTCTGACAATTAGCAGTATATTAACAGCCACATCTTGGAAATCTCTCGTGGGACTTAGATTCCTCATCGGAGGTGCAGAAGCCCTCAACCAGGCTGCTGGTTTATACTTGACATTCTTCTACAAGCGAGACCAACTGGCCAGTCGAGGCGCCTTCTATTTCGGCGTCTATGCCCTCGCTGGAAGTATGAATGGCTTGTTAGCATATGGAATTGTGAAGAATCTAAATCGTGCTGGAGGCTGGCTTCCTTGGAAATGGATATTCTTGATTGAAGGTATTGTGCAAATATTCAACCGATTCGGAGACATCTAAAGCCAGCACGTACTGACATCGTAAGGTGTAATGTCGATCTTCGCTGGGTTTGTCATTTTTGTTTTCCTGCCAACATCTCCCGAGAAATTGGGGAGGGGATTCAATGCAGCAGAGAAAGCGATAGTACTTCGAAGATATAGAGAGGCGTATAACGTCGAAAGTGACACGAAGATCCGAGGATCTCAGATCTTGAAAGTCCTCGCAGATCCTCATACTTGGATGTACGGTATGCAACTTACTCACTCTCGTACTCCTCACTCTAGAACCTCATTTAAGTAATTTAGTTGGCATTTACTGCTGTTCCAATGTGAGCCTGGCAGGCTTTGGAAACTTCCTTCCAGTCATTGTCAAGGAACTGGGATTTTCTACCTTGGAAACTAACCTTCCGACTATTCCGGTTTGGTCATTTACTGCTATTGCGATACTTGTAGCGGGCTTCATCTCGGATCGCTTGAAACAACGGGGTTGGTTGTTGATGGTATGTTTTGGAGTTGCCTCTATTGGATACATTATTGCTCTCGCGCGTCCATCGAAATGGGTCGAATTCATGGCAACATTCTTCATGGGAGCTGGAACCTATCCAACAGATGTTCTCCTTCAATCGTGGTATGGTTCCAACATGATTGGTTTCACTAAAAGGTAGGAATCCCTCCCCAAATGTCTTTGCTATGATGTTAATGTTAGGTAAGAGCGACGATCACAGCTATTACATTTATGGCCGGCCAGTGTTTTTCTGTCGCGAGTTCAGAGTCATATGATGATCCGCCTTACTATACACAGGGCAACGGATTTCCCTGGCGATGATGCTTACAGGGCTTTTGCTCTCGGGCATTCCGGTGCAGCTTTTGAAGAGGAGGAACAAGGCGAAGCTAGCAGCACAGGGATCAGCGGACGCTGCGGCGAAAAGATGCCTAGGAATCGAGGAGATTCAAGATGCGCATCCAGATTTTATGTATTTTCTATAATATTAGAAGCAAATTTCGGTGCTGAAAATCATGATTCACTCTTGATTCTACTTATCAGTTAGAATGAATAAACTTTGAATAATTCCCATATCACGAGTGAGGAGGATGACGAACACCTTGACTTTGCCAACTGTTCGCGAATTGTACCAAGAGACTACTTATTTGAGGGACAAACATTTTGTTCGTTCCAAATCACGGCAAGTTGAGCAAAGCTCCTCGTTGATCTCCCCCTATACGAAGCGAGCTCGCTAGGTCTAGCGAACAGTCGCTCAATGATAGAGAAAGCAGCCATTACCGCATTACCCCGCCCACGACACCCCATCAGTGAGTGTACTATGAAGGACCGGGCATGAACAACGGGAGGCATTTTTGGAGACGAATGACTAAAGTTCAGCGTCAGCTTCATCTATATGCATTGGTGCTGGGACATTGCTGCAGTGCATTGATGCATCTTACTCGTAAGTCTCATTACCACTGAAGTCGTCGGTGTCTGCAAGGCCCACGATGCCGAAGTAAGGCGGCGAATACCCCGCACTCCGGCACTTGGACCCCTGTACTTACGCAAGAGCGGAGGTCCTTCATTAAAAGAGCTTTCAGCAGAGATGGAGTTAATTCAGTCCTCCGTCGCTCAATCACGCTCAAATGGGCGGCCAAAACCACGGCACGCTGGAGTGCCATGCGTGAGGTGCCGTCAAATGAAGGTTTGATGCTTATCCCAGCAACAATAAAATAAGAGCTTACCATCATTTGAGGCGAGATGCGATGCCAGCAAGAGGTTTCCCGCTCCGTGCTCCGGTTGTGAGAAGGCTATCAGACGTTGCCATGTTGACCCTGCTTACAAAAGAACTGCTAAAAGAAAGTAAGATATTGTCCTGAACAGCGCATGGCTGGGCTAACAAAACCGAATTAAAAACAGTCAGGCTCTCTCGCAGCAGGAAGATAAATTAGAACTCTGTGATCAAACTCCGTGCTCTGACCAGACATCTGCTACGGCAGATCCAGATGTTTATGCAAAGGATATTTCACCAGACTATATCATTGCTCTCCTCCGAGACGAAGCCGCTCCAAGAGTATTTGACAACCAGCACAATTCCACTACTCTCACCTCGACTATCGTTGCATATTTACTTAGGCAGTGAGTTCTACCTCCTGTACGCAAGGACTACTTGCTAAATTCCAATAGATACTACTTGTATTGCCACTCCCAATTTCCACTCATCAATGATCCTTCGTGCATTGTCGCTAGTTATGATACATGCCCTCTATTCTTCTGGGTTGTTATGGCTGTCGCTAGCAAGTATTCTGATCAGCATTCATCTTTAGAGCCTCAAATACAAGGCGTCATCAATCATCTCTTAGCAGATCATGTAGTGCAGGGAGTGCGGTCAATACTGGTGGTTCAAGCTCTACTGCTTTTATATGTTTGGTCATTCCCACACCAGATCATGAACCAAGAGCCGTCTTTTCTGTACTGTGGGCTCGCGATTTCGATGGCGAAGTCGATTGGGTTGCATCTGCTCCGATTTACTCGCCAAATCCTTTATTGGCCAATACAACGATGCATTGGTCAAATTGACCCATTTGGTCAATGCTACAGCAGTTTGGCCAATGAGTTAGATGTTATTCAAAATCATAGCATAAAACGAGTGCCTGCCGGCGAGTCTGTGAGCTTATGAATACTTAGCATGATGAATTGACTTGGGTAGAAGAGATATGAACGATATAGGCCCAAAGGAAAGGGAAAGTATTTAATATTTGAATAAATCAGTTTTGGTTCAAATGTTCGATGTCAGCGAATATTGCCGGCTGCAGGCCCGCATTGGCTCCCTATATAAAATCCCCCTTGAGACGATGCATTGTAGTGATGATTTGAAGCTATGAGCATAAATGAACATCAATTATTTTGGAGTTTGAAATCAGCTTATAATATGATCTTCAGTAGTAATTTTGGTGGGAGCTAATGTTAAGAGCTGCACTGGCATATCCGAGTAGTTCAAAACTTTGAAAAAGTAATATATCTTCAAACCTTACCCGGTAGATCAAATGAGGTTTATATAAGTAAAGCATATAGAGGCGCTGGAAGCAATTTATCCGAGCTAAAAGGGGGGACGGGTAGCTGAAACTAAGGGGGAAAGGAGGGGGGATCACACAGAGGGAGTTTTCATACAGGGAGTGGAAACACCAAAAAATCGATATTTCGAAAAAATTAATTAATTAAATTTTGTTATTGGCCAAACTCTTAACGTATTGGCCAAGTCCATATTATTGGCCAAATCGGGCATGATTTGGTCAAATAGGCCGATTTATTGACCAATGAGTCATTTGGTGAGTAAATCGGAGCACATCGTCCACAACATCCATTCCGCTTCTTCTCTGCAAAAGAAATCGAGATCGGAGATTTAGAAATGAGAACGAGGACTTGGATTGCGTGCTTTATTGTCGATCAATGGTCTGTCACTTTTTTCAATCCATAAGGGCGCGTTTGGTCTGACCGCAGTTTATATAAACCAGCCCGATTTATATAAACCGAGGGCGACAATAGCGTTTGGTCTGAAGTGAAAATAGATTATATAAACTGGTTTATATAAACCGGTTTCTCTCCCCATACAAATTTGAGGTCTTGGCAGAAACCACTTTTCAGTGGTTTTTAAAAACTGAAAATCGGTTTCTGCGCTAGCCAAGACACCAACGTAGCCACTAGCTAGTTTACTAACTTCGTACGGCTAAAGAAGTCGAAGGGCCCAAGCTTACCGAAATTAGGTTTTCACAATCTGCAACAACGATGAGATTTTGACCAAACGGAATTCGAAATTGTACGGTTTATAGAAACCAGTTTATAAAAACCAGTTTCTGACCTACGGTTTCTATAAACCGGTTCAGACCAAACGCCCTCTAAATGAAGAAGACTAATAGGTGACAGGCACACTGCGAGGTTTGGTGTACCAGCTAACCTCAGAGCTGATTATACTATTCTCCGTTCACTGAATCTTGACTCTCCGAAATTGCCAAACACAATGGAATACCAAGTGCATATTGCATATATCACCTCCAAGTTTTCATCAATACTTGGTGAATGCGAGACCTCTTCCACTGGGTTGCTATACGCCCCATTATCCCTAATTCGTGTACTTGACTCGGAATTAAATGCATTACAGCACAAAGAGTCTCACAAGTGGCCGCCACATACAGAGATTTCTTTCCTCGATGCACGGCTAAATCTATACCGATATGCTCTTGGCCAAGGCATTGATGAGTCTCCTGGGACTTTTCAGACAACACGACCAGATACCGAATTCACCACCTTGGGCAGTGTTGCTGCTATCCAACTACTATCGGTAGCTAGCGCCTTCCCAGACGAGCTCTCCAAGAGCACATTCCATACATTTCGATGTGTTAGCTACGCTGTCTTTTTTCTCTTGAGAATAAGCGGGACGGCGGAAAATACCATTGACAAGACGGCGGTACGAAATTCCATCAGCCAAACTTCGACACTGATGAAGAATATATCTCGGACGGATCGAGATCAGTGGTCGAGGATGTGCAGAATCATTGAGAATATGACGGACTATGATGAATGGGACAAGGAGACTCCGTTGACGGGCAGAGCTAGATCATTCATGGTAAATAACTTTGTGGCAGATGTCGCTGTGAGGGGTATCGTGAGAGCTAGGGAGAGAAGCAAAGTCGCGCCTGTCGGCTCCAATGAAGAGGGGAGAGGCTTTTTGGAGCGCCTGAGTTGGATATGGATTTTGAGATGTGGGAGAATATCTTTGCTGCAGATGATCGGCTATCGATGTGGTAGTTGTACAAGAATATATATATTAGCTAGACCCAACAACAAAACGAGTTCTCAAGAGCGTGCTTTAGAGTTCGCTCTTTAGAGGTGGTTGCAGCCGGAATTCTTCGCCTCCAGAAGGGAAGTCCTAGACTCGATGGACGACGAATTTCTCTGGTCGTGCAGCCAATGATTGGTTCGTATGTGAGAGGCGATGATCAAAAGATGGGGGAAAAAGTTGTCTGGGCGAAAGGAGTCGCGTGAGTATCAGATAAGGCTGAGAAGACAGGAAGGCTGTCGAGACGGTCGAGATTGTGGATCCGTTCTAGATCTGACAGGTTTGAATAGGTGCGGATGTTTTTGATTCTTTAGTACGGACAATACTATGATCGCGTGCTTCAAAAATAGATTCCTGCAATTTTCGTGTGGACCACTTTCATGATCTTCACGGGCGTCTCGTCCGTTACATCATGTTTAATTAGCAATAAACTGAGAAACCTTTTCCTAGATTATGTTAAGAAACTTTATTATATCGCTTACGATATCATACCAACTCGAACACCTTAGCACTCGCGTGCCTCTGGGCTAACAAGTCCCTTGATTCTCCTGTCATCAGGCCCAGGACAAAACACTCCCCAATGAAAATATAATGCTCTCCATCCTGACGTAAAGCGAGTGGATAACTCGCCCCATCCAAGACACAGATTATGTCACAGTCTGTTACATCTAAGGGAGCGAGGCCCAAGTATCCTTCAAGGGTCTCGAAAATTCGTCCTATTTTCATTCTTTCGTATCTAGCGAAAGTTTGAACCCATTCCGTTACCACAAGCTCCTGCTCGATTTGAAGGCGGCTCCAATCAACATGTTGTGGCATGCTCTTAAGATATGCTTCGTTGATTTGGAACCATACTCGGCTGGCGTCACTCTCTCTATCAAAATCAAGCGTGTCCCGGAGACTCTGCAGCAATATGAAGCCCTTCAAGAAGTCGTAGCTTCCACTAATATTTGTTTGCAAGGTCGCAAAAAGAGCAGTCGCCACCGGGATGCCGGTTTTGTAAATAGCGCCGTGTTGTCGTGCGAAGTTGAGTAGATAGGTCGCCATTTGACCTCCCCTCCAGAAGTTCACGCCGCTTGGGCGATAGGCTGCTAAACTAACACTGGTAATACACGCGCCAAAAACTCGTAGAGTCTGGCCATCTATTTCCGGATGGCACTTCTCAGGTAACCCATCAAAGACATGGTTCCCTGCTTTCGCTTCGGGGTCCGGGTTACGCATGCGGCCTTCCATTTCTTTAGGCAGGTGATACATTGGGGCCCAAGAAGGGAGTTGGTAATGATCCCTCCCTCGCTGTCCTATAGCGTCGTGAAGGAAGAGTAGGGCCCAGGGCGAGTCCCGAGTTGCAGTAAGGTACACCCGCACAAAGTCCTTGCAGACACTCTGAACTGACTTGTTTGAGCTATAGTCCGGCGCAAGGTCAAGCTGAGAGACACCAATGAGGCTGTAGTAAAAGTCTCGCTGGTCGGTGGCACGTGTCTCGTTCGTGAAAGCTGACAGGATGCATAGTGCTGGGCGCTCGTTCCGCTTTGTCTCCGCCCGAGAGAGCAATTCTTTGGCGACTATAAGTCGTTCAATGAGCTTGAAGCTACCATCGAGAATATTCAGACGTAGAAGATATTTCCACATGTCTTCGTCGATGAAATCCGGGCGTCTCTGATCAGGGTGGGCGAACGCGCTGAAAATCAAACGCGTACGTGCTAGTGCTGTCTTCAGGACATCAACAGACATAAGCTTGCCAGGAATAACAAGTATAAGATGCTGGGACAAAACAATTTCCTGGAATATCCATATGCGTGACCAGTAAATTAGACGTGTGAAAGCGCGCAGTGACTCCCAGTGATGATTCGGAATTAGACTTTGGTCGTCTAGTTGTTTGTCCCGAACGTACAGGGTAGGATGGCACCGTAACCATTCCAGATCACTGTTATCTATCGGAGCTTCCTGAGATATTATTTGAAGCGTTTCGAAAGCTGTTGAAATCCATTCGTCGGCGCCAAGCCAGGAAACGACCGAATGAGCGGAACCGTAAATATCTTTCATTAGTGGGACCTGATACTTCTTTTCATCCAAGTCCGTCTGGTTAATGCAGACAGCATCTGCCCACAATAAACGACCATTTACCAAAACATCCTGACTATCGCCAATATGCTTTAGAGCTGATGCCAGGTTATTTGTAACCTGCTGAGAGACTCCATTCAACAAGATCAGCTCTGTCGAAAAGGAATTGCCCCAAACATATGACAGAGCCGAGAAGCGAGGCGAGTCCAAGAGCGAAACGGTTATCAACCGATACGACCGAATCCCATCAGTATCAGAAACAGTTGAGAGTTCCAAGAGCCTGATCTCCTTCCTCGCAATGTCGAGAGGCTTGTATAGTAGTGTCTTGTCGCTCATTCTGATTTTATTTAATGACGTTTCTCTGTCATGTGAAACTGATATACTGTGCCAACGTACACGTTATGCGAAGCTAGATGGATGTTTTGTGATGCCTTAATAAAGACAGAGATTTTGTGCTTAAATATTTTTTCTGGGGCCCTTTATGTCCAGGGGTCGTGTGAGTCGTCTAGGTCTCATTAGCAGGATTCACCACCCACACTCCTACTTTACTCAACTGCTTAACTTGAAATTTGGAGACCACAACGCCACAACTATAGAATACCCGCTTTGCACAATAGTTAGAGTTTTCTTTATAACTTATGAAATCTTTGGACTTTGCTAAGACTTTGAAAAATCGACCCAATTTTGGTTGGGCAAGTGTGGGTGGTTGAGTGGCGTCAGCGTTTGGATAGTAAACCCTGCTAAAGAAGCCTTACGCGTAGGGCCTCGAAATGTCCCCCTCTGGTTCCGGCCCTTCAGGAACTTCGATTTCATCGCTAGACAGCCTCACGTTCCCGAAGAAGCGGCCTGCATTTGTACAGTAGAAAACAGGTGTTTTACCTTCGAGGGTTTCAGCCACGCGCCGACGCTGACCTGCTACGATTCTCACCACTCTTAATGAAAATACCAATTCTCTTATCCTCCCCTATAGCGTTCTCATGCCCAGCTCAGGCGCGAGATAAATCTTATAATACAAATAGGTCAGAACATCAGTGTTATTGTTCCGGATCGGGGTTAGTGCGGTCACATCATGCTCGCCCCGAGGACATAAGCACAGATTTTGTATTCGGAGCTCTTAGTTCTTTAGGCAGAGTACTCTACAGTTCGCAGACGTAGTAGTACAACTCCAATCCTACACTTATACAGCAGTAGCTACGACTATATTAACGGTCATGGAGAAATCTTTGGTTTAGATAAAATGAGGAAGTGTCTTTTCGAGGGTCCTGCGATAAAGTATGGCGGAGATTATCTATTCTACACCTCGTGAATTCTGCGGTGGGAGCGCTCCGGTGGTAAACGAAGCGAACACACTTGCGCCCCTTTGTGGGTCCTTAGGTTGGTACAAATCGTCGCATAAAATAACGACCAAACCCACTGAATCTGGCGGCCATCGTACCTGAACATTGCGTTTAGCTGGAATCTAGGAGCTGGTGAAGGAGTTGACGCTTGATGTTCGACAACACTTGGCGCCTCACGGGGCTGAGCTGTCCCCTTGGCGGGGGCGACTTTTGCGCAGTCATCACAAGAGAAAGGCAACAGTCTGGCACGGAAGGACGGAGCTCTTCAAAAAATATTCTGGAATAATGCGTAATCTCAGTTCGATGCTACTCGAAACTATGCTGGATGATGACCTATTCTGAATGATGAAACTATTCTACGTGATGGAAGTGTGTCGTTATCAGAAATAACTTGGGATAAGCGGGCCTAGACATCCCTGGCATTTTATTGGCTCCTACCACTCACTCCACAACCTCGCGTATAATGTATAATAAGAAATTTCCCATCATCCGGGCTTGTGGTTTAGTGGTATAATACTCCCTTAGCAAGCCTCAGGTTTCTGAGTAATCGCTAAGATGGCAACATTTGGGAGTGGTCCGGGGTTCGATTCCCCGCGAGTCCAATTCGCGATGATTTAATTCCATCATTCATCCCTCGTTTTTTTGTTTTTTTTGCAACTTTTTTGTGGTGTTGTGCGGGATCTTTCACCCCGCTACGGCAAGCCTTGATTGCGACTCATAAGCGAGTTTCGTTTTGCTGAGCGCGGAGACCGTGAATAAAGTCCCTGGAATTAAGGAGGCCAGGGAGTCTGGAAATATGCTGGAATGACGATTTCTAGGGACTCGCAGCGCTGGAAGGCACTATATTTCTAGGCTACAAACCCTATCTTCTACCATAGGATTTTCGCTGGTAGTGACCCTACCTATCTTTCAGGGTCTGTGACACGCAAACTCTGTAAACGGGCAACGAAAGAATGAGTGCCTTGCTGATTTCCAAATAGTGGTCGCCTACTCACAACAATCCATACTGTGTTTCAGGCATAGAGTCTACTACATTTATAAAGCTTTCCAGGAAAGGCCATTCTCGCACATTTCCAGACTTCATACCACGATCTCCCGCTATTTTAAAAGCTGTCTTTTTTGATTCGGACGTCCCTGAAGACAAACGCACGTTTTGTTGACTCTCAAATCGTGCTGAGCTGCATCATGAGAAACTCATATCTTCACTAATTCTTCTTCAATATTACAATTGATCTATCAAACATGCCACAAGGTTATGAGAACACGAGAAATGGTAGGCAGCTATCACATGACACCTGCACTTCTTCCATTCTCGGCGTGCCTGGCAAAATTGGGTATAAAGCCCCAAATAATCGTTGAAACTCCATCCGCAAAACAAAACAAATGGCCTTTGAAGGCAGGTATCTCACGCGCCATGTCCTCCAATCCTGAAAATTCATTATTTCGTCCTTTCATTGAATCGAAATCTCGTCCTTCTCTTGACCTCCTCTCTCGACCTCTCCTTCGACGCGTGGCTTTCATCGTATATTTTCCGCCAATATCACCTCCCTCATGATGGTAGTTCTACCGGACCATATCCATTCTGCCCATGATATGGATGAGGTTGCGTTGGCGGCTTCGCAATCGACTGCCTTTGCCCTTGCGCGGGAGGGGCATATGCAGCTGGGTTATATGGCGCGATACCTGGACTATGTTGTTGCGGATATGGCTGCTGCGTATATTGTTGTTGCTGTGCATACTGCGGCTGTGGATATTGCGGTTGGGGATATTGTGACGGAAACTTCGGACTGTGCTGAGCTGGTGGGAATGAAGGACTCGTCCTAGCTGGCGCAAATCCAGGACTTGGACTTCCCCCATTTCCTGCATTCCCTCCATCCATCTCACTGATCGCCGTCTGCTGGCTGAACCTCTCTGGCTTTAGACTATATCTCGGGAAAGTCATATCCAATCCACCAGTGCTTAATGGAGGACTCAACGGTGGACTTCCCGGTACGGGACTCGTCGGACTCCAGCCTTGTGCAATTTTTCTGTTCGTTTCCGCAGCTTCAGCAAGCTGTGACTTGACGATCAGTCTGGCCACCAAGGTCGACAGCGCATCTTTCAGCTGCTTCTTTACGAAGCTTGTCATCATGAAGTTGCACTTTAGTTCCACGTCTTCACGCAAATATAAGCCCGCAATAGGAGCACCGATCCCAATCTCGGCAGGCTGTACCGGCTCTCCAGGCGCATTCCCACCCAGCGACCATTTTTCCTTGATGTCCAATCCCATTGGCGCATAAACATGAATCTGGACTCCGACTGCTAGATCATGGAAACAAGCCTTGAAGCTGATTTTCCCCTTATACCCAGGGAAATAAGAGATCTTGTCTGTGATCTGGTACCAAGTGCAGTGGTATTCTTCTGCTGATGCTTCGGGAGGCGGGCCGACTCGGTGACGTTCGGTATGTGCGGGATTTAGGTCGATCATTTCGAGGTGGTCGTGGAGCGTCTCCAGAACTGTTTCGCGAGAGATGCCAGCCGGCAAAGGCGTAATGGTCGTGAATATCGTTTTCCCCATCTTGCTTGATGATGCGAAAACCGTTGATGAGGTTGCGAAGGAGTTTTGGAAAGAAAAGGAATGAGGGGACGGGGGTTTGCTTTATCTGACGTGAGCGAAATGATGCAGTGCTCAGCTGTGGCGAGCGGCCGCGGGGCTGGTTGTCAACGAAGATCCCCTCTTGGCTCCTGTGGGCACCCAATCAGGGAATCTTCAGTGTTGTTTAGTGGTGAAAACCACACGATCGGAAGTGCGCATTAAGGTTCTGATCTCCAAAACTAGGGACATCGATGGGATTCGGACAAGAGACCTTCCGGCCGCGTCACTGGGGAAGAAGCAATGTTCAATACGAGGATGGTATCAATCATGCCAACTTCAAGAAATGGGGAGGTCTTGGAGATGGGAAGAGACGTTCCCGGCGGGGGCACGAGCTTCCAGAGATCGCGGGGCGTGGGACAAGCCTGATATCGAGCCTCGTGGTCAAGGCTCTCGAGACGCTGTGGATCTAGAACAAGCCTCAAGGTTAGTGAGCGACATCCATTCTACTTCGCACTTCCCCAATTCCTGCTCTTCAACCTCCGACGACAAGATTCCATGCACTCGCGGTGCTGACTACCCAGGGTCATTTGGCGTGTTATGCGTATATTCTACATCCTAAGTGGCTTTTTCACCTGTCTATTTCAGGTCCAGCGCAGGTCGTGGTTTGCTCTGCTTATTTTATGGAAACGGGGAGTCATTGCGCATGTTGATTACTTTGCTGTATATTTGTCACTGCTCCCACCCACTATCGCCTTCTTCATTTTTTCGCATCACATCGTCGAGAATCTTCCAATTTCGGCGTTACCTCTACTTTGCATCGAGATCGGTTTTATTTCGAATCGGTGTGCGGCTCCAGCAGAAGCACATTTTCTTTTTGTATTCGGAGAAGCCTTGTAGAGCCATAGACACACGGCGAGTGCCGAACGAGTGTGTATGAGACCTGGTGGTGAAGCTTCGATTGGGTAAACACCAACTCGGCCAACGCCCGACTGGATGCGCGACTTGCAGCGAAATGGGTGTACTGCCGTCTCGATCAACTGGTTGAACTTGTTACAAGACTTCTATATAATGTTTGCTATTGGGTCGTCATTAGATCGCGATATCTTGAGTGTAACTTGAAAGTTTGCTTGCCTGGTTTAACATGGCATTTCAAGGTTCCACCCGAGCACAAGCTATCCGCAATAATTGAATGGTTGGAAGGTGTTGATTGATTTTGTTTTGGAGCGGTGATCCTCCCGTTATTTTATCGTATTTTGAACCACCCGTTAGAGAGAGACAATATGTGGCTCTCGAAGTGGCTATTGTACCATGACAAACAATTTCAGTGTTATCACGTGCACGAGTCAACACGCTTCCTCCCGTGGTGAAACATCTATCTCACCAGAAAATAATATAGTACATATTTGAGGACGTTATCCGAGCAAAAAGGGTTCTCAGCAAGCTGTAAGGGATAGCAATGAAAAGGGCTAATAAAATGAGCGAACAGGAGATCTTCGATTGCGAAATTACATTGGTGTGAGTTGTTAGGAGAATTGGAGGGTTAGATGTACATAATGAGAACAGAAAGCTTGTGAGGCTTGAATTCACAACAGCCTGGCGTGGAAACTGATTGAAGATAGACTAGCCAGCTCAAAATGATATGCTAATAGTGAGAGCCGTTCTGAAGCAGATACAATGAGACGGTGGGATTTGTCAATTCACTGAAACTTTATCAAAGTTCTCTAAATAAAGATAAATTCGCACCTCTCCGGGTCGACTTATGACTCTCGGCGAGTCAAGAGGCCTCAGAAGACTTTAGGGTCATGGTCACGTGAATGCGGGACACCGAGTCTGCCTCGCGCTTTCCCAGCCACCTCACCAGCCTTCTTTTCAACGCGTCTTCGTGACCAATGAATCACTGGCCACGATGAGTTCACCTCATCACTGCCACGTTCCTAGTCTCATGAGACTTAGGTAGTATATATTAATACCTCGCAGGTTGGTGCAAGAGTTTCATTGTCAACTAATACGCAGGAATGCCGTTCATACCTCATACCCCCGAATCCCTCCTCCCGCGATCAGACTCAAAGAATCCAGCGTTAACCTGCAGAGGTGTCACTTCGAACGGTAAACCGTGTCGAAGATCACTTTCGAAATCTCCAAATGTCTCTCCGAGTTCGAGTCCTCGACGAGCGTCGAGTCCAGAGGCATTTTGCTGGCAGCATAAGGATCAGGCGATAGCGCATGGTGGTGCTTCTCCGCAAGGAATACAATCTAATACAATTCGAGAGCGCACAAGTGTGGATACACTGATTGACCGATTAGGTCTGCTGGAAGTCGAGGAGCGGAAGAAGGAACGACGACAGCGCAAGGCCGTTCCGCGACCATCACCAGACAGAGAAGATGGCAGAGGAGAACAGACCTCACACCGAGCGGACCATTCTGATCCTCGACCAGACCCCGAGAAAGCACGACCAGAGCGGCACCGGCCACGACCTCAGCAAAGTAGCAATCTTGGATTGTTTTGCTGCATTGGAGTCGCAGATGAAAGAAAACGAGCCCCACGGCCGGTGAGCAAGCCCAATCATGGACGAAGGACAGCATCTGTCGCCTCTCCGAAACAGTCGTCGACACCCATGCCGCCTCGGCCTCCCATTAATCGAGATCCTTCTTCGCGAACAGGCGAGTTTCTATCACTCATACCGAGATCGGCATCACCACAAACTACAGCGCTTCTGTTGGGTGAACTAGCAAAACCAGTTTCTGAACAGGATAGCGAAGGCTTCATATACATGTTCTGGCTCACTCCCGAATCTGTTCCAGCTCCGCCACCTTCAGAAACGGCTTCATCTCTACTTGCACCTCCTTCTCGACCAGAACCGGGCCGACGGAGGACCACTGATGTTCTCAATACATTTGCGACTACTCTCCCAAACACCGGGAACAAGAAAACCATCCTTCTCAAAATTGGCAGGGCTCAAAATGTTCAAAGACGTCTCAATCAATGGACGAGACAATGTGGCTACGACCTTTCCTTAATTCGATATTATCCGTACCATCCAACGACACCATCAGAAACGGACATAAATAAGTTACCAAAAACGCCGAGGAAGGTTCCCAACGTACACAAAGTGGAAAGGCTGATACACATCGAAATTAATGGACAAAGGCCCCAAGGAGACGGGAAATGCAAAGCTTGTGGCAAAGAACATAGAGAGTGGTTCGAGGTGGATGCTAGTCGCGATGGTGTTAGGGCCGTGGATGAGGTAATTAGACGATGGGTAGACTGGGCGGAACGGGATGCAAGATAAGCTTACTTGTTCTTATCGTTTGATGCAATAGATTTTGGAATGGCAAGTGCACATCACTCGCTGATTTACCGCTGTCTCATGCTTTGCTGGAATTTTACAACATCACAATCTGAAGAAGCCGCAGCAGAAGTCTTGATTTTACACCACCTAGCGTATTGCCCTTCTTCGCTTGCGAGCCGGGTTAGAATATCAACTTCTAAGCTCGACGAGCTGTGCTATACAAAATTCAATCTTCTCATCATCGTTCTCTAGTCACGATTGCAACGGGTACTCAAAAGACAAAACCTTCTTGCCACTATTCAACTTCTAATAAGATGCCCTTAATCCTCTCCATTCATAGTGCAAGCGTACATCCATAATTGTTCTACTACATATCTCGTTTGAGCAGCGCTTTACCTGGGCTACAACGCCCAAATCGTTTCAACATCTAGTTCTCAGCTCTCCACCTCAGCCGGTCCCCAACTTCCGACTTCCAAAACCACGTCGTTGATCCTCTATCATCCCTGTCTTCCATCGATCCTTTCGCTTGAAACCTAGAGCTACATTCCTGCACCAACTGCTGCATTGCACCGGACCGGTTGGCAATTACTCCATGGTGTCGAATAGCCCGTTCGTTGAATTCAGCGAAACAGATGGTCAGCTTGGCAACAGAAGACGGAGAGACCAGCCACCACTTCAAAAGCCTAGATAACTCTTCCGACTGCAAAGGATCGTTAATCTCGAAACGCAGACTTTTCAACTTCGGGAACCAGATGTTCGGATAGCTACCCAGAAGAGCGGGGATACGCAAAGAGGTGCAGCTACAATCCGATCAGCTATATTTCTCTTAAGAGAATAAAGCCAGCCATACGAGATACACAGATGTTGGATACACCTCATAGTACTATCAGACAACCCCAACCACCGGTCCCCAAAATGCCAAAGATGGTTGTCGTCAAGTACGTACACACAAGTCTTATCCCGCACATTCAACGCCTCGTGATATAGCTCTAGATCGCATCGTAGAGCGGCAATAAATGCAGATGTCTTGCCGTCCCAATCGATTGCGTGCTCGAAGATCATTTTTCGCACTTCGGGAGGAAAACGTCGCAGGTTGGTCGCTTTTGAAGAGGAGGACATCGGTGAGATGTGCGGCAAGAAGAAGTGAGTTGCTGACTTTGATTTCTTGGGGTGGAGATGGATTGTCAGGAGTTGTGAGGGGTGTGGAGTCTGTTTATGTATATGGATTGTGGCTTTGAGCGGCATACAAACGGGTGTGCTGAAAGAAGCATAGGAGGACTAGGTAATGCATGCAGCAACACGTGACAAGCGCCATTGGAGATCATAATAACCTTTGCAAAGCCTTTGCAGTTCCTCTATATGGCGATACCGACTTGTCATCTCGATTGGAAGCGGCTGGTATTACATTTGCCATTGGGAGTCCTGCTCGAGACATCTATATTAGTCGAAAGTATCGACAGAGAGGAACATCAGATTGTTCGTATCGTGTCCCTCCGCCAAGTGGTACAATAGAGGCCTATAATGTCATCCATAACGGATGCATTCGCAATACACTGCCCCCTAGCTCTGAGAGAAAAGATGGTTGGAGTTAGAGGGTATATAGCTTAGTCCCAGCTCCGAAGTTCCTAGCACTAAGGGCAAGAGATCTTGGTCGTTACCGTACAATGAGGGAGCTAATGACCTGATGTAACACCCACGGAATAAAAACGAGCTTATGTTAGAAGGGGGGTGATATAGGACTTTGAGCAGGTGCTTGAGCGATCTTGACATTTTTGTTAATGATGCATGCGACTCCTCATCTATCTAGTCGGAGGGCATTTACAAGGAGTTGTGCTAATAGGTTTTAGAAGGGAATAGAAGAGAGAAGAGAGAATTGATCAGAAAGAAGTTGATGGTATTGCTCGCGGTGCTTATATTTATTGGGAAGCTTGCTTGATTCGCGTCTGACAGCTGGACAATTGCAAAAAGAGGGGAAGGAAAGTAAGACGTGAACCATCAAGAAAGAGTAGGGGAGATAGCGAATGTTTGACCGTGATAGAGTGGATTGAGGTGGGATCTTGTAGTTCTGGTTGAGCGTATAGCACTTGCGATGATGATAGTTAACTTAGATGAGGAGCTGCTGGGGAGTTTTGAGGGTGCTCGAGGGAAGATGAAAGGCTGGCTAGCTCCTGACTATATTCGTGCCAAAGAACGATCGTACAAAGAATCCCAGTATGCTGACTGGTACTGATGCATTGCAGTCTCGAGTCTAGTCCACGACAGCAGACTTTAACATACGGCCGTACCTTCATCTATGACAGATTCTGGCAATTTATGTTGCACGTCACTGAAATTAGCCGATAAAGCTTTGTGAAGATCGCATTAATTGAGCAACGCGAATGAGATCCCCTATTGTTTCTCTATCAAGTCCATGCTCAAGTTAAATGCCAGGTTGTCGATTGAGAAATGTGTAACTTGATATCCCATCACTTAGCAGTCGAGTCCTTGCTGAGCTCGAATGGTAGACCCGACTCAGTCGACGAAGGAATGCGCAACCTAATATCCCATATGTGACCAGCAAGTTCCCCATAAACCCGATGCTCAACTCAATTGCCCGACTAGCACCCAAGGAAAAAAGCGACGTCGAAGATCATAACCCATCCCATCCGATACCCTTCCATCCACGTATGAAACCCACGATCCTTCACCTCCCAAGAAATACATCCCAGCCAGTATGATTGCACTCACTACCCATCTCCCGCCCATGTCTCAAGGCAGGAAGATCCTCATCGTACACGTCGCGTCGCGTCGCACTCCACCACCTTCTCCCAGCGCGTCGCGTTCGTCGCAATAACCTTACTTCTTAGGAGACGCCTTTGCGGCACCGCCCTTCTTTCCGAATCGAGCCTCTCTGGCAACAGCAGCTCTGGCGCGGGCAGCTTCCTTCTTGGCCTTCTTGGATTTCGCCTTCTCGACGCGTCCCTTCTGCATAGCGGCTTTTGCTGCGCTGTTGACGGCCATTGCGGAGGATTTGTTTGGGTTGGTGAAGTGAGGTTTGATTTGATGTGGTCGGAAGGAGGTGCTTCAAAACCGAGTAGAATTTGAAAAGTTTTGATGTTTGTTGATGGATTTGATAATTTTGGAGATGAGGTTGTAGGTTGGAGGAAGGAAGAGGGCGCGACGACGAAGGTCAACACCTTAGCCCCAAACCTTAATTTTAGCGCCAAACCGAGATCAATATTGATGATTCTGCCACCGCGTTTCCAATTTATTACTTTTTTCATTAAAGCAATTTTTTTTCATTCGTGAGCGCTTTTCGTATCAGCGACACACTTCCGATCGTCTTTTTTTCGTCAATTTTCTATCTTGGCCCTGGGATGCGCGGATTTTTTTGACGCTACACTCCGAGTTCTCAACCCTGGCCTCCTGAGCAACTGCGTTGTGCTCCACGCTGAACCGTAGCACCTCTCGATCTTGACCTCAAACATAAACCTCGACCTTCAACCTTCTCGAGCTTCGGTCGCGCACCTCAAAGAAGAAGCCTGGCTACAACACTTCATCTATTTGATAGTAAAACGTGAACATCAGGAATTGCAGCCCACGCATTCCCTTTCATTTCGAGGCTTGGTGTCTCGTTACCTTCGAGTTTCATCCCTCCTCTAGGAAAAGTCTAATGAATTACTACCCTCGGCTCCTTTGTCAGTTCCTAAGCATAGATTCTCACCCATTCTTGTGATCATCAGGTCTTGGGCCATATAGGATGGATCTTCTCGTTAGACAACATGCAAATAGCCGAGCAGTCGTTAAATAGGTACCAAACTTCGTACGGTCCCAAGATTCCAAGATCCATTCTAACCATTAATTTACAAGGATCGCAAACTGCTCCGACGGATGCTGCTTTGACAAGCACCTTTCTCGAGTATCTCTCTCGTGGTATCAAATGCCGTTGTACAAGATAAGATACCTTAAAACCAGCGGCCCCGATTCGTTAGCGGCCGTTCATCTGATTAATGGAGAAACTACTGTCGTCTCTCGTTGGGTTGTTAACATTTTTCTTTCTTTTTCTATTTTTGTCTTAGTCTTTTAGGCAGGAGCGTCATCGATTGAGGGCCACGCGATTCGAGATTTGCGAGCATAGTTGCAGAACTCCTCAATATAGCAGTCTCTTATCATTATTGACAATGTGCATTAGCAGACAAGCGGGTCTGCTCTTGGAGTGGCTTTTGTTGCACATCGTAAAGTGAAGGGCCCTTCCGGGACTGATGCATGTGGTCATTATGCATATCAGGGCTGCTGCCTGGAGGTCAAGCCAAGAGCTGAATAGCTGCCACGAGTTGCACAATAGCAGTTGTTATTGGCCGACATCCGAGCCTGCCTCTGATTGTGGCTTTTGTTACATTTCGCAGAATGAACGGCATTTGCGAGAGGTAACCGATCATTGGTTGAACATCCGAGTCTGCATGGCAGTGGCTGTTTGTTGCACCTCGCAAAGTGAAGGGATTCTGAGAAAACGATCTTGGCAACCGGCACTATTGGTCTAGGAATACAAATGGCGTTTGTTGCACTTCGCAGCATCAATGGACCACACTAGTCGCGTCCAAATCTGGAATCGGCCCAATAGTTTGCCGTATTCCTTAGTGTCATTTGGGGCAGACAAACTAGCGCGCTCTGCGATGTGCAACAAGAAAGCCTCAAGTAGCGCAGCCGAGGAGCTAGAGCCTAGTGAATGCGTTTTGTTGCATGTCGTTGTCCTTCCCAAGATCTTAACAGACTTCTCTTTGACTGGTTGAGCGGCAATTCGAGGCTGAGCTGCATGTGTGACTTTGTGTACCTCTCAACAAGCTTTGTTGCACTTCGCGATTGCAATCGTAATATGATGTCTCAAATCAGACTTGAAGAAGGTTTTTGTTGCACGTCGTCTGCATACCTCAAATATCCCTTTCCAGATTATAATTCCCGAATAGCCAAATCTTCTGGGAAATGTCTTCCTGAACCGAAAATTTGTTGCATATCGTTGTGTTCCCTTAGGATGTTGTCTTAGACACAGGCTCTCACAGATTCAGGCAGGGACTCCGGCCGATGACCACTTCGACTGTTCAATGTATCACGAACCGTACACGAAGTAATACTGAGTAAGGTAAGCCATATTCTAAGGTATGAAACTAAGTGATCTTCCCGGATGGGAAAATATTCTTCGGCATCTTCTTCTCCCGCCTCGTGTAGATACCCCGACGGACGACGCAGTCAGCATCCTCTTTCTATTCCTCTCTCTAATCCACAGCCCACATTCATCCATTACACATCACAGGCATCGGGAAGTTACCGGTATAAACGGGATTCAAGGTTGTAACTGGAGTTGGTTCTGCCCCGCTTCTGAGTTGTGAGAGAGTCACGTGCTGCTAATTTCTTTTCTCCAGATACCTAGTTATATGAAATACGAGTAGATTAGTAGTTCCACAACCTTAAGTCCCCTTTACAAAACTTAACCATACGAGCCACCTGCATTGGTGGAGTGCACTTGAACCACCGTCACATGATCCACCACAACGAACCCATCTCGATGCGACTAGGTATTTGCATACTGCTACCTAGCATTACTATTCTCTCTTACTAAACACAGTACCATCCACTCACCCTCGATCCATCCAGCCATCTCTAAAAGAAAATAACCTCACATCTCCCGCACGTGCCCATGCCAAGCCCAACCCCTCACCACCATCCCCCCTCGCGAATACCATCAAACATTGGATGAGGATGCTCGATAATTATCGGTTAGTAGGAGCTCTTCTCCGTCCAAAATCTTTCAGGAGGAGAACCTCCGGAACTTCGCGATGTGCAACAGAAACCCGGTCCGAGGCTCTCTACCACCATCCTCAGTTCGATTGCATTTAGATTGAAGGGATTTGGATTAAGGCATTAGGAGGTGGGATCTTGAGGTGGGATTCTGAGAGGGGGATTTTGGGGTGAGGATTTTGGGGTGAGGATTTTGGTAGGTTGGTAGGTATTTTTGGGCCTCTGGGGTGGGTGGATGGATGGGTGGGACTGGGACTGGGACTGGTGGCGAGATGGGCACGTGATTGGGATTATGTGGTGTGATTTTGTCTACCTAGGTAAGATTTACATTTACATTTCTTCCTTCTTTTTGGTGCTGCGAGTTGGGATAGGTGGTTACTATATACTATGTGGTATAATGTTAGGTTAGTGCGTTTATCTTTTGTGAAAAAGCAAGTTTTACTATCTTTTTTTTATCTACCTAGGTACCTCTATACTATACCTAGGTACTATAAATGCAATTGATATCTAATATAGTAGTGAAAGTCGAAGAGGGAATCGGCCTACTCAATGCTACCTTGATTCAATATGTAGATAATATCAGATGATAACCATTAATGTGCGTAATGAGATCAAAAACGTTGAGGTACCCCGTACTGAGGTCACGTGGCGCTCATGTCACCAGTATAACCCAGCTGGCCTAGCAGTATCATCTGTACTTAGTAGCACAACCGTACCTGTTATAAACCTTTGTTTGCAACGAGCACTTTCAGATAGAAAGAACATTTTTCTTCATAACATCCACGTGATACTCGCCTACACGAAAAAGCTCGCAAAACCCGTTCCAACATCCTCACCATCTTCCCTTCTCATTGGCAGCTCTCATTCCACCAATTTCTCAGCAACCCTTCACCTTCTCCTTTCAAGTGGCAAAGGTACTGTGCACCCGACAAGTGTCTCCATATCGATAATAAAAGGTGGAGGAAAGTTGGATCTGCCATCTCCATGAAAACCCACATATGTGGGAAGAGGCTGCACGCCAGCCTTCTCTTCCAAGGTTGCATGCTCCACGCAGCCCACAATTCGATGCCGCTGCGATGATCGATAGGCGCACGCAATTCGGACGACGAAAAGGTATCTGCAAGGCTTCGGGACTGCCTCGGTGGTTCTGGGTCAGGGGTCGTGACTGACGTCGCGGTGCATGGAGAAGGGATGGCAGGTGGGTGACAGGTGCGAGAATGAGGGATGAGGGATGAGGGATGAGGATGGAGGATGGGGGACTCCACTGATCGCGTCGCGCTACGATTAATCAGAGAGACCCTGATTCAGATCTCGATAGCTGGGCGCCACACTCGTACGCATACATGCGCACACTATCTTTTGGCTATCACATGCGATCTGGAAGACGGTATCGGCACCGACTTCGACGGCGAGAAAAGGGTTCAACAGGTGCCTCACTTGCGTGCCTCACTTGCGGCTCAAACAAGCATGCTGCCCTTGGCTTGGCCCTTGGCTTGGCCCTGAGAATCGTCAACCCTATCTCTCGGCACTCCTGCCTCTGTTTCATCCTCTCCAATTGGAGTCCCCGCACTCGCGAGCATGACGTTGATGTGGATCCGCCATCCGCAACGCCATGCCGCCGCCGTCGTCGTCAAAAATAAGAGTCTTCTGGTGGACGAGGACGGCAGCCAATCAGCACCCAGGTCAGAAATTGACCCTCGGCCACCGCTTGCCATCCTGCCTCCTTCGGTCGGCACACATGTCGATCGCTGCAAAACACCAGGAACTGAGTACAGATATTTCTCGCTAGCCCCTCGAGTTCAACGAAGACAGTCGGAGCACATGTTGAGAATGAGTAAGATGCGGCGAGAGAGCCGTAGAGTTACCCAATTCGACCTTCCGATGTCGAGGAATATTGTGGGTATGCTTTCAGATAGTGGGTACAACGAACTGGGAACAAGAGATTAGGTCCAGTATATACATCGTGATCTTCCAGTTTTCTCTCACATCTTTTCATCTCTCTCTCTTGTATTATCTCACTCCTTACACTCCTGATTCCCTCCGCAAAAGTGTTGCGTTGATAAACTGGCCGGGCCAGATTTCAGGACGATATACGATAACGACAATATGACTCGCGAACGAGGTGGAAGTGTCTCCACCACGAGGACCTATGCAGGCCTCATGGGGAGACCACTCGGTCTTCTGATCTCGACTATTGCAACCACAGGTTTCTTGCTCTTTGGTTACGATCAGGGTGTTATGTCCGGTATCATTTCTGCAGTACCATTCAACAACTATTTCCCCGAAACTCTGAACAATTCCGTATATCAAGGCTTTGTGACTGCTATCTATGAAGTCGGATGTTTGATCGGAGCTATCTTCGTCCTCACGTTCGGTGACAGAACGGGTCGAAGAAGAGCTGTATGTTGTCTCTCCAATATCAAATGAATCGTGCTAATGGAAATAGATGATGCTTGGAGGTCTCATCATGATCATTGGTGTTATCATCCAGATCTCTTCAGTCAAAGGAAGCAATGCTACTGTGCAATTCATCGTGGGTCGAACAATTACCGGTGTTGGTAATGGCATGAATACTTCCACTATTCCAACATATCAAGCCGAGTGTAGTCGAACTGCAAACCGTGGTCTTCTCATCTGTATCGAAGGAGGCATCATTGCGTTCGGTACTATGATTGCCTACTGGATCGACTATGGCGCGTCCTATGGCCCAGACAACTTGACTTGGCGATTCCCAATTGCTTTCCAAGTCGTGTTCGGCGTCATCTTGATCGCAGGGACATGGTTCCTTCCTGAGTCGCCTCGCTGGCTACTTACGAAAGACCGCCACGAAGACGCAATCGATGTCATCGCAGCCCTGAACGGTCTCGAGACTACAGACCCCGAGGTCCACCTCCAGCACTCTCTCATCATGGACGGTATCAAAGCCAGCGGACAGGTCGGAGGCAAGACTCCATACTCCGCCCTCTTCACAGGCGGCAAGACCCAACACTTCCGCCGCATGATCCTAGGCGCCTCATCGCAGTTCTTCCAACAACTCGGCGGTTGCAATGCAGTCATCTACTACTTCCCCATCTTATTCCAAACCTCTATCGGAACCTCGCACAATCTCGCTCTGCTCCTCGGAGGCGTAAACATGATCGTCTACGCTATCTTCGCTACGGTGTCCTGGTTCATCATCGAGCGTGCTGGCCGTCGTCAACTCTTCCTCTGGGGCACGGTCGGACAATGCCTCTCCATGGTCTTAGTATTCGCCTGCTTGATCCCAGAAAATGGGCAAGGTCCGTCCGCTAAGGGCGCAGGCGTTGGTCTGTTCACATACATTGCGTTTTTCGGCGCAACATGGCTTCCTCTTCCTTGGCTATACCCAGCTGAGATCAATCCTCTCCGAACACGTGCACGCGCCAACGCCGTATCAACATGTTCGAACTGGCTCTTCAACTTCCTCATCGTGTAAGCCCATCTCCCTTTCCCTTTCCCTCCCTATTCCTCACCCAAACTCAAAATCCCAACCCAAACCAAACCAAACCAAAACAAGCAGAACATCAAGCTAACGAGCCCAAAAGCATGGTCACCCCCGTGATGATCTCCTCCATCCACTGGGGCACCTACCTCTTCTTCGCCATCGTCAACGCCTGTTTCCTCCCCATCATCTACATCTTCTACCCCGAGACCAAGAAACGCTCCCTCGAAGAAATCGACCTCATCTTCGCCAAAGGCTATCTTGAGAATATCTCATATGTGCAAGCCTCGTTTGAGATGCCGTTTTTGAGTGATCGGGAAGTAGAGGCGATGGCGAGGGAATATGGCTTTATTGATAGTGATGAGGAGGAGAAGGTTGGGGATGGGGATGGGGGAAGGGGGAGTGGGAGTGAAAATGGGGAGAAGCCGAGGGTGGAGAGGGATGAGGTGGGGAGTGGGAATGGGAATGGGGAGGGGCTGCATATGGGGGATACGCAGGAGAGGGGGTTTAGGAATGATTAGAGGAGTTGTGTTGGGGTTTTGTTGACCTTGATATTCATTGTCGGTCGAACTTCGACTCTGCTCGCTCTTGGGGGACGCGGAATCCCGTTGTTCGATTCAACAGTTATCGTTGAAGAAACAGGGGAAGAATGGCAGGCGTTTGGGGATTGTTATTTCATAGATCATGGTGGCATAGGTGGTTTGTTGGTTAGAAGACTGTCGTCGCTGTCACAGTCAGGTCATGATCACCCATGCATAGAGAAATATCATGATAGATAGATAGATAGATAGACAGACATTGACGGATGGATAGAGCATGAAGATAGAGCATGAAGATACCACAATAGAACATCTTTCCTTCCTTTCCTTTCCTTTTCCTTTCCTTCCCTCCCTTCCCTCCAGCGAAGTCAGTTTCCCGACCTGAAAACGCCTTCCTTCTCCTTCTCCGTGCCTATCCTTGCGTAGCCTAGGTTTTTTAAAGTCAGCCTGACCTCTCCTGGCCAGTCGAATTGAGCCTCCTAGCCTTGCTTGTAGGTCGGCTAGGCTAGGTCGGGAAGGGTAATTTTACTAAGGTATAAAAAGGGAGTGAAAGCCAGGGCAAAATGCACGTGCCCATTTCTCGGGAGGATTTTTTCTTAATTTCCGACACTTACAAGTAGCTTTACTTGCCTTTCTACTCCTACCTAAAATATATGTGCGCCTTGCCTAGCCTTGCCTAAAGCTTGCTTTAAGTTGCCTTCCTTTACCTGGCCCGTAAGTCAAGTCCGCCTACCCTAGCCTAGGTCCTAGGCAAGGATAGGTCGAGAAACTGACTTCGCTGCTTCCCTCACATTTCCACAAAGACCCAAACATGCGATATATGATATAAAATGTAAAATCCAAGATATAAAATATAAAATACACCAACACTGCTATAATTCAAGTAAACATTCTCGTACCTCAATCATAAACCTTACCCTATCATCTAAATTATCGGTAGGGGAGTAATGCTAAGGTAGTATTGGCGTTAGGTAGTGTTAGGTGGTTAGTAGGGAGAGAGGGGTCAGATTTCACTGATTGGAAGGCGTAAGAAATAGCCGATTGGGAGAGGTGTGGAAAAGGGGGGTTTCAACCTGAGGTTCACTACTGTCAGAATCTAAGTAAGTTCCTAGGTAGCTGCTAATGTTGTGCAACTCGAAAATAAGTTTGTGCCTGAGAAGCGAGGTGATAATAACTATCTCTGCATCTTGCTTCAATAGCAAACAAACAGACATTTCTTACTTCGAAAGTAGGAGCCCAAGATATCTATAACAACCTACCACTCGTACCATCCTACAGAGATCTTCCTCCCCTAAAGTCCGATTAATCAACATGTTTAAAGTTAGTGTAGTGCGCTTTCAAACTTGTTCAAAAAAGGTCGACAAAGCTGACATGCTCACAAATAACAGCCTTCGCAACCCACGACCACAACGTCATCTCCAAAAACCGCTATCAGAATTGGGGATGTGCGCTATGAAATCTCCGTATCCAAAATCCCTTACTTTGCATCCTTCATCGACTTCCAAGCCAAGGCTCAACCACAACCACAAGAACAACCACCATCAACCGAGTTAATTCACGGTCCTATTCCTCTCTTCGACATCGCTCTTAAAGGCCTCGAATCCGACTATCGCCAATATTTCCGCTCTCTTCCTACCGACCTTTCCCAGCACCACATTCGATGCGAGACGTATGACTTTCTCCGCATCGACTTTCTGAACGGCCAATCCATCACCGAGATCGTCCATGATTTGAAAGCCGGCCAAAGCGACTATGGCCGCGGCGAGAGACGCGAAATCAAGGGTGATAGGTCAACGGCCCGCGACGCGGCTTTTACGCTTCTATATCAGATTCTGCTAGCTAGGGGAGTTTCGGGATGAGAAGAAAGATAGCGCTAAGGTTTTTAATGCGATGCGGTATGTTGTGTCTCATGCGGCGACTTTCAAATGGAGGACGAGGACCGTGGTGAGAGCTGCGTACGAGGAGCGATTCGTGATCTCGGAAAAGCAGAGAGTGCGGTTGGAGAAGTGGGAAAGGAAGGGTACTGCTAGGCTAGCAGTGGAAGACGCGGGTGATGTGACGACGGAGGAAGAGGAGGTGGATGATTATTACGGATCGGATTTATTCGTGTTGAACGGGGCAGGGACCAGACCTCGGATTATAAGTTTTCTAGCGGAATGAAGATCTTTACTGAATGGTTTGTGAATTAATCAATCTAACCAACTATGCGACATCGAGAGAAGTGTAGCTGAGTTGAGCAAGTCAGCTTACCAGCCCGAAAACGCCTTCCTCAGCCTTTCCTACACCTTCCATTGCGTAGCCTAAACTTTTTGGAGTCAGCTTAGCCTTCTCCCAGCTAATCGGATTACTCTTCCAACCCGACCTACAGGTCGAATAAGCTAAAAGGGGAAGGGATAATTTTCTAAAGAATAGAAAGGTGGAATATATATACTTTATAACATACATACGTACCTATTTCTCGAAAAGATTTTTATATAATTTTGGAAGTAGAGATACGTATCCTTAGTTTCGTTAGCTTTCTTACTCTTACTTAAAATACATGTGCGTTTTGCCTAACCTTGCTTAAAGCTTCTTCTAAATTGCCTTCTTTTGCTTAGCCTAGAGGTTACTGCAAGTTCTCTTTGCTCAGCTTAGGTCCAGGCTAAGGCTAGATAGGGAATTTGATACCGCTAACAATTAATAGCAGCCTTAAGTACCTAGTATAAGAGATAGGTTGAGTTGAGTTGAGTTGCCCCCCTTACTTAAACTTAATTAAGAGTTACTTATAAGTGCTAATAAAATCGATTAGTTTACTCAAAAGCCCATGAGTTTTTCAAGCATCTCACTTAAACTCAACTCAACTCAACTCAACTCAACTCAACTCAACTCAACGTACTCAACGTACTCAACGTACTCAAGCGTTGACTTGAGTTTGCTGATTGATTTTAGTCATACTAGCTTTGAGTGAGTGAGTGAGTCGACAATTCTGCCCAGCACTAAAGGTCTTCATGCATCCCAAACCCCTTATCAGCCAAATCACTAAAATCATCCTCCAGATCCTCCACTTTATAATACTTCCACTGATTAGACGTCCACTGACTAGCCCACTGCTCACTCGCCAACCTATCCGTCCTCTCCTCATCTCCCCTCTCCTCATCCTCCTCTGGATCTCCGGGCCTCCTCACGCCCTGAATCCACCTAAAGAACCCATCCGGATCCCACCTCTGCTTCACCTCTCTCAACTTCTCCTTATTGCCGCCAAAATACGCCGTCTCATGAACCTTAGTCGGGAAATCCCGATCGGGGAAATTCACAAACGCCGCTTGGCCATTAAGTGAGAGCGGACGCAGCTTCTTCTTGACCGTTGCAAGGAAGCGCCGCATATCCAGCTCCATCCACTTATCAACCCATTCCACCGTCACATACGTATGAAAGACGGCCTCACGCCAGAAGAACGCCGAGTCCTCTGGCTTGCGTTCAGACGCTTTCCCACCAGCGTGGATCCACGTGACGAGGAAGGTAACGAGTTCGCCCTTAAAGTCGGCGCGGAAGGAAGCCATGAGGTCGCGGATAGCGGCGGTGATGGTGGCGAGGGTCGAGGGGGAGGAGTTGGTGAAGACGAAGGAGCTGTAGAGCTCGTAGGTTTTGTTGGACGGGTAGGCGCGCTCGGCTTCTTCGAGCCACTGCGCGACGAGGGTTTCGTAGAGAAAACGAGTGGATTTCTCTGGGAGCACGCGTCGTTTGAGCTGCGTTTGGAGGTCGGGGTGGAGGATGTGTTTGGTGATGAGTCGGTCGTATTCGCCTTTGCTGCCGTCGAAGGAGACGTTGAAGCGTACGCCGCCCTCGTTGGAGCTCTGGCGTAGATCGCAGATCCAGGTCGTGTCGATGGTGAGTTTGTTGGGCCAAGGGGTGGCGTAGAAGGAGTTCATTACGGCCAAAACATCGTTGGTGAAGCCGGACTTGGGAAACCATTGGTATCGTCCGGCCACCACGCTGCCGTAGCGGTTGCTGAGTTTCTGGACATGAAGCTTCATCTGAACGACAACACCAAAGTTGCCGCCTCCGGCACCGCAGAGGGCCCAGAAGAGACGGCCCTTATCCGAGCCGGGCGGGTCGGATTCCTTAACCGTGACGAGGGAGCCGTCGGCTGTGACGAGGGTCGCTTCGGCAAGGGTGTCGGCTCCCATGCCGAAGCTCCGCGTAAAGGGGCCGAGGCCGGAGCCCAGGATGAAGCCGCTCACGCCGACGGTGGGACAGCGACCGCCGTTGATGATAAAACCGTCGTGGTGACCGATGATCAACTTCTCGTACACGTCGCCCCACTGGCAGCCCGCGTCCATGGTGACCATCATGGACTTCATGTCAAGCTCAGCCTTCTTCATGCCGCGGAGGTCGAGGGAGATGCCGGTAAAGGCGGTCGAGTGGCCGGCATAGGAGTGGCCATTACACTTGATGGTAACCGGAATCGATCTAGCCTTGGCTTCTTTGATGATAGTCTGCACTTGGACGGCGTTTTGGGGCTGGACGACACAGTCGGGGCGGGAGAAGCGGAAGAGGAGGTTGGAGGTTGCGATGGCCTGTCTGTACTCGGCCTGGCCAGGCTCCAGGACCGGAATTTGCTGGGCCCTGAAGACTTGGATGGCCTGCTCCATGGTACAATTTTGGATTGGAGCTATGTGGTGAATATCGTGTCGTCTTATCTAAGGTGTGGCGGTGTCCTATATAATGCTATAGTCAGGGAACTCGGGGGTGTATTGTGTATTGTGTACTATTCTTTCTGCCGACACCAAAGGCAGGCGTCCTATGAAGACTACTATCCCTCCTTCTTGAACAAACGAAAGTGGAGACATTCTGGAGCTATCTAGTAACAAGGGAGGTGTTCGAGTAGGAAATCTCGAAAGCTCTATACTGGAGGTCATCCTTTCTTCTCTACGAGTATGGACAACACCTTGCCGCTAATCAGCCGTACAAGTCTCTACCTTCTATTATTTAGTGGGGCTGATAGCATGCAGGAGACTACTACCCCGCATGACTATATCCACAGCGTTTCGCTTCGGGATATGCGTTTCTACCTAACCGACAGCCTCAAAAATCCAAGGCCGTGGTTGGTTACAAAAAAAAAAGCTTGCTCATGCAGCTCCGACATGTTCATCACCTAAAAATGGCACCCAATTCCAATGGGTTATTTATTACCCTTAAAAGCAGTCCCCTAAAACCCCCTCGATTTCTCGCTTGTGAGATATTAACGCCCACCCCCTCGTTTCCCCTTTTTCGTACCATCCATCTATTCGACACCCCTTCCACCCACCTACCTACCATTCAAAAAACACTTCCACGCACCGCACCACAAAGTATCACTTCACACCACGCATCATCATGGACACAAACGCCACCACGGGCGCAACCCACACCACAAACACAAAATCAACTCCTAGCAAACTCATCCAAATCAATCTCAACACCCCCGCCCTCACCTCCCTCGCAACCTCCTACCTCCAGCCCGAAAACCTCACGCCCTTTCTCCAAGAACACAAAAGTACGTCACATCACATCACCACCCTCCCATCCCATCCCATCCTATACATCCAAATATCTAACCCCCCACACACAGGTGGAATCATCGTCGCAACCCTCTGGCTAACCCTCCACCTCCGCACCTGGCTCTCCCTTCTCCCTCTCCCACTCCCCACCCTCACCACCCTCCCCCTCATCATCCTCTCCCTCCTCTCCCTCTCCCTCTCCCAATCAACATCCACACCCACCCTCCCCGGCCTCCTCGCCTACACCTACACCTCAATAACTACATCCCTCACCCTGCTCACCCAAGAAAAAATCCTCCCAGCCTATTTCCCCCGCCTCCTCCCCATCCTAATCCTCTTCCCACTCTCCCGGGCCCTCGCCCTCCTCTCCCTATTCCTAGCCTGGACCCTCGTCTCAAAATACCACGCTGGAGTCCTAGCCCTGAATGCAGCAGCTTCGCAAGCAATCCAACACGCAGAAAAAGCGCTGGAGAAAGCGCATGAGCAATTGCGTGAAGCGAAGGGATGGGAAATGCAAGCCATGCAACTAGCCGCCGCGGTCCTAGACGATGAGGATGAAGATGAGGATAAAAAGAGAAAGGTGGGAGTGGTGAGGGAGGTGAGGGGGGAAGTGGAGGGGATGATGAAAGAGGTGGAGGGGTTGGAGGGGAAGGTGGAGAAGGTTAGGGGGTTGGTGGGGAGGGCGAAAGGGGTTGCGGGAGGGGGCGATTTGGAGTTGGCGGGCGAGATGGTGGGGAATGTGGGGAGGTTGGTGGAGAGGGTGGGACAGGGGGGGGAGAGGGTTAGGGAGAGGGGGGGGTTGGTTAGGGAGAGGGTGTGGAAGTTGGGTTTGGGTGAGGGGGAGGGTTAGGTGGGGTGTGGAGGTGTGTGTATGTATGTTTGTATGGAGAGAGGTTGTGAGGATGGTACTGGAATAGAGGTGGCCGGAAGGAAATGGGGAGTGAGAGTTTTAGCGATGGATGGATACTGGATGCAATTTCTCTATAACTCTGACTCTGGCTTTTGTGTTGAGATTCGAGTGATAACTTGGAAAACTGGATTTCCGCCTTAGGGATTAAACCATTGAGCCGAAGACCAAACCCAAAACTGTGGCTATCCGTCCTTCTTCTTAGCTTCAGCAGCCGCCAAGGGCTTGAACAGCGTCTCAACCAGCTGGAAGAAAGTCAGTAACTCACAAACTTCTATGGAACCAACCGCCAATAGCGAAGGCAAACTCACCCATCGGTCCAACTTCCGCTCATCACGAAACGACTTGAATTTATCATCAAATCTGCCTGTCTAATTGTAAGTACTGCTGGTCCCTGATATTTAACCCAAAAAAAATGCACATACCTGCAAAGATATGCGATACGCTAGCAATGTCCGGGTTGCCCCTAAGCGTGTCCAAAAATTCAACGGCTTCTGTCGACGACCCGATCTGGCCGATCAAGAACTTCACGCCTGCACACCAGAAGGTTACTCAGTAAATCGAACACAAGTAATACCGTAGAAACCCAAAGAGAATGAAAACACACAGTCCCGAGGATATCCTTTCCTCACCAACTCATTCCCACACTCGACAATCACACTCGCTAACGTGCCCTTGGCCTCGGGCGCCGGGCCCCCATCGGTAAGAATGGATACAAGCAGCGGTCTCTTCAGCGTGCCTGCCGCGAGTGGGTTGTATACCAGCGGCTTGAGGATCCGTTCTCGTAGAGTGGTACCGATAGCCGTGTCACCACGCGCAGTGGCTGAGTTGAGGGCCTGCTGGATGCCGTCGAGGTCTAGGGAGGGTGACTCGTTGGTTGTCTGGTTGATGAAACGGAGGGCGACACCTTCACCGTCAGGGAGGATGCGCGTCGTGGTCCGCGCAATGCGTAGGGCGAGGAGCTTTTGGTTTTCCCATCGACTTTCAGCCCTGCCTTTTGCGTTGACCATGGAGCCGCTGTCATCTGTTGTGTTGGTAGTTAGTGATGCGAGATATATGAAAGTTTAATTAATCGGAAAGTTGGGCTTGTTACCGCAATAGAGGACTTGCTGATGCATTGTTACTTTGATGGTCTTGGGGAGGACTTCTGGGCTGCCTAGGTCTGTCGTGGGATCATTGGCAAGGTCCACTGTCTTTTTCGCTAAATTCTGCATGAACTGCTTGTTGTCCTTGAAGAAGGCCTCCAGTGCAGGTGTGTCTTTAACGTAGGTGTCGACGTGTTTGACGAATTCTTGGGGAGTAGGCTCCTCCGGGCCGGGCTTCATCGCCTTGAATTTCTGAGATGATGTGCATTGTCAGTAGGATATCCTGTGTTGTGGTATTTTGGATGGCCATAAGTAGATAAGTACCTTCTCGGTGCTCTTCTGGTTTTCCCCCTTGAACCCAAACATCTTGCCCATAAAGCCGTTGAACTTATTGTCGACCCACGAGACAACATGACGCCCAAATGTTATGACATTGGATGCAAGGCGTCCGAGGAACGACTGCTCCTCCTCCGGCTTCAGCGCGTTACAGAGCGACTGCTTCCCAGTATTTTTCGCAACCTCAACTGCATTGAAGCCGTCATCATTCTGAATATGCAACCTTGCGCCGGCCTTGGCCAGCAGCCGCACAGAATCCACATCCAGCTTCTCAATCGCGCACATCAGCGGCGTGTTGTTCTCCGCGAGGTCGCACGTATCGTCAATAGATCCCTTGGGAACTTTAGAAAGAAGCATCTGCACAATCAGTGGACGCTCCATCGACGTCTTCCAAGCTGCGAGAAGGAGCGGCGTCTCGCGATTCTTGCATCGGAGGGTTGCCTTTGCGCCTCGCTCGAGGAGCTGCTCGACTTGCTTGGGGAATCCAGACACCACGGCGGTTGCAAGCAGTGTCCAGCCGGTGCTGGGGTCCTGGGAATTGAGGGCGTTGGAGCTGTTGCGAAGCCAGTTGTCCAGTCTGGCCCCGATGAGGGCGCCTCTGCGGGCATCATCAAAAATCGACATCTTCACGGTTGTTAGCTACCGCACTCAGGTCAGATTTCAGAGCAAAGGTAAATACCAAGCAACAATTCCCTTCCGTCTCCCTCTACATGGCCATCAGAGTACCCCGAGCAACCCTTAGTTCCCGGCCAGTTGTATTTTCGCTCACAAAATCATCACCTCCGCCCGCTCTTGCAGGAGCTGAGGAGATATCGGGCAGCATTGTACAGAGTAACAAGGATGCGAATGCGAGGGGCATGCAGCGTCTGATAGGTAGGGCCTGGTCGGCATCGTCAACATTGGAAGCGTGATGCAGAGGTGGGGGATTATTGTATATACGTACCTCCGTAAACCTGGAGCCTCACCGAGGCATGGAATCAAGTGGTCTCTCTCGCAACAGCCTCATGAGGGCTTTGGGAGGGGAAGAAAGGAGATCGTCAAATGACTCCTCATGCAGCTTAATGCGTGGGACGGCGAAAGCCAATTGGTGCCTGTCGCCGCTCTCGGTTGGTCGTGCAGGAGCAGGACCCTTTCTTGGGCGCCTTCAGATGTTGTCTTGAGCTGACTGCTGTAGCCACATGGCAATATAAATACGTAGCATGATCGCAACCGAAGTTGTAACGCGGCCCGTGCCGCTATTGATAGGTTCCGACCTTCTCCTTTACTAGAAGCTTGCATGCGGGGATTCTTTTACTGGCTTACATTTGCAGCCTCAACAGCCTCATTATTACTACCTCTCTAGCTGGACGAGGCAAATTTCGATACTGGTGGAGAGACTCACAGTCCAGTTGTTAACCAGACGTGCAGCCAGCAGACCAATTCAAGGCCAATCATTCGCGAATTAGTTTATGCCAAGAATTAAAATAGTGAAAAGTGGGGATCTTTCACGGACAGCTTTCAATATTTGAGGGTACCAGAATTGCTCGGGTGAGGCAAGGGTGAGTTGAGTGGAATTAGAGCCCGAGCAGAAGCGGTTATGATTGCTAATTGACTCTGGAACGAAGGCTGAAAGATTAGAGTGTAACTGCTAGGGTGCATATTACCACCTTGTCAACACTGCTTACTCAATTTGATACCATGAAACTCATTTTCAGTAATATAACATGAAACGATACCAAAGACTCCTAGTGTTCTTTTCTCACTCAAATTCATGCTCTCTTTTTTCCAATCTCACCGTATTTAGTGCGACACAAAGCTTAGCCATCTCAACCGGATCATTGTCAAGTTCAACCCAAAAGTCCTCCACGCCGACACCCATCTTAAGCCTTTCCGCTACGTCGAGATTCCAAGAATCGATGAAGGGGGCGAGACAAGGCCAAATGCCTTGAGCGAACCCGAAAAAGATATTGATGTCCACGTTAGTAAGAATTTCGACCTCCTTTAGACAGTTGCGAACCATCGTGGGCGAGGACTTTGAACGTAGAACAAGATTATCCAAATCTCCCTCTATTTCAGGTTAGCAATGCCACATCCGTTACATGTTCAAGCATAAATGTATGTTGTGAGCACAACGTGAGTATAGAAAATTCTCACGCAGACTCACTGTATTTCTCTCTCACAAGTTTGGCCAAATCTTCTAAAGCGGTTGCCATCTCTTCACGATATTGAGTATATCCGCCCTTCGTTAGGACCTGAATTTTTTCTTCCCATGTACTTGCTTCTAAGACGTCGATGTGATGATACTTTGCCTCGATCACACATTTGACGGTTTCGTTGGCGATGTGGTGGGGGGTGCGTGCAGAAGAAAGCATAGCATTTAACACCAGTGCTAAGATTCTCTCGGGTCTCGGTGTTGTGGAATCGTCGGGGTTGAGGGCTTGTAATGGGAAAACGCCAAAAGTGGAGATCAGACGGCTAAGTCGAGGATTGATTTCATGTGAAGAGTTCGCTGCTTCCGTTTTGGCTCTCTTGGAACGAGTTAGTCTCGCATTGTCTGCGCGCTGTCGCTTCTTTATAGAGCTGGTTGGCAGAGCGCGTTCCATTTCCGCTGGTGTTTCTCTCGCGTCCGATTCTAACTTCTGCGCTCTGGTGGCTACCATGATTAAATTCGGTATTATTTCACTATTTGAGTTGTCTTGATTGTATTTGACGAGATGTCGAAATAAGGCTGAGTGGTTGTGACTGGAGGGGTAAGTAGGGGTTGCAGAAAACACTGTGGAACTGGAGTGGTGCCGGGGAAAGAGGTTGTAGAATTACTATAGCGCAAGGCTGGGTTTTATATCTTCAAAACTGCTCTAGCGCCACCTAGAAGTTGTTCACGTGATGCCAGGGTCTTCTGTTGCGGATATTCTCGTGACATCATGGTGCTGGTATCTGCCTGGAAGATCGCCTACGCGCTTCGTTGTGGGAAAGGGAACAAGGATAGCTTAAGCGACAATACGCCAGATGTCATTGTTCCCCATATGTAACTTAATTCTCACAGGTTGAAAGTATCCCGGAGCTGGCTTCGTAAGTGAGCCGCCGCACTAAAGAGATGATACCAACCAGCATGAGCCGAATAATATAATAGCCTTGAGACAAGCATCGCTCCGTTCATTGCACGCCGTTTCCGTACAACAGTCATCTCAAGTATTGGCTCTATTATTTCTCGGAAAATTACAATGCGTTGACAATAGCATCCCTGTTAAGGTTCTGCGATCTGGACATTGGTGTTCGCTAATACTCAACAGAGTCGATATAAGTAAGCCACATAGATACCAGTACAGAACGGGGTTAGGAAATATAGATACGGTCTCACTGAGTTTGATCAAAGGCGTATCCTTGATTTCATGAGTTGTATTAAATCTATGCTTATCAAAATCTCTATATCTGTACTGTGATCCCTCCCCGATAAATAACCGAAAAACCTGGAAGCTAACCTCGATCTAGCACTAAGGTTCTTGATAAGTTAAAATAAGCGGTTTGTTTGTAAATTATTCTATGATAGCTCAGTTGGCAGTTAACCTTATAGACATGTACCTTCCAATTGGTTGCTCTCAGTCTTAGAGTTTACTTGAAATACGAACGGCTGTCTGTTATAGAATAGCCCCTTTAAAATCAGTACTAGCTACAGGTTTCTATGAGTTGTTAGCTTGCTGGCAACTTTAAGTTTTGTTTATCTTTTTAAGTTTTATATCTTCGGTGCTAGTCAGGCATAATTGAAAATCAGGCAAGATGAGCAAATAAAATGCCATACAGCATGACTACCCTCCAATTATTGCCCACCACGGCCTCGTAACGCTCCTCTTTTGTCGATATTGTGTGCCCTTTGTGTTCCAGCAGATATCATTCCCGATACTTTCTCGGCCATAACATATACATCCTTCAATCGGGAATCGAACTCCGCAGGCTTCTCGATTTGACCTGACTGATTCACGTTCTTGCGGAGGGTCTCTATAACAGCTTGCTTATTGCCAGAACCCCACCGACAGCGTTGTTGTCTATCTCTTGTTGCCTGTCTCATCATCCACAGCGTAACATAGCCTAGGCCACCAGATTCCTTGGCGTACGTCGCCGTGCTTTGAGAAATAGTTTTGTCCTTGTTGAGCAGGATTTCATGCTTTTCATCAAAATTGGCGACCATTATTATGGCCGCATTTACAGCTGGATCGTCAGTCTCTGGTAGTCTGAACTCTTCTTCCGGGGGAGTGTTCATGGTGTTCTGCTCTAGTACGCCTCTGCAGGGACTGAAGAGGTGTACGTGTAAAAAGAGAGTTGCTTGGCAAGACTTGTGCTTTAACTTTTCGAAAGGTGAAGATGTGCTGTAAGAAAATGTACCCGATTTTGATGTGTTCGTGTATCTGTTTTCAGGCTTTAAATTATTGCTAATGTATTTGAAGACACGTTGTGATAGTTTTTCAAAAGCGTTGAAGACTTCTTTTTTGGAGGTGGTAATGATGCAGAAGAGAAGATTATCTTTTGCTAACGATATTGAGATATTTATACGTTTGGAAAGGATTCGCACAATGATGCTGCCGTGGTGATTGTGTGCGTGAATCATAGCGCAATAAATGTGTTGCATCAAATGTGACCTGATACCTGTGATTCAGAAAGTGCAACCCAAGTCCTCTAATGTAGAACTTTCTTACATAACTATATGTACACATTGAGTATTCTGATAAAGCATTAATATATTCTCAAGGATGTATTGAATATTATGTACTATATAAGCTGAGAAATATCAAACAAAACTTAAAAATTATTTGGCTCAAGGAAGCGAGTTCTTGTATTAGGAGAGAAAAGATGCAAAGGTAGGCCTAGACTGCCCCTTAACCGAAAAGAACTTCGTAGGGTATAAAATTGCAATATTCAAATCACGCTAAATTCATCCGCTTGATGATCTAATAAATATGCCCAGACACCTTCAAGGTATACAACACCGTTGAACAACAAAGACATATTCTACATCTCATCACTGCCACGCTAGGTACAAAGGCTGCCAAGGCTCTTACTCCGCAAGAAAGGTATTTTGGGCTTCTTGAGAAAATCTCGCTATGAAGCTACGCTCGCCTATGTCTGAATAGAGTAAAGAAGATATCGATCACCTTATTGCGCAGCTTGGGGTAAAACCAGTGGCTGGGTCATTGAGAGGGGATCCAAGCCTTTGCCTTGCACCGCCATTTTTCACCGATCCGTTCCAAAGCCCTCGAAGCGCGAAACGGAGTAGCCCCACATTTAGGAGGATCATTAGCAGGTAGGCCTTTCAAGCATGAACTAAGTTTATTTGGGATTCTGACCTACATGTCCCTATAGCAGAACCTACATGCAATTGCTACATCGCTACCCAATGCCGATGTCTTCTCATGCTCCGCATCCTACTAGCAGCGCTGGTAAAGCCCGGGAAGTCCTCGATATCCGTTGTGCCCCTGACCGTATTGACACGACATTGCTGACCTAAGTAGCCAACGTCATATTACTCTGCGCCGTACATTGCATCGCCAATAATGCGAAGCCGGTGCTTTCAGCTGTGCCGTCGAAAGCGGCGATGCCGCTCTCGCGAATGATAAAATAAGGAGTAAGGTCGTCAAGTTGACTGCGACGAGCTTGGAGGTGCAGGCCAAGACTGCTTGGGAAAAGGATGCATCGGCTACTTGGCGGCCAGGACGAAGAGGTTGAATGATAACATTGTGTTAAAGAAGCAAGCAGCAGGTGAGTAGTCTACTGCATTGCTGAACTTTGATGCTTTCACTGCTCAAGCAGGGAAGTAAGAAAAATTATAAATTAAGACCTTCAGTGGGATGGATCATTCTCCGTGCTAGAGCAATTGCGATCAATTGAACATAGAATCCAGACTCAATATCACTCATCATTATTCCAAAGTATGTGTCGAACTTCGTTCCCGATCTGGTATGTGCTGATTTCGGCTAATCTCAATTCTCCTATTCGACGTCTTTCTCAACTAGGATGAGGAGCTTCGCATAACTCTGCCGCGCCGCATTTTTCGACGGTCTTTCTGAGACCCATTCAATCATCCCACGAATCGGTGTCACCCGCAATAACTTCTTGAATATGAAGGCTTCCAACCGGTCCTCATTGTACTCTTTGCTGTCGTAATCACGGCCAGATACATTATACAACGTTGCATATCTGCAGTAATTCGATGAAGCCAACGAGGCATCCAGTTCGTAAGCTATCTCGTGGCTTCCGACGCCTGCAGAAGGTGTGCATACCGCAACGTCGGAATCAGCTGTTCCCTGCCCGCCGGAAAAACCGGGCACCGGCCAATCCACATTAATGGGCCTTCTGCCGCGTGGTTCTCTTCGTGCAATCATCTCTTCGACAGTCAGCGGACCGTTCTCCCGTGATACCCCGACTGATCCGGCGTGAGCCTTGTTCGCTCGGCTGCACGGACCCCACCTGCCGCCCCTTTTGGCCCCCTATTTTTAAGCGAGATCTGAGTCGGCATACATGTGTCGTGACATGACCTCCTCGACCACAACATAATTGTGAGGGAAGGAGACGACGATGGCTTGGCGAGAACCCAGTACGAGAATTTCCCCTTCGGTAGAGTGGCCGGCGAGACTCGCACCGTATGCCACGTCTCGCGATGCATGCACACGGAGGTCGGTGACCATATCAGGCAGGCCAGACACATCATACCTGGATTCTGTTTCGCATTCTGCCGTGTTGCGGATACAAGCAGCCGATATTCTCCTCAATACCCAGAAAACACCTGAACTCTTTCTGCCCTTGATGACATCCAAATGAGATTTCGAAACGAGCAAGTTCCCAAACACTTCAGTAATTAGAATACTGCCCCCTGGGGCTGCTGCTATCACGTGATGGGCTTCTCATCCCCAACGCCGACAGTTCATTGACCAGTTTCTCATTCTCCTCAGTCAAAACTTCGACTTTCTGCTTCAAGTCTACAACAAGCCTAGCCTGTCTATCTCGAAATGACCGCTGTGACCTACGGTTTTGCTCTAATCGTTTCTATATCATGTTAGATTGGGCATCAATGCATGATGGAAGACTTCACCTCACGAGCCTCTGCCGGAGGCATAGATCCTTTTCTTTTCCCTCGTTTTGATGATGTTTCTGTGGGAGGCGAGGCATAGGCACCAGTTCCACTGCCTGGATTTTGTGCGGGAGCAATGGCAGAGTAGGACGATGGCTGTTGTGATGTCACACTTGAGGTTGTATAGTAAGATGAAGCGGAGGATGAACTCGAGGTAGTATATGTCGACGGGTATGAGATTTGTGAGTAGGCGTAATTCTTATTGCTTATATCATAGCCAGAGTACTTTTGGGGGGAGCTGACGGGACTCGCGGCGTAACAGAAGCATTCGCTGTAAGGCAAAGTACATGTTTCGCACCAGTAGTCGTCATTCGGAGCGTTGACGTTATATTGCGCACTCTGACTGTAATCTAGTTGTGCATCAAAGTTCGATTGTTCCTAATGATGATGAGAACACTCCTTCACTGCGGGGGGGGTCTTTACAAATTGATTTGTTGCTGATGCGGTGCTTCGCCGGCTGTAATTATCCATACTGATCAGGTAAACGCTATATTTTAAGCTTTCGAGTAGAGCACAGTATCAATCTGGGTGAGATCAACGAGCACTAGATGAGACTAGAAGAAAGTGGCCAGAGGATCAGCAGAGGAAGGATATTAATATGGAGTCGAGGCGTCCCGTCGTCACATTCAGCGCGCACTACGCTCCGTATCACACTATTCACCGAGAATCTAGGCAATCCACAATGTTTACCCACAAATTGCACACATTGGTTTGGGCTATGCGATGGTGGGGATGGTTGGATACAGCAGCGTCATCAGGAGAACGGCAGTGAGAACGGAGACTCACTCATGCTTTCCCTAAAGGTCACTAGGCATAATATGCTGCAAAACGACGTCATCATAACATCATTGAGGTCAGTAAAGAATCGTACGATATCTGATATGTGTCTGGACTTTATTTTTCAAGTGGGAGTCTAGAAAGGCTTGGCCGACGCTCTTGCTGACCCAAATCCCGGGCAAAAGAGGCAGCTCAGTCGGACCTTCTGGATTGATTTAAGGTTGTTCCATACAGACCAGTGGGGTACGAGATCTCCCAAACTAGTCTAGATCCATCGAAGTCTGTATGCCCCTGAACTGAGTAATCTTGCCCGACTTATGTCATGCACACATCATACGATCTAGCCCGGTTGAAGGTTGGTGGGGGCGTACAATCCCACGTTTTCCTGGGCGGTAACCTCCACAACGTGCAAAATATATTGTAGTCAGCAAGCCAAGAAACATTGAGAGGCTGAAATGTGTCAGATGGAGTCGGTTAGTCATAAATTCAAGTGAAACTTGATTTTGAGTGATAAGTGTTCCAAGAACGCATGTGTAAGATTCCACATAGTACATATAGGGCTTACAGAGTACTAGAGATTATGTTCAGAGCATATCTATAAAGCAAGGCAATGGCTGATTCTGTTAAGGCTAAGTATGATAGGTATTCTGACCAATAGAGGGAGCCCCGTTTACAATTCAGGAAATTGAAAGGCCCATTTTATCATCTTCTGTATCTTTGTACGGGCGTGAAATTTAGAGTTGTTTTCCATCTGACCGGACTCTAATGGTGAGTTTTCGCCTGCAGAAATGTGCTGATCATGGAGAAGGAACGGAAACAATCGAAAAGTATCCTATGATGCCACTTTATTGAAGAATATCACCTTATGAGATGCATCTTACAGTTTCTTTTGTTTAATATTATCAGATGATCTCTCCAGAAAAGGGCAATCTGTTCAATGTGCCGCGGCCAATTGCCGAGCTGCGGGGGATCTCGTTTTCAGACAGTTAGAGCATTTAAGGTCAAATTACTATAGACAGCCTCGTGAACCCAAGGGTATTGGTAATTCTTTGTACGAAGCTCGTTGTCATAAACTATCTAATCAAAACCTTGATCTAGTAATCTTGACATAGCCAAGAAACCTTGCTGCATGCGTTGTCCCGACTGCCGACTTGTCCCAACCGGATGCCTGCAATATATGCAGTGTGATTAGTAACTTTTCGTAGCCCGTTTAAAGAGATAGGGCAGCTCTGGAGGCACGGGATCTAGGATGAATCATCCGTTCCCTCGAGCCCCAGGTCTTCGGGCACGACGAAGTTAGGCCTCAGCAACGTTTCCGTGTTGCTGCAAAACCTTGACTCCTTGATGATGCAGATATTAAGCGAGCAGAGCGGGGGAACAGATTCAATCGACAAAATATTAAATATCGTTCATTGACAGATATACCATCCACAAATACTAAAACGGTGATTGAAAAGATGTTTAAATTCCTTTATTGGCAGGCGGGTTGTTTTCGGCTTTTTGAACCATTCTTCACTTGAACAAACTTCTCGGGTCTAAGCAAAACTACCTTAGCTGTGGCCTAGGAGAATATCTGCCACCATAGTGTATGAGAAAGATATTCTAGAGATAGAGGAAAAGCAGTCTTTGCAGGCAGAAATGAAAAATCCATAATCATTTTTGGAGCTTCATACATCTTTTAATCTTGTTGAGATTCTGCTTAGCAAGTCATCAATAGAACGCACTATTAAATACTCCCACCTCCTATAGTGCGTTAAGATTCAATCCAAACTTTTATTTCGAGTGAAATAATAAATGTTATTTTCTCATTCAGCTGTTTAGCATCGGTGGAGTACTCTTATAATTTCCAACTAACACAACACCAAGACAAGGTCCCACTATGCAAGGACTAGCCTCAATACTAAGCATGTGAAGTCCGCCAGGCTTCCAATCAGGAGCATTGGAGCACAGGATCTTGTACTAACCACCGTTGGGATAAACAATATGACTTCCAATTTCCAACGAATCAGCCCCGAGTCCACGGACCCGGTAGACACTCTGGGAGTTGACTGCCGCAGCAACGCAGTAAGACGGAAGTGGCAGATCAAGTTCAGATATAGTTTATGCATGACCCATTTTAATCGTACGATGTTCAACGGTCATCCTAGTCACTAGATCTAGATAAAAAGGGATATCACGTGTTGAAGAATTGCCAAAACAAAACGATTGACTCGAATTTCGTGTTAAAATAATAGTGTGAAACTGAAAATGAATATGAATCATTCGTTCTATCAGGATATACACATTTCAATCGATACAGCATAGCTTGAAGGAAAAGATTTCAGGGGTACACTTATGAAAACTTCTCATGCCAAACAAGTTAACCGCCGCGTCACGTAACATCGAAGGCCTTACGGTTTGACCAATTATGTAACTTTAATTTATCAGCCAAAGTTTGCTCATGTCTCTACAATGGCCTGTATTTACACATCTTATAACGCGGCAAAAACAGAACTACGATTAATCTTAGTTGAAAATAGATGAGAGAATCTAACAACCTCAGTGCGAATGCAGCATGGCAAGTTTATGTCAAGGTATCACTGATCGGCGCTGCACTGGACTAGCAGGCAACTCACCCTTTCCGCCTTTTGAACAAGGAGAGTAATACTCGGGAGTCGAAGTCTGAGCCAACATCCTCGCGCCACATGCTTTCAGAAAGTCGAAACTATGATAAAAGATCCCGTGCAAGTCTCTGTGCTTCACAAAAATGAAGACATTGTTAAACTGGGTGGAGAATATCAGCTGGCAACCGAAATAGCTAGTTCTGGGGCGCTCGGATGTCAGGGAAGCGAGCAACGAAGGAAGGTACATATGTCTTACAACGAGCCACACAGGACAAGCATTGTTGCTTCTGTTCGTAAGTATATCGTTACACTATTATAACACCTGTGAATAAAGGACCTAGCATAGAGACCAAAATTCAATTATTATTGCATAGTTACAGCTACGTATATAAGAGCAAGTAGTCCCGGACGCTTATATTATTAGAGTGTCTAATACAAAGTAAGCTAGGATGAGATATTGTAACTTATGAAGGAAAATTTTGGACTAAGCGGTCTTTTATTTAAATTTAATTATATTATGTCGTGGATGTGTGTTCTATTTAAAACGTACTGTAATAACCTATCTACTATAGTGCCTGAAAGTACAGAGATGGCAATAATAATAAACTTGACAGTATCTAAGATATGTTATAATTACAAAAGCATATGAAGCCTTCGGTAAGATGACAAGAGACGCATTGAAAAAAATTAAGAAATCTGCGAAGATGCTTGTGCTCCCGAGAGCAACGGCAGCCAAGGGTTCTATATTCTTGTAGCTCTATTTTCATTTAATCTATTTAAAAAAAAAGCTTCACAAACTGCTTGCTCCTTATTTAAATAGAACATATGAAGGATGACTAAGTATTGATTATCGTTAGTCCATTTTCCCGCTGACTTAAATATATCAGATTCTTAATTTAATTCCGAAATACCTTTGGATGAGATCCATGAAAATTCGAACTTTAAATCCGAAAACTTATAAACAAAAATGAGAAAATACAAATTACTGAGTTAGTATGTTAATGGTAAGTTCTATTTAATTCAACAGCTTTCACACTTCCATAGGTCACGATAATCAACGAGTCAATGCTTTCGATAACTTTTGAGATTTTGATGGATCACGTGATTCCACCTTCATCCTGCTTCTTGCAAAATACTCGATGCCCTTGCTTCTGTGGCAGATGAACTTAAAGAAACTATATTTTGCTCTATGCTTATGATACTTGAAGAGGATAACAAAATATCAATTTTCTAGCATCTTATATTACCCGTTACTGACTTGGAGTTTTCAAATTACACTACGGACTGCTTCACCGTACTACAACCTTCATCTCACATCCCACAATGGGACGAAATAGCAGAAAAAGGAAAACGAATGGAGCGAGTCAAGAGCTCCACTGTGAGTCACCGGCAGGCACATCAAACTAGGAAAAAAGGAAGTAATACCTGAAATCTTGAGCATCGGGACTCAATCTTCCACCGAAGCACCGAGAATTGAGACAGAAGATGGATATTCAGCAGAATGAAGGAATGCAATCCTAGGCATCCAATAGCTTCTCTATCGAGATCAAGCAAATAGGAATCCATATATAAACTACCATTGCTCCTCAACTTGAGCTCCCACCTCAGCCATCAACCTCACTTCTTCCAACACAACCTTTTTCCCAATCATCACCGCCACCATGACAAAAATAATCGTTATCCTAGGCATAACAGGCCAACAAGCATGTTTCTATTCCCTTTCCCCTCCCCAATTTCTCAAATCCAAGCAAACCATCTAACACCTATACTCAGGGTTCCTCCGTAGCAACCCATTTCCTCACCCTCCCCCAATACACCATTCGCGGCCTAACCCGCAACACCAACTCTCCCACCTCCCAAATCCTCTCCTCAAAAGGCATTCCACTCGTCACGGCCGATCTCAACTCTGTCTCATCCCTAATCTCCGCATTCGCCAACGCCTCCATCATCTTCGCCACAACCGATTTCTGGACTGCGTTCTACAACCCCGCTACCAAATCCTCATTGAAACCAGGACAGAACCTAGGAGAATATTGCTACGAACTTGAATTGCAACAAGTGAAGAATATCTTCTCTGCCGCTGCGACGGTTAAGGGCCTGGAAAGGCTGGTGATTTCCACTTTAGTAGATGTTGAGGCTGCTAGTGGGGGGAAATATAAGGGGGTGTGGCATTGTGATGGGAAGGCGAGGGGAGTAGTGTGGGGGAAGAGTGAATTTCCGGAGTTGGGGGAGAAGATTAGTGAGGTGTTTGTGCCGAATTATATGGAGAATTGGAAGGGGAAGTTGAAGCTGAGGAAGGTTCGTCTCCCCTCCCCCGGCTTGTACCCTGGTTGCAGTTGATAATGGAGGGTTAAAGGAGAAGAAGTTGCTGATGAGAAGCAGGCAGAGGATGGCTCGTATCGACTTGGTCTCGTTGGCTCAGGAACGAAGCCCCTCCCTCACCTTGATGTTGAAGCGGATCTGGGACGCGTTGTGGAAGCTGCGATTGAGAGCCCACCTGGGACGAAAATCCTTGCGGCTGGAGATATGATCTCGTGGACTGATCAGTTGAAGGTTTGGTGTAAGGTCAACAAAGTGCCGTTTGGAGGATTCGATAGCGTTCCGATTCAAGTTTTTGACAAATTCTTTCCGATTCCTGGTCTTGGAGCGGAGATTGGTGAGATGATGGCATTCATGGAGGAATTTGGATACGTCGGTAGAGAGCTAGATGTTGTGCTTCCTGGAGAGGTAAGTAGAATATTTGTATTGGATGAATCTTGCTAACCCAAGGTAGCTCGCGGTACCGCCAAAATTGACGACTTGGGAAGAATATGTGAGAAAGCACGACTGGTCGAGCATTCTCAACGCCTAAAGTGAGAAGGGTATCATACATATTTGTTGCTTACCATATATACATCTTACCCCAATGCCAACGTTTATATGTATATCTAATTCCCGAACGCCAAGATGATGCTCATTCGTGATCACCAAATGGGAAGTTGAATTTTAACAATCCATTCAATCCTCCAACCCAGCCATCGTCGTCCTCAGTGGCGCTCTTAGCATGCCGCATAACACATGGAACACCACCAATCCATTCTTGGCCTTTCGCAATGTATTCGCCGTTGACTCTCACCTCCATGCCAACCCCGACTCCTCGACTTCTTCGGCGTCCATCAATGCTAACCTCCAATTCTCTACCTCTATTTTTCTCGCTAAGCCGTAAGGTGATTGGAGTGTTTGATGGAAGAACAAGAGGTCTAAACGACAAACTCCTTGGGCAAATAGGAGTCATCAGCAGACTGCTGACTAGTGGATGAATGATACTCCCACCAGAGCTGAGACTATAAGCTGTGCTGCCAGTGGGTGTGGAGATAATCATTCCATCCGCCACCGCCTCCGTCAAAAACCTGCCTCCAATAAAAACATCTATAATAGCTAGATGTGCTTCCTTGCCCCGATGAATAATAACCTCATTCATAGCATGCACATCGCCTTCAGCACTTTCCGCTGTGTTATCACCAATCACTCTATTTCCACTGGGATCGAAAACTCCAACCTTCAGGCGGTTTCGTAGCAAGACCTTGGAACTTCTTGTAGGGCCCATTGATTTGCCTCTCACACTCGACCAACCTGTCACAATATCTCCAGTCTCATCAATTTCATTTTGAAGGTGTGGGTGTTTCTGATCGTGAAGGAATGGTGACCCTGCTTCTGCTCCGGACATATAAACTTCTCGAAATGCCCTTTTATATTCTGCGAACTTCCACTCTCCAAGAAACCCTAGTGTCCCCATACTAAACGACAGGATTGGTGGGACGTGCAGCGTTGTACTGAAAAGGGAGGATGCATGAAGTATTGTACCATCTCCCCCCAGCGTTGTAGTCATGTCGACCTTCGCAGGAAGCATGTCGGGGGAGCTAGTCGTGTATATTGGGAACTGGAAGTGTCTGTGCATTTGCGCAGCGACTTTGGGTTCGAATATGAGGGAGACATTATCGTAGTTGGAATGGATGTGCCTTTGCGGTCAGAAAGGTACTGATTTCGGATGGATGAACGTACTTGGCAAACTCAATTAGGGACTCGGTGACCTGAGGAGCTCTATCTTTCTTGACTATGAGGATATTTCGAGGAGGTGATGGCCACTGTAGAGACAGGAGATCGCTTGTCGGACTTTCTATACAATGTCAGTCAAGCTTGGGAAGATGCGGGGAGAGTTACTTACCTTTGTATCTCGGTATTATTCTATCTGGCAGACTCTCTGTATCTAGTATCTCCTTTCTTGCAGCTGTACTGCTAAAAGCCCTCTTCCAAGCATTAGTCCTCCGGGACAGCGACCTCGGAATCATCGTTATTATGGTTGGTGTTGTTGGTACAGAAGTAGGAAAATCTCCGTATTTAGCCGGAAGAGGAAGCTGGAGGACAAGACTCTCGGCGCGTCATCATAAATATTTTCCCTCGTCACGCGTGTAACAAAACAATTCCATTTGTTTTCACGTTCATCATGATGTTGAACCAAGCTCATCGTCGGTCCACGGCAGGTGTTGATAGCTCGGCCCCCGCCGGCGATAGCACACTAGCAGCACCGTATCCGCGTGAAGGCCGTGCTTACAGTACAGGGCAACAATGCCTGACGTAGGTGCTGCACTCTCGATGGCAGCCTAGGCGCCTTTTCTTCACTTTCGAGCGCCCTGTGAAAGTTTCGTATATATCAAATCCACTTCGGACGAGATGACCTACAGAAGTTGACAGCGATGCTAGTCTATAGCCGGTTCACTATAGCGCTGGATAACATCAACTCCTGGTAATAGATCACGAGAGCGCTGCAGGAAACGCGGCATCATCGGGTAGGCAGGCACACGACAGACGACCTTGAAAGCCGGCGGCTTTGACATCTCAGACATCTGCAAGAATCACTAACTTCAAACATATAACAGTGCGGGTCGCTCACGACCGACCGCTGATCATGGCGAACGAGTTGAGACAAAGGCACATCCCCAAGGTGGAGAAGCCCGAGACCACCGCGGAGGGTGGACATCCTGGCGGAGAGATCAAGCATGGAGGAACAGTGCAGATTGTCCGCCTGTTACTGGTCGTAGTATACTTCTTCTCGTCGTGTTGCAGGTAAGTGTGGTGTTGAAGCTGTTTAAAACTCTACTAAAATCAGACAGCATCTGCGCAACGCAATTCCTCGGCGCACCGTTATATTGGTATAATCGAGACCTGTACTACGCGTACATGGCCCTTACAAAACAATCCTTTGGCATATTCGTAACGACCTTGACACAATGGTGGGCTCCTACGGTGATTCGAGTGAGTGGGGATTCGTCTGTGATGGGAGAACTGCGAAAAACGCAGGATGGCAGAGTTGAATGCAGTTTTCCGGAGCGAATGATCATGATAGCAAATCATCAGGTATGCAAATTCTATTGGGAAAGGAGAGTTATGCTAATATACGAAGCTATACTCGGACTGGCTTTACCTCTGGTGGATCGCATACACGAACCAACCTCGAATGCACGGGCATATCTACATCATCCTCAAGGAGTCCCTGAAGCATATTCCTATAATTGGCTGGGGCATGAGATTCTTCGGATTCGTGTTCATGTCACGGAAGATGGCTACAGATCAGCCCAGGCTAGCGCATCGATTAAAGCAGTTGAAGGAGAGACATGCGGGACCCATGTCAGGAAGCTCTGGACTTGATCCTATGTGGCTGTTACTATTTCCTGAGGGAACAAATGCGAGCGATAATGGCAGAGCGAAGAGTGCATCATGGGCAAAGAAAATTGGGATTAAAGATATGAGCCATGTGCTCATACCTCGCAGCACCGGAATGTTCTTTTGCTTGAATGAGCTCAAGGGCACTGTGGACTATGTCTACGACTGTACTTTGGCCTACGAGGGCATACCGTAGGTGAATTCCTTCCAGACCCAATAATCATGCTAATTTCTCAGTCGAGGAGAATATGGCCAAGATCTGTATACGTTAAGGTCAATGTACCTCCAAGGACGACCCCCACCATCTGTCAGCATGTATTGGCGACGATTTGCGGTAGCTGAGATGCCCTTGGATGATAATGACAAATTCGAATTATGGCTAAGAGAGAGATGGTACGAAAAAGATGCTTTGATGGAGCAGTACCTTGTGACTGGTTCTTTCCCAGCAAGCAAAGCTGCAACGAATGGGAACAAGAAAGCATCAGGTGATGAAGAATTCATCGAAACAGAAGTCAAATTAGCACATTGGTGGGAAGTTGGCAACATCTTCCTAGTGCTAGCAACCTTCGGACTACTTGCCAACATCTTAGCAAGAATTTGGAACGTGGTATGGTATGGGAGGCAGGTTTGATCACTTGAGGATCATAGACAGCAGAAAACAGGTTTACTTATTGGATACATGGGGTCGGCGAAATTCGAGAAGATACCAGTCCGTTTGGACATGACTTAATGACTCTTCTGGATGGTTTACGTCAGGCGTTGGGTATATAGAACTACCGACAGCGTAACTTGATAATGAAAGTTGGATTATGTGATTCCACTAGACCTTCTCAGCCCCTTCAGCATGCCTTAGCATGTTTCAGTCACCATCGCGTTGGCAAGTGCCATATCATAGGAGGTACCTCTGGAATCCAAAGTGCATCTTTGGATTCGCCAAAGACACAAAAGAATAGGCTAAATGGAGCTGAATTCTATTTTGTAAGCCTTCCGTCCTTCTACAGCTTCATCGTCATTGTCCCTATCTAATAGTCAAGAGCTTGTAGCATTGAAGTTTTCTGCAAAACAAGACATCTTCTAAAGTTATCATAAGTCCTTTCTTTAATGACCGCAACGAAGTAGTCGACGAAACTATGTATCTAGAACACCAGTTTGTTCGAATGTAGTCCTACAAGGAAATGGAGAAATCTCAAGGCGGCTACACAGCTAAATGTCCGAATCTGTGTTTAGACTCAAAGTGTAAGGTTAGCAACCCGTGTCGAGGAGTTACTTTGAGTGAAGTATTTCTCTTGATGAAACATTGAATGGCTCAACTGAGCAAGTCTATCCTTGTGAATCATCAGAGCAATAATGGCCTCCTTTTCTCCTTCTAACGACTCACATACACTCTCTATGATTCACAACCTCCCTCTTCTTTCTTTGCATCTGCATCCTAGAACTCTCTTTCTCATTATATACATCAACAACCGCCAAGCCCCGTACCAACCTACTCATCCTATCCCACAACAGCATCGATACTTCAGCTCTATCAAGAACAACAATTCAAATGTGCCAACAAACAACGCACTACCATCCGTGCAACCACCTCTCTCCCGGTCCTCTAATACCGTGCACCACACCCCGCCTGCCAGGCCAATACCACCTCATAACGCCCCTCCAACTCAATATCCCAACTCCCTGTCCCTCCTGCGCCTCTCGACCTTATTACCCACCAATCCCCCCACCAGGAACAACATACGGACCCCTTCCAATCCCCGTTCCACAACAAATACATCTCCAACTAACACCACAACCACAAATGCTTTTCTATCCCGCACAACAAATCATCTATCCCTACCTCACACAACCTCGACAGGTGGTTCCTCAACTCACACCCGGCCCTGGCTCTTATGGCACCCCTCTCCCGGTCCCCGGCAACACACCAACCAGTCTGCGCCTCGAACTCGTTGGTGGGAGATGGACATACGTTACACATTACCATCCCACTAATACAGGATCGCCGCCAGTAGTGGTGGGAGCAGGAGGACAGGTGGGGTTGAGAGCAGGGTGGAATCCAGTGCATGGGTATGATTTTGGTGGATTGCCTCCAGGTTGGGGACCTCAAGCTGCGGGGTGGTTGCAACCTCCTCCTTTGCAGGTGCAGATGCCGGCTCAGATTCCGGTACAGGTTCAACAGATGCCGATGCAAGTTGTTCCACCTCCTGTTGCGGCTCCTGCTCCTACTGCAGCGAATCCAATTCCAAACCCGAACCCAATTCCACCTCAAAATCAACCTCAAAATCCAAACCCAGCTCCTAGAAACACAAACAGAAACGTAAACGAACAACCTGCACCACCGCCACCGCCACCAGCACCCAATCCCGCAGCAGCTACTCCTCAACAACCCCCAACTCAACCTGCCCCTTCACCACCAGCCAATCCGGACCCTGCACCTACACCTGCACCAGCACAAGCGAGATCGTCACGACCAACTGTACCTCGACAACCCTCCAACACCACTCCAAATCAAACACCGAATGAAGCAGAGGCAGAAATAGAAGCAGGTACACCACCAGACAGCTCTTCATCAACTGGTTCGATGACTGCTCAAAATGATGAGAATAGGAATGAGGAGGGGGCTGAAAATGGGATGCAGATGCAGACGTCGGATGCGTATCGGGGGTGGTTGGCTGCTGCTGCTAATGCGCGTGCGAATGAGAGGGATAGTGGGACTTGAACGAGTGGTGGGAACGGGTTTGAGAAATGAATGATGGATGGATGGATGGGTTTAGCGTTGTGAGAGTTGTGCTGGGGATGTGCTGGGATGTGGATTATGGGATATAGTCGGAGCGAGAAATGAACTTAGCTGAAGTAAAGTAGAGTGGAATATTGCGTTGGGTTGCATTGGGTTGTAAATATAGATAGACGGTTGTTGGTTGATATGCATCGACTTCTCGATTTCGTGGGGGTGTGGGAAATTTACAGAATATAGAATTATCTAGCTAGACAGAATCCGATGAATCTATCTCGAATAATTTAATCCTTCAAGTCTAACAGTCTTGTTATTTTGGTATCGTGTCTCGCTATGCCATGCCATGCCCTGACCCAATGCAAGTCTAAGAACTTCATATCTCAAAAATTTCTTGCTTGGAGATCTATTTGCCACCTGAAAATGAACACACTGCCCACTTTCCGTTCCATGTCCATGCTCTTCGTCCACTATCTCCTCCGCCGCCTTCGGTGGCTCGCAGTTCCTCGTCCAAACCAGGTTTCAGTCCGACGACGACGTCGGCTTTGCAAGTTCGGAGTGCAAGGACGTTCACGCCTGAGCCGGGACCCAAGGGACCAATAGCAGTTGTGAATGGTGTTGTGGGATCCCAGAGTGCCTTTGCGTCTTAGTGAATGCATAAAATCTTAGACAGAAAGAGGGACTCACATCGCCAGTCAACTTCCGATAGTTCAGATCACCCTTAAAGATCACGAGCTCGCTCTCCTTCAGATCGTCAAACAGCTTTGGTGCTGTGGCTGGTAAGCGCCAGAAGCTTCCTCCTTCCGTCCAAAATCCATTCGAACGGATTGTGAGTTGGCCTTCAGAGTGGAAGTGGCTCCATTCTTGAAATAAGAAAGCAAGCTCCTTGGTCTCGTTCTCGGTGAGGGGTGCAGGTTTCTTGCCTGCGTTGATTTCTTCTTCTGAAGGAGTGGAGTAAAATGATTGTGCAGTCACCAAGGCGCTGAGAAGTGCCGCAAAGTCTGCGGGGAGAACGTCTGACACGAACCAAGGGATAGACTTTGGATGTAAAATGATGTTTGTTGCGAGGCCCGATGAGAGGAGGAATCCTGCGAGAATCAGGTCGACGTAGAGTTCGAATCCAGCATTGTCGAGAACAATATCCACCCTTCTTTCTGTCTGGCCCGCCGCCTTGGCTTTCTTAAGCGCGTTATAAGCAGCTTCTAGATCATTAACAATAATGTTCTTCTCGGATGCTTTTCTTGCGTCCGAGCCCTGAAGCTTTTGGATGTCTTCATATGTGAGAGATGTAAGGAGAGAAAGGTCCGTAGCGTTTCCCCACAGGCAAATCTCACACATTTCCATGAACAGAATCTTCTCTGCAGTATCGATATCCTCTTCTGACCTATCATCTTTTTGTTGCATTTGCGTTATAAGCTCGTGGTATCTGTTCGCGAGCTCGATGACTGCTGGGCGAGATGATCGAAAAGTGCCTATCTTTTGGCGGGCAAAGACATCGTAGGACTTCCAGTGTTTCGAAAGCGCAAAGAATGTTGCGATGCGCCTAGCTTTATTAGCTGAAGTCTCGCTACAGTGAGTGTGAAGCTTGCCTGTAGAGATAGCATTCCGAGTAAAGCCATGGTACATTGAACCATGAAGGATAGCCAAGCTGCTCCAGCTCCTTATTATACCCCGCGATGTCCGCCGAGCCATCATCCAGCAATGGACTGTCCTGTCAGCTAGGTCTCGTTCTAAGCATCATAGCCCTTACGTGAGCTTCCTATCATGCTGCAGCTCATATTTCAGCTTCGAAATGTCCTCGATAATCTTCTTTCCCTCCGCGCGCTTGTCCGCATCTTCCGCCGCCGACACTGCCTTGTGGACATCATCGATAGCGCCAGTCTTTGCTATCAGCAGGATTCATCGTAGTAAGAGCGCAGCTTACAATGATGACGGGCCAGCGGTCTCGTGCAGACGTGTATGCGAAAGAGGTTTTGTCTGATGTCTTAGAAAGAGCTATGCAGGTTAGCGTTTTCTGATGCACAATTCCGAAGAGCTGGCACTTACGGGTCTTGGTGTCGAATTCCATGTTGGCGATGGATGTGCAATTAGTCTGATTAAGCTTATATGCACATCCACAGGGTCTTCGTTTAATTCGCAAAGTTGTTCTGTTTTAATACGAGGATGCTCAATATGTCTTCGTCCTCGACGCGTTTTCTTTTGGCTCATGCTCAATGGCGGGGTCGAAGGTGGGGCAGCTTTCCAAAAATTGATGTCTCATCATCACGTGATACTTGATTCCAAAATCGGATTCCCCTTTTCTCCTCGTTCACCGCCCCTCATCAGGCTGAGTTATCCTACGCTAAGAATCCCATCCTTGGGTAACCGTATATCATCTTGGCAGCTATGGAGCAAAGCCACAATCTTCTCAAGAGCCATAGGAGATGAGGTCAAATGGCTTGGATAGCCAAAGAACCAGCATCAGACAATGGCAGATTGCCTGAAGTGACACCGAATCTACCTTCGTGGACACGAGTCGAATACCGGACGTCGCATGCCAGGAGAGGAACTCGCTTCTCCGCTTCCCATCTCTCAGTATTTTTCATTAATCGCCAAGCGAGATATCAATCGAATACCAAAAGAGCGGCCTTGGTGTTGAGCGAAATCCGGACAGTCACTATCAACGAATGTAAGGAGTCTGCAAGGCCTAGGGTTACAAGATGTCAATAATGAACACTCCATTGGTCTTAATACCAAGCAAGTAACGAGGAACACTCTTCCACGGAGGAGGTTTGTGGTTCCAAATCCCGATTATATGTTGTGCGTGTTATACGGGAATAAGCTTGCTGTTGCAGATCCACGTTCATGCTTCGCATCTTGCCTCGCCGTTTGGAGTATCTGCAGCATCAAACCCCGATCAGTCAGCTAAAAGTGCCAAGACGTCTGTTTTCCGTTTCAAGTCTAGGTTGGAATTCTTGCAGCGAGAATGCTAGCTAAATCTCAGCATCAGTCGCGACAGCTCATTGATGGCAGAGTGGACCATCAAATCAATGGTTCCAATTAAGCTGGTAGCCCTACCGGAACATTGCCCGTTCTTGGGATGCTAGCCAAGGCTCTACCGTCGATCGCGGGGCAGCTTACATATCCAAGCAGTGGCTGATGCTTGCTGACTATACAATCTGCAAGGTACCACAACGCCTCAAGTAAGACAAAGTCGTCTTGATTTGTACTGGTCGTGAGTTTCTGGTCCTTCAGATATTGATTCGTCGAATCTCATTGGAATTACACATCCTCATTCACAAAATGACCAAGACAAGGCGCTAGCTTGGATTCGACCGAACGGAATCGAACCACTTTCTCGAGAGCTTCAGTAGCAAGCTGCTGAGCGAACTGCCGTATGTTGTCTTCTACCTAGGGAGTTGCAAGTCTATAAGGGGAAAAGGTTGGATTCCTTACTGTCTTTCATTCAGATTCGATATCAATTTGACATAGTTTGGGCAGCCGCTAAGATTGGGAGTCTAGGTCAAGCCATCTCTTGAACTCTTTCTAATCCAGTTCCTGTCTGCGAATAAGTACGAGATCATCCATACTTGAAATTGTCAGAGTACCAGGTATTTCGGAGGCAGTTTTCCCGCCGGCTCTCAGCGACACGCTTGCATGCTCACCAATCACGATCTCGACGAATACCCGAGCACAATTGATTCCTCATCACGAAAGCTAAGCAGATTCCTAGATAGTTCTGCAATTAGTTCCAGCTGAAGGCAATTGGATTGATTAAGAAGAGACCCGAGCAGCGAGAGATTCTTTAATACTTGAAAACCTCCGGTTTCTGATTACGTTACCAATCCAATTTAGAGTTGGAACATCATGAATGATCTACAGACTCACCAATCCTCTGTGCTACTAGCACCTGCATCTTCCGAAATAGGTAGTCAGAAGACACGGGCACTTCCATCAAGGTCCCTACAGACGCACGTCAAACCCTTTGAATTCGTGTCTACAACACCTTGCAGTGCCAAGAAAGCAGATACACGGAAGGCAGTCAGGGCCCATGTCATGCGAGATTACCATAGAAACCGGCGAATAGCAGAAACCAAGAACTATGCAACACAAAAGCATCTCGAGAGTGCTGCTTCACTGGGTCTAAGAGAAGAAAGTCTCAAAGATGCCAGCCATATGTCGGCAATCATTCAGGAGGCTCAAGCTGGAACTTACCGCCAGTTCGTTATGAGAATCTCGCCAAGATTTGCACTTTCCTATTTAGATAACAGTAAGCAACCTGTCACCCGTCCCCCACACTCTTGGGTTCTGGTTTTCAGAGTTCGAAGTTACTGATTATACCTACCACCACAGAAGTTCCATACTCCTTCTTCCTTCACGATGGACCTATCCTCTACGTCAATCCATCGAAGTGGCCATCGAATCGGACATTCTCAACCTGGAGAAAGCATTTAGAGACAGTAGAGTGCGCGAATAGTCTCTTTCCTCGGCATTCGATGTGGATGCCGAACTGGGTAATGCCAAAAGAGGGACCAGTGAGAGGACCATTACTGTTTGGGGATGTTCTTTCATTTATCATCACCACACCGGAATGTGTGGCCTACCGGCTTGATACTATTAAGTGGATCCAAGCGCAATTACAGGACGCAACAACTGCTACAAGCGAAGCTACACTAGGGGCGATCATGACACTTGCAATGTGGGAGGTAAGTCTGAAGTTTTTGCTGCGCTTGCTACTAAAATCATCTTTCGGTCTCCCCTTCTCTGTCATTGTGCCTCGCTTAGAGAAATGCTGATTAGTGTTTCATTAGCATTCTCTTGGAACATCTCAAGACCTCACAAATCATATGGACGGCCTTGAAAATATTATCGATCTTAAAGGAGGCATTAGCAATATTCAAGAGCAATACATGCTGACGAGGCTAATAATGTTTGCTACCATAACATCCAAACCACAATTTATTCCACATCACTAATGTATTACTCAATCAGATTCGATTATCTAGTCGCCATTACCTGCTCTACTCCTCTACGGTTCCTCTCAACCAATAATACTATTTCCCCAACCCCACCTCTCCTACAGCCGCCAGCAACCTCCTTTCCTACTTCATCGGGGTCCAATTCTCTCCTTTCTTCTCCGATGTGGGGCAACGGCAACTTCAGCACCATAACCTGCGCCTGGCGACGAAAAGACACCATCTACCTCCTCGAAACAATGCACTCGCTCACCAAATTCACGCTCTCTCCTCCTAGTAACATCAAAAACTCGAAACGACACAAGAAATGCACCCGACTGATACCAAAAGCACAACTAAGTGTCAAACCTCCGTCCACCTCTACAAGACCCTCCCCTTCATCTAACTCGCCAACAAAGAAATCCAGAACAAGGACTAGAGCAACTTCAAATACTCAGGTAGGGAGCGAGATCCGCATCTTCGGTGCACTGCACGCTACATCTCGGATCTACCAACGCGCTCTCTCCACGCCTCCCATCCCATTCACTTCCTCGCAAAACAATGAAGATATCGAAGAGCTATACGAAGCAATGACAGACAGTGCCTCAGAGAGTTTCTGGAAACGTTATCCCGGAATCTGGATGTGGGTTCTCTGCGTAGGCTGCGCGGGGAGCGTAGAGCGCAAAGAGAGGGGATATTGGATGCATCTGCTTGCTAAGGTTTTATTCGATTTTGCGGGAAAAGGGAATGATTATGAAGGGAAAGAGAGAGGGAGTGAAAGTCCATGGTGGGAAATGAGAGAGGCGTTGGGGAAGTTTTTGGAAGTGCAGAAGAGGATCGAGAGAGATAGGAGAGGAGTTGATAAGGATGGGAAGAGTGCTTCCGGAGTATGAAGTTTCGATTTTCAATTTACAACGATATCAGTCCCATATCTACCTAGACGTCTCCTAGTGGAACACGGTTTGTGCCTGATTTTCTAGAGTCTTTCTCCCTAGAACATATCAATTTTGCGCAATCTTCCTTTCCAATCGCGTTTCATAGTTCATACTCCTTTTCTTTTTATGATGCCTTTCAGCCTTTCCAAGGCAAGGAATTGGGGGAAAACCTCATTGCACTGCACTCATTCGCATATTGGCTTTTCCCCTTCCGTTTCGCCCAATCCATGGAATACAAAGTAGGGTTAGGGGTAAGAAATGAGGAGTTTGGATGACCAATGGCATTGTAATGCCAATAAAGACCTGTGCCAGATCTTCAAGGACACGATATCGTCACTCCAACGTGCCTCGGCATAGGCGTAGGTTTGATCGAACCCCCCATACTGTTTCTCCGATCTGTCAAAGAAGTGCGATCTATGTTTTCTGATCAAAACCATGCTAGCTACATACTAATAATGCTGCATTCTTGACAACTAGTGAACTTTTCAAAACAGATATTTTTTCTTCTAGGATTCACAAATTTGATATAAAGTTCCATCTGTTTGTTTATCTCTTTTGGAAAAATGTTATATAAATAACTCTTCCCGGGTCGTCTAATTAAATTACTCTGTCCGTCCCATTCGCTCAACCTAACTACGTTGAGCGTCGGAATGCCCCGAAACCTTCTTTCAACAGTCTAAAAGGTAGACTCGGAGCAAATATCAGACCGGTCCAGAGCCTCTGGAATGAGGCTCAACAAGCCATTTTTCGCTAAATTAGCCTGTAAGATAAGTTCCAGAACTAATCGGGATTATATTAGGCCGACTAGTTCGACACTCATTTGATCGAAGTATCGAAAGGTACTTACAGTATATGCATACGAGCTTTCCTTCTGCGACGAAGTTGCAAGACCAATACCATTTGTAACTATTCATCTACCGAGCTCAGACACTTCGTTAGTACTCAATCTTCCATCAAATCTTCCCTAAGTCTTCGTGAAATGGTCTCTCTCACAGCCGTCCAAGCGTCCAACGCTCGCATCCCCACGCTCCTCCCCTCCGGCCTCATCGTCGTCTTTGTTGGCGCCACCAGCGGCATTGGTGAATACACCCTCAAAGAATTCGCTCACCTCGCCCGCAACCCTCGGATCTACAACATCGGTCGCTCTCGGCAGTCTTCCGATCGTATCGCAGCTGAAGTCAAGAAGCTAAACGTCGACGCCCAGTATACCTTCATCCAAGCCGATGTGAGCCTGATTCGGAACGTGGATGATGTATGTGAGCAAATCAAGGCGAAAGAGAAGACTATTAATGTCCTATTTCTGAGCGCCGGGACGTTAGTTAGGGGCACCAGTAAGTATTTTATGAAGATATACCTATTTGGAAGTGAGAATTGCATGACTAACAAAAGTACCAGAAACAAAAGAAGGACTACATTTTACCGCCTCTCTCAAAATCCATTCTCGTGCCCGCTTCATCCTCAACCTCCTCCCGCTCATCCAATCTGCAACTAGCATCCGCCGTGTCGTCAGCGTGCTATGTGGCACCAAGGAAGGCGCTATCGACCTGGATGATCTTCAAGGCTGGAACGTCAAAGCCTCTGGAATGATGAAGGCACGAGGCCATGGTGCCTCGATCTTGACCTTGATCCATGCCCATTTTGCGCAGCAAGCACCCACCGTCTCGTTTATCCATGATTTCCCTGGTGGGGTGAAGTCAGGTATTGCGAGAGGGACGACTGGATTGCTGTGGGGCGCGATGACCCTATTTAAGTTGCTCGGGCCGTTACTGTATATCCCCGAAAAGGAAAGTGGAGAGAGACATGTGTTTTTCATGACGAGTGCGAGATATCCGGCCAAGGAGGGGAAGGAAGAGGCGGTGCCGTTGGAGGATGGCGTGGAGGTTGCAAGGGGGATTGATGGGGTGGAAGGGAGTGGTGTTTATTCGGCTGATCAGGTTAATGAGAGTCAGACACCTGAGGTTGAGCAGCTTTTAGAGAGGTATAAGAAAGAGGGATTAGTGGAGAAGATTTGGGCAATGGTTGAGGCGGATTATGAGCGGATATCTAAGCTACCGAAGGAGTAGAGATAATAAGAATTCGTTCTGGGATAATGAGCTTGGTATTTGGCGTCTAGAGGGCCTCTAATCGTTTCCTCACTGGATAGATAAGTGGCAATGAATTGGATATCGTGGGTAGTTGCATAGGAATTCCTATCATCAAGAAACATGCATAGACTAACAACCGGTTTCCGCAATAGAGATCTGTTAACATTATAAACCCAACTTCAAATAATAGTAAGTTTTCTTTCCCTAGCTCCCAAATACATGTTCTTGGCAGGAACACAAACCCACTTGATATATTCCCGCCATAAGTTGTTTTCAGCAGCGCCCACCCGCTTAAAAGTAGAGCTATCCTCATCCACGCAGCGAAGCACCAATGAAAATCTGTTATGTAGCTTCAGACAGTATAACAACTCCCCATCGCCAATGAATTCTGGTCCAGGAGAGGAATAATCGTAATCTGGAAACTCTACTACGACTTCTTGTCGACAGGATTCCGGAACTAAGGCATATCTCGATCTCGATCTCTCTTGCGGCGGGAAATACTTCAGTCTTGCTGAAATTACTGGTCCGCCTATCACAAGAAACCCTGAAGCAACCCTTCCAAAGGGGTCATCGCTGAGTGGCGAAACCTCGACGTTGTAGACTGACACAAGCAATTCCTCATGGTTACTTGCCGGACCGAAAAGATAACAGTCCATGGAAGCCCATGACCAAGTTGGAACTCCCTGGTCAAGCGATCTTTTAGCTTCTTCAGGGAAATGGCAACGCCATTGAAGGTCATTTATAAACGAAGTCTTCCAAAGTCCTGCAATGTATGTATCCCCATTCAAAGCTTGAATCTGCTTCGCAAGTCCAGAAAAGGCTGGTAATCGATCAGACGGTTTCGTCAACTTGAGCGCCGAATACTCCATTATCATATTCCAAAATATGCGGTCTGCTCCTCGGCTGGCATAGGCATGTGACATTTTTGGCTTTTCGCCTGAGCGGTAACTGTCGAAACTCCCGCATTCGCAGTAAGCCGCTTCCATACACTCCCAAATGAGTTCTTGACTTCCGAAATGCAGGACGCGTGGAGAAAGGAACCGTTCCTGGTACACCCATGCCCGCATGAGTAAAGGAAATTCGTCTTGGCGGGCGATGATGTCTCTAACGTGCTGGCTGCCGGATCCCCAGTGAGGCAGCTTTTGTCGGCAGTATATGGTAAAAGGGTCCCCATCCTTGTCCAAGGCACAAATTGGCTTGGAGTTGCACCGTACGTCTTGATCAGAATAACATCCACCGTTGCTGTCTTTGGACTTTGTAGCCGCAATAGTGAGGTATGAATTCTGATATATTTGTGACATTTTGGCTGATTCCCTATACCAATCATCAAGATCATCTTGGATGATGCATAGGGAATCTATCCAGATGTACTTTTCTCCTAGTTGGCGGACAATCGTTATGGCATCCTGAAAGGTTTTGGGAATAGTAGACCAAGGTATTCCCTCTTTCAAATCCGAAATATTTCCCTGGGTCGTTTTCAATGGCATTTCAATTCCTCCCCAACAGTGACTTAAACATAAATATCGCCCCGTTTGATTCTTCGGCTCGAATAGTTTCACAATTCCCTCTGGCTTAGAAGACCCAACGTCAACAACTCGAGTAGGCAACAAAGGAATATCATTCACATGGCGAGCATTACACTGGCGGTGGGTTGTAAGGCAGCGTTCTAACCACTGTCGTCCATGTGAGAGGCTTGCCTCTGAGGATGTACTGCATGGTGGGATAGAGGCACTGTGCACGTATTCCCAAGGACTTGATTGCCCTAGAGACCTCTATTAGATCCAGCGAAGATATGATGACATTTGAGAATGGAATTAAAGATACCTGGGAGAGTAAATAATTCTATTCGACGATTGGGGAATCCGGGAGCCCCGACAAATACATTAAAAGTTCTGGCTCCATGAGCAAACTCAATTGTCGCAGAAGACTTCGGTATGTTGAAAACTTCCGGGACAATACAATGTATCGCTGCTTTTAATAGTACACAAAAGGCACAGTCATCTTTTTCTGAGGTTGGCAGTGCTTCTATAGAGAATGTACTACTGAAAACGGGCTCGCGCCTCCAGCCACGCTCACTGCGAAAGTTGTTGCATCTTTTGCAGACCGGGACAGGACCTAGCCAAGGTAAGTGCAGTAGTTTGGATATGCTTCTCGTTGTTCTTAGCATCGTCCGTGGCTTTGCAGGTGTTCAATCAATCTTCGAGGTTTTGTGAAAACAATTGTATGGTCGATTGATTCTGACTTGATCACCTATAAGCTTATAATATATAAAATATATTATTCATAGCAAAAGATCCAGCTCTTATCAGCATTTTTACGACTTGGCTTTAGGGGGGAACCGCAAAAACGTGGCCGAACGCGATTGGACATAGGATTCAAGCGAGATAATGACAACAGAAGAATGGGAGCCAGTGTGACTGATCCACTTCATTCATTCCCTACCACTACATGATGCACACGCATGCGCCTTCTCAAATGTGTGATTGGGGTCGTCGAGGCTTGTCTCTGAACCGGAAACAGAGACTAGACTTGTGCAAAGTTTTATGCTTGTGTGAGGTGTTTTTATAGGGTATCTAATATATTTACTCTCGATAGGGCAAAGGGCCTACATTATATCAACATTCTACAAAATAACTATAAAGCTAACATGACCTATATAAGAACCACGGGTCTAATGCTTACATCAATCCCCTCCTCTGTATCTCTATCGAAAAGTTCCCCATCCATAAAACCATGCAAATACATCTCTCCTACAAAGTAGTAACCCTCTTCTTTTTTGCGGAGAACATACGGGGTACGCCCATTAAACAGAATCCAAATTTCATCTCCCGGCTCGGCAGAAAGCGGAGTGAGCGCGAGAGCTCGGCGAGTACCCGTCAAAGCTAAACACCGAGGTCCCATAACAAACAATAAAAGAGAATTTTCAAGTTCAGGGGAGTTATGCCAAGTCTCTGCTTCCGCGGAAGCCGTACTTTGGTCGCTGAATATAGAAAGAAGGGACTTGTCCCGGAGCATCCAGAACTTATCCCAGTCCTGTGCATCAACTTGTCCAAGAGATTCACGAAATCGTGCCAGCTGTGTGGGATTGTGAGAAATGAGGCGGAACCACTTTGCAAACCAGCCAAAGATATCTTCAACGTTGAATGAGGTTCGTTCTTCTACGATGTTTGCGCATATCGTTCTCACGAGTGACTCTAAGGGGGGCTGGCTCGTAAGAGACGAATCTTGTTGGAAAGCTAGGCGAAGTAGGTCGAAGAGAGCTGCTGCTGTGGCCTTAAGCTGGATCCTTGTGATCTCGCTGATTGAGTCTATACGTATTCCTTTCATATGCAGATAGTTTTGATGGAGAACATACAAGTCTGGATATACGTCAGCTTCGACTTAACTTAGTAGGAAGCTATTTCATTATGGAATCGAAGGCGAAATGTTATCACCCACCGTCATCGGGCCACATTATATCCTTTCCGGAAGCCGTGTACGCTTTTTGCATCGAGAGCGGTGTACCACCGCCCGAAACGCTATAGTCCGGGATCCAACTAGGGAGCTCTTTGAGTTTCCGAGCGGTATCATCTTCTCGAAAGGCTAACACCATGGGTCGGGGAACACGCATTAGGTGAAAAGAGAAATCTCTATAGATCTGAACAACAGACGAGCCGTAGTCCACCTTTGGTAAGGGTCATTCTCTCCCTTGCATTTGCTCGCCAAAGATAAGGGAGCGTAAACGTGGTCGGCCGCAACAGTTGCTTCACGGCCCCTCATCCTATATACAGTGTAGAGCACGAAGGCATCAAAACGTTGGCTGTCCGTTTGGTAATCGGAGAGAATACTCAAGAGTATTTCAGTGCTAGGTTTAGTGGGACCCAGATTCTTACGATCAAGTAGCCCAATAAAATCGTACGTTGATGTGATGCTCGCGGGACTTCCAGCTTTGTGGAATCTGGACTCCAAAGCCATGATTTCCCCCACCCATCTTTGAGGAATCAAAAACTGCGTCAAATCCATGAAATATGGCCATGGCATTCCTTGATTACCGCAGAAAACCACGGCTTGATCGTTCGCAATGACTTCTTGCATCACCCACTGGCGACGGAACCATGAACGGCTATAGAAATCCAATAATACCTTCCAGTCCTCTTGCGACCACGGCTCCATCCCCACCGCGGCATAAAACTCGACGTCGTTGAAGTCCCATCGTCTTCTGAGGACTTTGTCGTGGTCTTCTCCAAGTTTTTTCTTTGCTTCAGCGAATTTCACAAGTAGATCAAGGCTCCTGACCGAGGTGTCATCAGATTCTCCGAGCCAAATGAAAGTCCCTTCTGCCTTAGAATATATCCAGACCATGATGCTGACTTGAGCATTACGCTCTGATATGTCGTCCTGGTTAATGCAAATAGCATCGATCCAGAAGACTCTGTTCGAACCGTTAAACCGTTTAAGAAAATCATAGAGATTAGATCCAACCAGAAAAGATTCTCCACCGCACAAGATCTCGTGTTTGGTAAGCGGCGATGAAGAAGGCGAGGAGGACGGAACCGGACTGCCCCATGTATAGGACAGTGCCCAATATCCTGGAATAGAGTCAAGATCGACAATCTCGAGTTGGACACGAATCAGATCTGACGAGCTCGTTTCTGAGTCGAAGGATAACAGTCGAATGCTTCGAGGGCCTGTAAGAGGTTGGTAGGTGTACACCATTGTCGGCTTTCGATGTTTGAAACATAGATAGGAAGTAAGGTTCGGACTTTAAAATCGTAAGTAGAAACAACAGCAGCTGGGCGGAATCCATACTCACGTGAGCGATGTGGAGGAGGTCTGAGTTTTATCAGCCCCTGTGCGGCGACAGACAGGCGATAGAGGTATGGTCGCTAGCGACGTTAGGTGGTACAGCCGCGTTCGAAATTAATTGATGTCCCAAACACGACTGCTATGATCGTGAGTACCTTAAGGTCGGGTGGGCGTGCAATTGAGCTGAGATGCACCTGCCCCCTGCACCCGCTAACCGCTTCCGTCAGCAGCAGCGCCACCACCACTAAGAATAAACCTGAACACGACTTTCTAATAGTCGAGAATGTCCCGTAGCTATTCTCAAGCCTAGTGTTTTGAGATAGTACCTTGGAAGCACTTTCAGACCACTTTAGTAGTACATCTATAATTATAAGCGAAAATAAGCGAAGTGAAAAAGGGTGACCATGAGTTGATACGCTAACAAAATATGTTGATAATCGCTTAAATATATATTTAAAACAGTTGGATACTTTGAGAAAAGTGTATTTTGTTGAATAATCCTGGAAGATCCTTTGTTTGTTCATCCGAAGTTGGTGCGTGACCTTGGAATTGTGTTGGGGAATCTTGGTATAGGAGTAAGATTAGAAATAACGTTGACGCAGACGACACTCGGATTGGATAAGTGAATAGGTTTGATAGGAGTCTAGAATAGTGCTATCTCTCAGATTTCTTTCAGAACAATATTTACTTATATTCCGATAGATGAAGAATGGTCCAGCAAGATATAGCAGCGAATACCTGCTGGCGGGGTACTCATGATCTAGAACAAGAGCAACCAGTTCAATAACTGGCATTCACATGTTGTATTACACACTCGTAGTTCACCCATACCTCTATTGTAACATATATAGTCCGCCATGATCAAGCCTCATATACCCTGCTTGATCTTCTGTCTAACAATTGCATCTCGCTGCCATAACAACACAGCTAGTGCTCCCACAGGTCCACTAACCAAGCACCATCCTACGATCTTAAGCACCAATTTCCTTGTCGCCTTTTCCCCAGTATCTCTCTTTGGTTTCTCTCCTGTCAATAATTCTCTGTATATTGGCAAACAGTTGCTCGGATCCACAATCGCTTTCTCTGTCGTTGCGTTTCGATAAAGTAAAATGGCCCAGAGGAGGAAGGCCGTGGTGCCGATGTACAGATCCCAAATCAAGAATGTATGTACGCCTTCTGCAAAACTGGAAAGTTCATATGAGAATGTGGGGAGGTAGGGAATATAGACGCTTCTGATGGTCTCCTTGCCCAGTCGTAACAGCAGAGGAGAAAATGATGGGAAGATCCATGATGGGAGAGCCGTAATGAGGAGAACGGGAATATGTGTCCCAATGCACAAGCCGATGACGAATTGATAGACGTATTTCGCATTATTGAGGTACGATGCCCCTTGCGGTATTAGAGTGCGGGCTTTAGGATCTTCTTTCCAGATTCGTTGGGAGATCCATTGGACGATTGTGCGGATGAAGAAGTGGGTTATGACGGTCCAGATGGGGAAGGCTTGCCAGACGGCAATCCAAAGTTGGTGAGTGTCAGAGGAAAATACGCTGGGTGATGGTATGCCCATGAGCAGTGATGGTAGTAGATATGTAATTGTTATTGAGAAAGGCAGGATTAGCAGATCCCAAGGTTGGATCAAAAGGACCGTATTGGCATGTGTTCCAGGAAATGGCTTCGAGACTGGCGAAGTCAACAGGTGGAGCATGAGCCAGAGCGGGGTCGTGATAACGAAAGAGATATTCTGAAATATGAGTCCGACGATCCCAACACTACTTCTCGTTAGTACTCAAGCTCTTAACTGCTGCTCGTATCCTGTGCGCAAAAGCTAAAACATGCAACTCACAAGCTGACAGCTAGCCCTTTATTCCCCACCCTCAACCCCTCCATAACCATCAACGTCCACACGCCCCCAAACTGACCCAACCCATATACACTAAACAACGCCAACCCCTCCCTACCAATCCCCGCACCCAACACTGGAGCAAAAAATGCCACCAAAATCGCTAATTGTCCGTCCACCCACCCCAGCCCTGTAAACCGCCTCAACAACAGCTCATCTGTGCCTGGAAATCTGGCTTCTGGGTCTTCGAGTAACTTGACAATGGAAGCGAAAAGTCCATTCTTGTAGCCGAGTGTCCAGGTCCCGTAGAGGCCAGAAAGGGAGAGTAGTGGGAGGAGAACGAGGACCAAGTGTCGATATGTGAAAGAGTGGAGGATTGTGCGTAAGGTGGTGGGTGTATGGCCCGTTATGGGTTTAGATTGGAGGAGCTCGATAGAGGGGGGTTTGGAGAGGAGCTTGGTTGTGAGTTTAGTCTGCGGGGGGATCTAGGTAAGTAATTGGTTGCGAAGTAGATTTGGATGGGATAAATGCAGTGGAACTATTCGCATTGAATGGGAAGAGAATGTGCATCGCGACATACCAAGACCCCCATCACGACGAGACTGAATCAAACCAATTCAATTTGATTGAGAGAAATTGACGAAGGTATTTAAATAAGAGACGAAAGGAAACAACCAACAGTGGATGAATACATAGAGCCAAAGAATAAAACCCGAAGCTGTTCGTACAGAAATCTGAATTCAAAAAAGCCTCAAATGAAGAACAAGACCGAGACGCGAGAAGAAGCCACTCTGTTCAGATTGAGAAATGAGCTGCACCTTACCTCGGAATCTGAATCTGAGTCGTCCGAAGCCATAACCTACATATTTGTTCTGCGATGGCGGTTCTAGATTGGGAAGTGAGGAGGGAAAGGTTAGCGGGATGAAGAAGATTAGGCGAATGTGGCGCATTGAGACCGCGTGACTTAAAGAAGGCAGAAGAGTTCTAAGTATAAGGAGAGATAGAAAAGAGTCAGTATCATACATTTGTGCAGTACTTGATGTTCTCTCTATTGAAACAACCTCGGCAACATTCTTCCTATGCTAACACGTGACTAAAAGAGCGACATGACAGTTGAGAGCTTTTACATTTTTTTATCGATCGAGTCTTAACCAACCAATAGGGCTGTCTCAGCTGCATGAGAACTTAATTCATAGAGTCAAAAAATTTGTTCGCAATTTTACACTACTCTGCTTCGATCATCAGTCTCATTAAAACTAAGGACAGGCTGTAGTTTGATTTATTTACAATGAGCGAACAAGCTTTACTATATACAATAATTCAATCTTCCTTCTACGTCCCCTTCTTTGAATCTCAATTGTCCACTCAACTCATATGGCCTTCCATTTAAGCAATTCCGAACCACGACAAATCCATAGATTCATGAATAGGAACAGTGTGGCCAACACCTTGAGCGGAGTAACCCACAAGCTTAGTTCCGTCACCGTAAACCATTTGGGTATATCCGGATTGGGGTGTGCTGGAAACGTTCTTCACGAAAGAGATACCAAAGATATTTGACCATTCCTTCAGTTGCTCGGCGAGGTTCGGGTAGTCCAGAGTGTTGTCAGCAGTTCCGTGGAAGCTGTTTCACTGTCAGCAAGTCAATTTTTCCGGCAGCTTCGAGACCTTACATTTGCATCTTGGGATAAGTGCCATTGTAGCCTGGGTAATAGCTTCGAACAAGATCACCCCATGCTTGAGCAGTCTTGATGTTCTGTCCATTTGCGCAAGAGTTGCTCCAGCCTGGAGTAGCCATTCCAGTAGTGGCACCAGAAACGAAGAAGCATCCGTCTGGGACACCAGAATATACTGAACCAGCCTTGAACACATCCGGATAAGCACCGGCCAGGACGTTGGTCATCATGGCACCCGAACTGGAACCAGTGGCAAAGACTCTATCGGCATCGCCTCCGTAGTTTGCGACTGCGTATTTGACCATGTTGACGATAGTCTCGCTGTCACCACCTTTGTCATGCGTGAGCGACCCGGTCGATGCTACATCCCAGCAGCCTCCAGAAGATGGAGAGTTGGGATAGATGACAATGAAGCCGTGTGTATCTGCGAGACTGGCGTAGTTGGAACCCTGGAAATATTTCTGGGCAGTGCCTGTGCAGTAATGGATGGCGACGATGATGGGCGCGGGAGTGGTTTTCTTGCTTGGTTGATAGATGTACATTCCAGCCCTGGTGGGTCCATCTTTGAAGGCTGACACCTGAACGAGAGGGCCGGCGGCGGCAACGTAGGCATCGGCATTGACGATACCCGCAAATGCAGCAGCTGCTGCCAAGGTCGAGAAGAAACGCATGGTTATTGTCGGACAAAAACTTGATGTCGTCGTCGAAGCTGTGGCGTCGAAATGTTATACGTGGGGGGACTACTTTTCGCGGTCCGGCAGCACCTTATATACATTCTTTCGACCATGGAGTTGCGGGAGAATAGCAGGCTGAAAACGAAGTATATCAGACGCATCACGTCGCTGCCGTTTGTCCGGCCCCATGGCAAAGAAAAAGCTTGATATCTGTACGATAGATGGGATAGTTTAGCAGAAACGTGCCGACATGCGAGCTCCGGACATTAAAACGTCGTGGACAGATCCATGTGATAGATTCTGGGGTACCCCAGAATTTAACCTTAACTGCGGGGACATATCGATCAAGGTGGAAGAAAGCTAATGTATAGACCCTTTATATGAAAAGAAAGTGATGTTGCGGGGTCGCAGGGCAAATACTGACGATTGCTAACCGCAAGCGCTGTTTGGTTTTTGCCAAATTGACTTAAAAGGGGGAACTCGCAGCGCACGCCACCAAAAGATGACGCGTTAACAATATTCCAATGCACTGGCAGTAATTAGATGCTCCGAGCAAAACTCCACAAGAGGACTAGCAGAATACCGGAGGGAAGGAAATGCCGTGCTAGGCTATATTGTCCCGTGTTTGTGTCCTCCCAGAAGAGTCCTGCACGTGACAGCAGTGTTTCATACAAAGTGCTGACCAAAGCTTCGATACACTCCATTGACTCCGTGAATCAGGCAAAGTACAATCAACGCACATAGAAAGGATCGATACTCGCCACACTAGCAGCCAACTGTGAGATTACTTGAATGAATCGAAAAGATTGATGAAAGCCTCGTAAGCCATGCTTGCATTGGGTATTGATGACACAGTATGCTGTGCAGCGCTACTGCCGGAAATAAGCAGCTTGAACCTATTCTCCAAATCAAACCTTGCTACCAATAATGTCCATGTCCTTTATCTTGCTAATAACCGATGACTCGCCGCTCATATTTGCATCAATTCGGATGGTCAGGCTCTTGATCGCCTTGAACTTCGAAGCTTTAAGCTTTAGCTCAGTCGTATTATTGGTGTACTCATCAGAGTAGATATTGAACGACTGAGTATTTTCTGCTTTGGCCAAAGAATCCATGGATAGGTCGTTGGACTCGGTACCTTCAGGGGTTTTGAGGATTCGAACAGGTACGTTGGACCCGACCTGGATTCTTGACGGAGAGTTGGTCGATGAATCGTTAGCTACAGTGATCTTGATCTGGCTGGGACTGACAGCTTGTGTAAAAGAGAGATGGATGAGGCATTGGGCTCCGCCAGTGGCCGAAGCCACAGCATATCCTGCAGGTGGTGGGCTTGCAATATTCCTGACGGAGCTCAGATTCGACGCATTAAGTAGCCTGGATGCGCTGATATCGATCAACGACCGTAGACTAACAGGTCCACTCGTAGCGCCACTTGAGCCGCTGGCCTTTGTCCCTTGTCCTGAGCCTTCCTTTGCAACTGCTGCAGTATAGTATCCAATCTTCGTCGACAGTTGATTCACATCTGCGCCTCTCACTTCATCAACCTTGTTGCCTCCTTTAAAGAACTGAAACGTCGGCATGGCCGTGATATTACATGCTTGAGCAACATCCTGTGCTTTGTCGACGTCGACCTTTGCGAACTTGATGGACGTTGAGGATTCGTGCTGTTTTGCGAGCTTCTCGAAGGCGGGGGAGATGACTTTGCAGGGGCCACACCAGACCGCATAAAAATCGATAATGAGGAGACTATTTTGCTTCAATTTGTTGAACTGCGAGAGAGATTTGATTTCTTCCATCTTTGCGATGTGCGTAGGATGCTGAGAGGATAAGAGAAGCTCTGTTTCATTAATACGTGATCGTCAGCTCGACAGCCTCGGTTTTGTCGCTGACTAATCAAGTATCATGCTGACAATTGCGCTCCTGGTTGCTTGTGGATGCGACGAGAAGATCGAAGTCGAGAATTCAGCTTTTCTGCCAAGTAGCCTTGCTTTGTAGACCATGGGGGGCTCTCGGGTGCGACTTTTCAGAGCCCAGATCGAAACAGGTTACGAGCACGTTGATATGGCGTGAATGCACAAGGTGGTGAAGGCAAGCACCTAGGCAGGCAGGTAGGCATTCATAGCCTTGCTGTAAAACCGTACCATCACAGTATCTTGCATGCATCCAACATATCACATACATGGTATTTATTCTATATCGTTCATCTCTCGGCTCTAGCAGCTACCTCGCGGCATACAGCGTGGTCTCAATATACTAAGCTCTTATCAAGCTACCAGCCTGACACGAGTTTTCATGAAGTCATAAATATGCGTCTGCTGAATACAAGTACTCTCGAGCTTCATGAATTCTTCGGCGCGAATATTCCTCCTTATGCCATTCTGTCACACCGATGGGGCGACTCGGAAGTGACATTTCAGGACTTGCAGAATGGCACTCGCGCTCAATGTCCTGCTTGGGACAAGATCCTAGGATGTTGCAAGAGAGCACAAGAAGACGGCTATAACTTTGTTGTGAGTTTCTTATGTGAACCTAATGCGGCTGCGACAGATCTGAAGGGACATAGTGGATCGATTCGTGCTGCATTGATAAATCTAGCAGCGCTGAGCTTTCTGAGGCGATTAATTCTATGTTTCGCTGGTATCAGGATTCGCAAGTTTGTTACGTCTACATGTTCGATGTCACTGCAGCTGCTAGTACGACGACGAGTGAGGAAATGGTCTTGGAGTTCAGGGAAAGCTTGTGGTTCACCAGGGGCTGGACACTCCAAGAACTTTTAGCACCGAAGGCCGCGATTTTCTTCAATCGATATTGGATCGAGATCGGGACGAAAGCCAGTCTTAAACTCCTCATATCGTCAATTACAGGCATCGAAGATTTGTATCAATTTGACAGAGCGAGCATTGCACAGAAGATGTCATGGGCTTCAAACCGGCAAACGCTCAGACCGGAAGACATGGCCTACTGTCTGATGGGTCTTTTTGGTGTCAATATGCCACTGCTCTATGGAGAAGGTATCAACGCATTCACCCGACTTCAAATTGAGATCATGAGGATATCGGACGATGAATCAATTTTTGCTTGGACTGATAGGACTGCTCCTAATTCTTTGCGATCCGGTCTGCTTGCACGAACTCCTCAAGCGTTCTCAGACTCAGGAGATATTGAACTACTCCCCAATGCTACAACAACTCCATACTCAATGACTAATAAAGGGCTACAAATTCAACTTAATTTGTATCCATTAACGAGTCCCCGAACTTTACTTGAAAGAGCCATACATCCGAGTCACGGGCGTCGCGGGGTTTCCACCTTCTTGGCTCCGTTAAGCTGTGCAAGAAAGGGCAGCTTGGATCCCATCGCCATAACATTATTTCAGCTTTCTCAACAGAAACCCGAATATGCACGAGTATCATGTCACACATTCAGCACATTTCCGAACATCGAATCAAACATACGCAAGACAATTTTTGTCCCCCAGTATCAGAAGTCCTCTTTCCATAGAGGGGGGACTTTGATCTACTTGCGAGGATTCCACTATTTAGGGTATTATCATGCTTCCGCGCAGTTCTTCCCAGGCCTGTTCGTTTCTGGCCAATTCAAATCTCAGCAAGCAGACCCCTTTGACACCGTATTGACATTACATCTGAGGAGTGACAACCAACTTGATGGACCAAGAACAATCGTCGAACTTGGATACGGAATAGCTATGATAACGTTTTGTCATTACACACATAATCAACCTTTCATCCTGGAAATTGATGTGTCCCACGAAGGTTCCCCAACCGTAGATATATTGCTAGCCAAAGAACCTTTCGATGAAATGATCAAAAAAAGGCTCGCGGCTGATCGACCAATTCGGATCGCTCGTTATGGGAAACTCCGGAGGAAGGTGGCGCCTGGAAAGGAGGTAACCGTCTCGGTCGAGAAACAGGGAACGGAGGGTAACAGATGCCATCTGATTAACTTCAGTTTAGAGAGTGAGGTAGAGCTAGTACCCGCTTCGGCGGTTCAGAACTTGACACCCGATAGCTCTTGAGATGAATGAAAGCAAGAATGCTTGCAATTGTCAATCGAAACGCGAAACGCTCAAACCGCACTAACTTGAGGAAATAGGACTCAAAATCTAAGGACATGCCCAACTTTAAGCATTCGTGAGAGAAAGGATCTAAGGAAGTAATGGCACTTTTACAGGGGTGGAATGCTGAAATCCTCGGCAGGCTGGTTTATGAGAGAGGGATGATAGATCAGACTGGCGGCTTGAGGCATCATCCAACATTGAGCTCTCTCAAATACACTCAAAGGATTTTGTTTGACGGATTCGTTCCAATTGCGTCGTGAAGCTTTGAGAATAAAATACTTGATAGAGCTCGCCAGCTCACCAGGCTGACGTTGTAGGGCTTAGTCAGCCATTCCTCGACATGATGCTGGGGATTCCAAATCCCTGTGCCTGCTTGTTCGCTGCGCGCCAACATCCGTTACGACAACACCACATCACCATCGTAATTCAGCCTGTGCTGCCATTGGTATCTGCCAAGATGCAAGGCAACAGCGGTTGGGTCTGCGTACCTCCGGAAGATACCAGCGGCCGGGTGCGTCGCACCAACGGTCGATAGGTCAATATCAATGCAGGAAACCGATATTCACTGTTTCAATCGCCTTGCGCGAGCACAGTTCTGATCGTTGGTCAGGTTCCTCTCCAGTCTTCAAATAAGACAAAGATGCGGTCGAGGTAGTTCGTCTCCAATCGCCGTATCCCCAGACGCGCTCCAGCAAGAACAAGCTGGCTCAGCCGCGACTTTCATCTCAGTGGCGTGGGTTCAACAGCGCCAGCTGTCTCGCCGCCGCCATCTGGACTCGACCTTGCCATTGGGCTAAACTGGGTCGTGTGCAGGTCTCGTGTATTGGTGATCCTCAATTCTCCTACTTTGAACAACCTAAGAAGAGCTGAAGGGTCGTCTTTACCGCATCTGCTCCTGTGGCTTCTCCTCGTGTTTCTAGCTCAAAGTCTAAAATAGGTACTGCTCGCCGTTCATGCCATTATCTGTCTACAGCACTTCAACAACACATGACCACTTTTCAATTACACTGGCATTCAGTTTTGCCTACATTATTTTCACTTTTCTTGGTTTGCTAATTCTATAGATTCCCTGAGCATTCTTGCGGCAACTATTCACGTTATCAGTCTCCACAAACGTTTGCTCCCGTACCGAATCAATCCATCCAATTATCTCACTCGCCCAACTCTCCGCGATTCCTTTTGGTATCTTTCACAAAGTCTTCTAATCACGCAAATCCTAAAGTTCGCCCGGGCTTCATGGTTGAAATGCCTAGTTCGATACAATCAACCGACGCGACTTCGCAGAGTTACGATCCTACAGACAGCATCCCGTCTTCTCTAGAAAAGGAACACATCGCAAAACGAGCACCAACGATTATCTCGCAGATACAGTTACCACCCTCTCCCCCCGCCGAGATCGACTTCCCCATGATGCGCGACGGAAGCCCACGAGCGAGCAGCCCTGCAGCACTCTCTAGTATATCAAGGGAAGGACGTCGCATCACGAGAGACATGAGCCGAGGTACCCCAGGAGAACAAGCTATACTCTCAAATGCAAAGACTTCGGAGCAGAAGGCTTTGGCAAAGCGCAAGAGCCAGTATTATGGTGAGGTCTTTGCAAACCGAGAGCCAATTGCATCGGCTCGAGAGCGAGTATTAAGAGAATCTCCAATCATGGCAGATGTTAGAACCAATGTGATTGTGAGAATTGCCACTCTCAAACGCATGCGCCTAGCTAAACTCTGCCAGATCCAAGATGAATTCACTTTTATCACCGACCTCTCCTCCTGCCTCTCAACTCGTTACCAAAGACCCGAAAATTCTATTGTTGTGTCGCTCGCACATTCATGCTGCATGCTATATGGCGGAAACTTCGATCCTGCGTACACCCTGACCATCACTGCTTTGGGTTCGCAATTGCAACCGGTCACGAACAAGCGAAATGCATCCCTGCTTGCAAAGCATATGGAAGAAGGACTGGGCGTCGGTCCGAAGCGCGGTGTCATCAAGTTTGCCACAATTGCGGAGGAGAACTTGGCAGTAGATGGCAAGACGATAGCTAGGGAGATTGAAGAACTCGAAAGGGAGCAAGCTGAACAGAACTCCAACCTGCAAAGAAGTTTGTCGCGTGGCGCGAACAAGAGTAAGCGGAGGCAAAGCATGAAGTCATTGCGAGGTGCGAAGAGTGGCATGCAACTCCCGACACACAACGAATCGATGGTATCACTTCCAGCGACTAGCGAATATAATACACCTCCTCTACCCGCCATGCCAACAGAGAAGAGCTCGATGGATAGGAGAGCTGAGAAAGCGCAAAAAATAGGGCGAAGAAAGAGTTTCATGGCCACACTCTTTGGGAAGTCGTAAGGCCCGGATTGAGCCACCAATTTGGTGTGGAGTGTTATTGGGCCTGGGTCGTTTGGAGTTTCTACAGCAAGGCGTTATGGTGGGAGCATATTCAAGTTACGACTTGGATACCAGGGTATCTTTCATGATGCACAATTGATTAGTTTCTTGATGAGACATGATACTTCTTTGCTTTCGTGACGAAAAAATTACAAGCCGACAGCCACTATCATGTCTAAGAGGCTTATGTGGGGTAGAGTGATATCTGAGTCCGAAACTCCTGTGGAACAGTAAACTATCAACTTGCATATGCAACGGTGATCTGAGGATGTAACGTTGTCCCTGATCAGCCTCCCGCTGTATCTTGCCGTCGTTGTCCTACCAGATAGCTACATAGCACAAAGATAGAGATGCATCACTGCTATGTCCGCTGAGTTGGACAAAGAAGGGCATATGTCAGTCCTTCAAAACAGCCTTGGAGACCAGTAGTCTGCTACTTGAATGTCCTTACTAGTGACAGTATGATCTCCCTCCCCAGAACGTCTTTATGAATATCTCATGGATTGTTCGCTACATTGTAACCCCCTTTTTGAGGCTCTAGCGAGGTCCCTGATTCTGCAGCGACAAGGGCGCACCACAGCGGCGCCGAGCTCTTATCAGCCACTAGTGCGGAGCGACATCATCCCCCAGCGAAAGTTCGCGGGGCACTGATGCAAACCTGAACAACGTTCTGTTGCGTTCTCAATTTCACCAACAATCCTCTCCAACCACTTTGCGCCAGCCTTTTCTCCCACCACTCACATACAGCGATTACTTGCCTTTGAGGCTCTTCAGTTCCTCTCAATCACCAGTAGATCGTTCCTTGGCGCGCAGGTCAGTGAGGTATGTGATCTGTCATTCCAGGCTTCTAGGGTGCACAAAGGAGAGTGATAGAGCTGACTCTGATTGGCCCAGGCCAAAGGTCGAATCGCTCAAGGAAAAGAGGCAAGCAGCATAAGAACCCCCAGGAATGATCTACTAACGATATAGATAGGACCAGAAAGAAACCGGGTCATCACGGCCATCAGCCTTGTGGAACACCACGACGGCCGCCATGGAGGTACGGGAACTTCTCCTCTGTCATCCATACGTACTTTTTCCAAGCTCAAGTTTCAGTCGGCTTCGGCACGCGGTCGGGATCTTCTCGCATTCCATAGATCTCGGACGGGTCTAGCCGGAGATGCACATCATCTACTGGCTGAGAACTGGAGATCCAACTCAATTTCGACCTCATTCATCTGGCAGTTGAACCCTTGCATAGATACACCAGCCTCTTCTCCCATGATCATTGGTTTGATATGCGTGCCACAAGCACCTGATCCGAGAGATATCTCCCTTGCCAGAAGATTGCGGCACCGAGCATCACTGTCCAACGCTGACTCACTTCAGACGTCAGCGCATAGGCTTGTGTTTGCTAGGTGTCCTCATGGCCAAGCATATATGTTGCCTGATAAGTATCAGGTTGATTCGAGAGATTCATATCATCTGAAAAGCACTCCTGCGTATCGCCGTCTTGACCGATATCCAGAACCTATGTACTTTGAGCCGGGTCCACGGGATCGGTGTGCATCCGAGACCATGGACCGGTGAGGGTTGTGCAAACAACTCAAAACGAGATTACTTGTAATTCGGCACTCACCCTCAGATGTCCAGGTACCGAGCAGAGGTATCAGGTAATTGCGTCACCGCTCCGCGACGTCGTGATAAATATTCACTCCGAAACAGCACGTGGAATTAAAATTGCGTCCCTTGTCACGCGCAAGGTTGCGAGGCAAAAGTTTATCATATCCGCCGCACAATTTCCTCTGTTTTTTCTGTTTGGGCGTCATGAGTTTGCTTCAAAATGGTCGCAGGAGGTCCAAGCAGGATCGAAGCTACAACGGCCCTGCTCGTCAAGGTCCTGTTCGACATATCAGTCCAGCATCGCTAAATCTTGAACGTGTCTATGAACAGAACAGAGCAATTGCTCAGAAGAACGATGTTGCTACGACACCAGCTCCCGCCCCAGGTCCTGCTGCGAAGGGAAAGCCAAGATTGCTACTGATGGGTCAGCGACGGTAAGTGCGCGTGTCTCGTGATATCGTAATTTACTAACTAGTAGCAGAAGCGGCAAGTCTTCCATCTCAAGTGTCGTCTTCCATAAGATGCCACCGAATGAGACCCTCTTCCTCGAATCTACCGCAAGAGTTCAAAAGGATTCTATGCAGTGAGTCCCGTTCCTTGAAGTTTGTGCCTCGGTGCTGATTTTCTACAGTTCCTTCATGGATTTCCAAGTCTGGGACTTCCCCGGTCAAGTTGACTTCCTCGACCCTACATTCGACCTCGATGCCATCTTCGGCGAGATTGGTGCTTTGATCTGGGTTATCGATGCTCAAGACGAATACCTCGAAGCCGTCAATCGTCTCAACAGCACTATCCTAAACCTTCAACCCAATTATCCGAACGTCAACGTTGAGGTCTTCATCCATAAAGTCGACGGTCTTTCGGATGACTACAAGCTCGACATCCAACGTGATATCATGCAGCGAATCCAAGACGAACTCTCAGACCACGGTATCGAGAACGCACCCATCAACTTCCACCTAACATCCATCTACAATCATTCGATCTTCGAAGCCTTCTCCAAGGTAATCCAGAAGTTGATCCCCCACCTCCCAACCCTCGAAGCACTCCTTAACAACCTCTGCCGCGCCTCCGGTTTCGAGAAAGCCTACCTCTTCGACGTCCTCTCCAAGATCTACATCGCCACCGACTCCTCTCCCGTCGACATGCCCTCCTACGAGATCTGCTCCGATTACATCGACGTCATCGTCGACATCTCCGAGATCTACGGCTGGGCTCGTCCCAAGTCCTACATCGAGATGCTCGAGGGTCCGCCGTGGAACAAGAAATTAGAGGACCAGGTCGCGTGCAAGGATGCCGAGAGCTGTATCGTGCTCAGTGATGGTCGGAGACCCATTATGCTGCGAGAAGTCAACAAGTATTTGGCGCTGGTGATGGTCGGTAAAGAGGGAAGCTATAGTAAGATGAGCATGATCACGGAGAATGTCAGTGCGACGGTCGAGGGTCTTTTGAAGGCCTTCGAGATTACGAAGGCGAGGAAGTAGGTGCTCCATCACACAATTGGGCGTGGTGGATGGTATTTTATGAATGCATGGGAAACGGATAGGATTGGGATTGGGATTCACAGCTGCGAAGGTGGAAGCTCTAGGCTTCACCTTTATTTTCACGATACCTGGGTGTAGAATATTTGGGGCGTAGGGCGCCTACAATAAAAATTCTTTCCTACAAACACCCTTTTTCAAGCCATCATTCCACTTTTTGATTTTTAGGAATCAGGCATTGACCTCACCTTCACTAACCTCTTTAGCTGTCAAGAAGCAAGCTGCTAAACTACTCGGCAATGCGACTCATGTGACAACCCTGGCTCCCAGCATAGACCTACCTAATATCAGTCTCTCTTCCTAGAAACAAGTCTGCGAACACTGATTCAAATGTCCCCGCTTTGCTTGTACGTGCAATAGTAGTTTTTATTCCGAAAATCAGAGGAAAGATGGAGAAATATCTCGTTTGGCGAATTGTTTGTAGTTCATTGTAAGATTACTTTATAAGATGCGTTTTAGAAGGAGTTGAGCTGCACTTCATGCATATAGTGCAAGGGTCTTGATAGCTACTAGTAGATAATCTTATCAATTTATTACATAGTTGCAGAGTTGTTGGTGGGTTTGAGAAGTTGGTTGAATTCTGAAGTTGCTTTCGTTTCGTTTTTCGTTTAAGGCTGCGGATCTTCATCTACAAAAGGGAAGGCGAGGGCGAGGGTGGTTGGTGATATAGTTAGAAATTCTTATTTAGGTATAAGAAGTTGCATCTAAATAGCGGCAGAAGTTTTCTCTCACAAAGAATACATAAAAGGCTGGCAATCGGAGCTTGACCAAGATTAATTAATCAACTTAAGTCAACTATTGAGTACGATGCCACGTTGGGCCGAGTAAGTTGAGTCTACGTAAGGCATTCGAAATACCTTTTAGCTTTACAAATAAACTTGTTGATATTATTAACGCTTGTGAATAATTCTAAAGTCGAGTTTGAATATGACTAGATATATAAGAGGCTTGAGTTAAGTTTGATTAAGGAGTCACATATAACATGACACAACATAACTAATTTCTTATGCTGCCTTTGGACCTGAGCGATGCTGCTATAATCTGAGCTGGAGGCAACTGATAAAAACTATTCTCAAATAAGAAGCGGCCAAAATTTGAAGCAATCCAAACAGAGACTCCCCTTGAACTCTAACTCGGATTGGATTGACAATCTCCGCCACAGTTAGAGAGCATATAATCTCTCAATGCCCATACTATACAGCATTCGATAGCTGCATTAATCCAAGCATATCTCGTGGGAGCGCTAGATTCCTTTCCCTAACAACTCCTGAACCTTCTGTCTCTTAATCAAAACCAACTTTTTCCACACATGACCTTTTAAACCTTCTCTCTCAACAAAGCATTCAAGAAAAACAACCACGCCGGCACATCAGCGATCAACGTCCTCGTAACATGAAGCTGAATCCACCACCTCATCTCCTCATGCGCCACCTCAGAATCCTTCAACATCCTCTCCATACACCCCACAATCTAAGTTAAAAATATTAGCTTCATACTCAACCATAACTAACCCATATACGTATAAATCAAAGACTCACCAAAGGCCCAAACCCAAAATGCACAAACGTAAACAAAAGCCCCAAACCCGCATACCGCGAAGCAGAAGCAGAAGCCCCTAATCTCCACCAAGCCCGCACCCCAGTCACCAATGTAGTGATGCCAAGAACCATGACGGAGACGAGACCCGGCTGGAAAAAGCGCTGGAACCAGGTTGCGATCATGGCGCCGGGGATTCCGGGGGCGTAGAACGGGATTGCCATTGTGTATCCGCCGATGGCGACGCCGACGTTGAGGGTTGTGCTGAGGAGAGGGGGGAGGGAGAGCGGCCAGGAGAGGGGATGGAGGATGGACATTGTTTGTTTGTTTGTTTGGAGAATGGTGATGTGGAGGGGATGGTGTGGTTTTTTGGTTGGTTGGTTGGTTGTTGGGGAGGTTGTTTCTTAGTGGGGGAGAGGCGAGCTATTTATGATGTGCCTGCTGGTCTTGGAAATAGAAGTGGGGCGTTAACCCCCTTATTTTTAATGGCTTTTGGGATGAGGATGGAAGGTTGGTTGATTATTGTTGTAGCTGACAGCATCGGCCGCGATTTGAGCATGAGAGCAACAAGGGTGGTGGAGCGTGGACTGAGAATCGGTTATAGTTTCCGTGATGTCTATCCCCTGGTTTGAGGTCGCTGGTGCGCCGTTTAGCGATGTTTCCATAGCTTGAGCATTCGCTGATTGGTCATTCATTCAGCGATGTCGACTTGACGCGATTTCATGGGCAGTAGCATCGATGAAATTCCTACTACAAAGCTCTGTATTCACGTAGAAGCTTTAATAATGAATTCTATGGCAGGAGCTTTCCATATCATACGGGCAAGCACCATTGAATTGAGAATCAACATATCCCCGCATTTTTTAGGCCGACATTTCTGCTTATGAATCGATTTAGGAGCGCGTTGAAGACGCCGGCTGCTACATCTTCCTGATATTTTGCACTGGATACGAAGTTTGAGATGTCTTTGAAAAAGATGAATTAATTGACGTTAAAATTTCATAGTCGTAAATATCCATTCCCGAGTGATCTTCACTTATCCAAAATCCCATCCATAAACAAGCATACGTCAACCTTTCCATCAATTCCGCCTCGAAATCGTCACAATAAGTGCATTATATAACTATCTTCTCTGACATAATTTGAAGTTCCAACCTAGCTATCTCACGTGCCAGGAAGCGGTTGGAAGTTCGTAATATTCGCGGGCCAATCCCCAATCTTCCCTGGATCACCTCCTAGTCGAATAAATTGCCCAACAGACGGTGTTGGACCATCTAGAACGAAAAGCATGAACCATCCTGGTGGCGCCACATGTGCATTTGGAGGTGCAGTAATGGTGCAAGTAGTGCCAGCGCATGTGTAAGCAGGGAAGATGGTTCTTTGGCCAAAGGCGTTGCCGTGCGTCGTGACCACAGATCCAAGCATTGAGATCGCAGAGGCAGTGCCGGAAGTCACGGTGATGGTGATGTTCTCTCCGTACGACCAATCTGTGTTCTCAACTGTGTATGTTGGACGCGCGAGACCAGAGAGCAAGTAGGGTGGTGAAAACACTTCGACGCGATACTCCTCTGGCCATACTCCGGTGGGTTGATTATAATCACCTGTAGGATCGGATCCGGAGATCATGACACGGCCGTCGAGAAGCACGATGGCTTCTGAATGGTAGAGTCGTGCAACTGTGGTGTTTGCCATGACGCTCATGCGAGAATTGACTGGTTTCGTAGGGTCATAAAGAACGGCGTTGAAGTTTGGAACTCCCCCTAGGCCGAAGCCAGCAACACCGTGTTGACCCCCGTTGACAATCACTATTTAAGATCTCGAAGTCAGCATTGCCTCTTTTATTAAGAGAAGCGGGTCGCAGCCAGGAAAAGAAATCTTGCGAATCTTGAAACAAGGCATAGGAAGAAAGGAACTGGAAGAAGCTAACCATAAGTTCCGTCGGGAAGACCAGCCATACATGGCATCACACGGCGTGAAGGCTACAAAGCATTAGGACGAAGCCATTAGCTTTGGAATAATCACATACCATTCTTTCTATGGTCCAAGTTGGACTCTCATCTTCCGGTCTTGTAGAAATGCAGTTGTCAATAGGATATCCACCGCCTGAGGTAGAACCACCGCAAATCAAAACGCCTAGGTTTTCCGTATATGGAGCATACTGAGGTAACAAAACCATGCTACCCTGGAGTTGATATGAGCGGCCGCCAGTATCGTCATTCACAGCCCCAGGCATGTTCGGCAATGTCTTGACAGTCTCGAACGTAACGTCGTCCAGAATACGGGCTTCATTGTAATAGGCGATGAAGATGCCAGAAGGAACTACGCATACAAATGGATAAAGATTGAAGGGTTGGGTGCGATCTAGGAATTCCAGATAAACGGTGGTATTCGAGTACCTATTATTGAGTTAGCACGAAGGATTTCTGAAAACTCTGATGGAACTCCCGAGCTGGGTTCTCTTCAGTAGCTGTTATGCAAGCAATCCTTATTACCTATCTGCTGTGACATCTTCCCGCTCCGGAGCTCTAAGAAAAGAGAACAGTGTATTAGTATGGAAATAAGACGTACCCACTGGTGGTGTTCGGGTCAGGCACTCCAGTCGCCGGAAGTAGTTCGAGAGTAGGTTCCTCGGCCTCGTTGTCGCCGATCTCTCCGCCAATTATCATTATGGAACCATTCGCCATAGTCATGATAGAAGGGTACCAGCGTGGCACTATCAAATATTAGTTGAACATCCAATTTTGCCAGATATGAAGCTTCGAAATCATCCCCTTGTCCCACAACACCATGACAGGTGGTACAAATCGAAAGCGAGACTAAGCAAGGGGAAAATGCTAAATGAGAAATAAGAACCTTGCAGAGAAAGAACACCAGCAGCTTCTTCCCAATTATTCTTTCCTGGAACTCCAGCGGATCCATCAGGATAGTAGAGTCTCACACCAAAGTTTGAGCCTCCAGCCCATCCGCCGACATTAATCTGTCGCCCAGCCTTGTCAGGCAATGTGAGTCCAGCAGCGCAAAATACATCGGTCTGAAGTCCGTCCATAGTCCTCCACGCAGCAGTAAAGTTGTTAATTTCCGACAAATCAAGTTCGTATACTCCTGTTCCATTCGGTTCCCCAGTCCCGTATTTTTCTACAAACGTAACTTTTCCAGTCACGACTTGTGAAGTAATCAAAGGAACAACTACCCCGCCTATTAAAAGACTGTACTTTCCGGCATCTGTCCCAGTAGGGAAGTGCCAGGTCAAAAGTGGTGCAGTGCTATTCCAGGCGTAATAAGTCAACAAGTTACCGGAACCGCAGAGGTACGAGCTATCGCCGGAGCAGACTGAATTGCACTCAGAATCCGCGACAATTTGTGGTACTGCACTTCGAGTGTAGTATTGGACGTCGTCTGGGTCCGTGGTTGTACTTGGCGCCGACGCTACGTATATATTTTCAACATCTCCACAAACTGGTTGAATGTTGATTAGTGCTAGTCCCATACTTAGATACGGGAATACTGGAATACTGACAGCACTGTGAGCCGTACTCTAAACCGGCTGCATTAAAGCCATATTTTTGACATTGCTCAATGCACGCGACTGGAGTGTTGCTTGCGAGGGTGACCTGATATGGAAATGTCGGCAGGATCTCATTAGCATCTTGAGAGGAAGCAATGTTATCTCTATAGCCAAGCCATCAGTCTCATAGAAAAATGGAATGTCAAAGGCAGACATTTATTGAAATATTATGTACTTACTGAAGGCATCCTTGGTACGTCCAATGGTCTGGCAAGCCTGTTGTCTGAATAGCTGGTGCAGCCGAGGTAGAAGCAGCGGCTCTCCGATCGATGTTCAGAGCATGACAGATCGTGAGCTGTTCTAGGTCAACAGAGTCTCTTGAAGTGACAGAGGTCAAAATAATTCTTAATTACCTGAGATATTAAATAAATTGGCCCGAAGGCAAGGTCTCGTAACATTGTTGAAGACTTCAACCAAGGGACCAAGAGTAAATGAGGAAATCGATATCAGTATAATTATTAGCGAGGGATATGTTCAACGAATGTTGTCCACGATGAGTGCATCGATAATTATAAATAGGAGTAACGACAGTTGCCAAACCAATGCAGATGAAAGCAGTTTGACGTGCAGAAAAGCCACATACGATAAGACGCAGAGAAAAGAGAAAAGGATAAGAGAATCAGCCATTCTTTGAACTTGGGACGAACTCCTGGCCCTAGACCTATTTAGGAGCCGCGTTCGTTTCTGATACTAAGTATGTTCGTATCTGTAGATCTTTATTTAGAGATCTTCATTCGTGCTTTCATGCGTTGTAGATCTTTTCCTCGAGGAAGCGAGAAGCGGCACGGATTGTTGTTCTTTTAGCGTCATGTCAGCGCGCACAGGGGTTTCGCTTTGCGCTAATTTCACTGCGCCGAATCTGCCTGCAACAGCACAGGCTCAAGTACTCCTCTTTTGTTTTTCTTTCGATAAAGGAGCGAGTCTGTTGTTGGCGAAGCAATTGAGTCAATGAGGAAATAAATGTTGATTTGGGTATTCAGTGCACGATGAGTTGATAGGAAGTAGTAATGGGGGATGAGAAAAGATCTTTGCAAACCAAGAAATATAAGGAAAGGGTTGTGATGAATTATTTAGGGATGTTTGTCTAGTTTAAAGGAGCGAGCAGGCAAACTATCTGCTAGATGAGGTAACAATAGGAGATTCGTCGAGGGTGAGAGGAACTACCCCCGAGAAGCAACAGTGTAGTACTTGCAGTCTTCGACATCAGAACATCAGATACAGGACGACTATCCCAAGTCAAGCAACAATAGGGTCATATTGTCATCGCAACACTCACAAACTAATATCCGTCTATCAAGGACGGATACGGGTAGGGACGGGCAACTACACCATGCTGAAATCCATTCATTGACTTCATCCACCTACTCTTGTCACTATGAAATATACACCTTCTTCAGACTCCCCACCTCAAACATTTCACCACCCCTCAAATCTTTCACAAACCCAGCTTCCAGTCCTGCTTTACGACTATACTCCTCCAATCGCTCTAATCCATACACGCATCCATTCGGTAACAGGACCAAGTCGCTCTCGACATGACTCTTGGTGTGATGTGCGTATGGAACATTTCGGGCGAGCCCATTGAGTTCGGTGCTGCAGATAGGGCACACAGAGGTGGTGAGAGAGGATGAAGAGGTGGGGGAGATGGAAGTATTATTGTTGTGAGAGGAGTGGCAAGAGGGCGTTTTGAGAGCCGAGAGACCGGCACTTAATGCGATATGGAGCAGGGGAACGGAGGGGAGAGAGAGCAGGGTATTGTGGGTTTGCATGAAGAGATTTGAGAGGGTGGTCCAGCGAGAGGGACTGTAAAGTTCCTGGAATATTTTGTTAGTGAGCTATTCGGGCATGGGATGAGAAAGGAGATGTACGCTGTAAACCTCGGCGTGAGTTCCAGGTGGGAAGGCCAGGAGGCCGCAAGCTTGTTGAACTTCCTTTGGGTATGTCTCTCGAAATGGGAGCAGGTATTTTTTTGCGTGGGCTATAGATTCGAGGAGTTTGGATTGGTCCTGTGTTCGGACCAGCTCAATGTATTGTTGAAATCGGAGCATGAATTCGAGATTGCTCTGTTTTCAAATTAGTATTGAATGATAGTATGTGAGGGACAATAGACGTACATCCATCTTCCGCAACTCCTTTTTGTTATCATTGCACCATGTCAATGCCTCACTCACTCTTCCGTTTTGCAATGATTCACGTATCCTGCTCATCTGTACGAAAGTGTCCACGTCCACAAGATCCTCTATTCCCTTCTCTTTTGCTAGAGCTCCAGCACTCTCTTTGTATCCGTTTCTCAGTAAATAGTCTACCAACAGGCGATCTAATCTCGTCCGTGACCACTCCTCATACTTCACGTCATCGAGACTCTGCATCGTGTATAGCTCTCCCAGATGCCGTATCCGGCTTTGTGATTGTTGGTGTAATCGAGCCTCTTCTTCGGAACAGGTTGTCAATTTACGTTTCAAGCCCCGCATTCGCGCGAGCATGGAATCAACGTTCTTGAGGACATCGTCGGGAGAGGAGGAGGATAGGGAGGAGGTGGCAGTTTCTTTTAAAGTAGTTTTAATGGAGAGGGAGTCTTTCTCGACGTTGAGGTGGGCGAGCTTGAAGTTCTTACGGAGAAGCTCGAAGGGGAGGCGGAGGAGGGGTTGGTCCTGCATAACAGTTAGTTAGAGTTGAAGGAGGATGCTGAATAGGCATACGAGTATGAGATGCGTATCCGGGTTCAGTTTTGAGGTTATGTGGTCTGCCATATTGAGGCCGGTAATAGAGTTGACATTCACCAGACTTGGCGGGAGCTTGATAGAGGATTCGGAATGGCGGTACAAAGGCGGGCTATGGTTGGTTGTGGTTGTGGTTTTGATTCCGACAGTCGGAAGTACTGTGCTTGCTAAGAATAATCTTGTCTTCTTAACCTTTCCAAACTAGAGGTGGCGAATTCATAATTATGGTTAGTGGGCCGTCGAAAAGTGAGCTGTGCTGTGTTTGTCGTTGTGAAGCTCAAGTGTGTTATCACGATAATGATACAGTACCTCCGGTAGGCGCTGAGTCACGTGCTAAAATGGGAAGCTCTTCCTATTGGCGAAGACCACCGCATCTCGACACGCACCGTTCAGGGTTCTACCTGGATGAAGTCTTGTCCCTCGTGATTACTGCTCCTTGGAATGTTTAAGCGGGCCAGATAGATGAATGGACAGGGTGGAGAGAGGGTCTTTTCACTGCATACATAGTATGGAAGTGATTTCTATCTAGAGTATTATAGCTACAAAGCAGAGCAACTATTGTCTAAGTACCTAGGTACCTAGGTACCCCAGCTCTTTTGATAGCTTGCTACTTCGATGGCACTGAACTAGATTTTGCATAGTGACCTCTCACGAGATCTTTATCTGCATCAAAGCTTTGGAAAGCCATAAAGCCATGCAAAGAAGCCGGGTCATACTCTGGTTACCAAAATGCATGAATATCATGCAAAGCTACATGAGCCTTTATCAAAGAGGACAATAGTAGACGCCCAGGAATGTCTGTAGAACCACTCAATTCAAGACATTGCGCAATAGGTGGCCTCCCCTCTCTATTCACATGAAAATCCTGTTCTCTTCCTGCAGCATAAGGAGCTGTGGAGGTGTCATGTCCCACTGCGGTCGAGAGGCACCAGTGATGCACTTATGCTGTGCCGAGACCGAAACCGCACCTACTTCGTGTCCAGCCGGGAGAGATTGCAGAGCCGCAAGAATGCTGTGACGATAATCCTGCTTGGAACTGTGCTCAAAATGACATGTTGATGCGCACAGTATCAAGATGTTCACCATCGAAGGCTGCTGATCAATATCAATCTCCGCAAAATCCACGAACAAACTAGTGAATCGCCCCTCCAGCCCGTCCAGCCTCCCCCTCCGGGCAGCGAATGCCGTTCTTACCCTATTTTGCCGAATCTGACCAAGCCCGCTTGCCCCTATTCGGCTAGCGTCGATCTGGCGAGGATATGGCGACTCTCGACCTTCCCCCTTCCCTTCCTTGACCACCTGACCCTCTCACACGTGAAAAACCCTTCTCCCCTCAACCTCAAGATATCAAGCCGGCGCATCCAACTCGACCACGAAGAGGGTGTCCTACTTGTCCTTCTTGTCTCATCCTCCCCCAGACTTTCTTGCCAACCTGCATCCACCAGCCCCTGTTTCCTGTGGGATCCGTCGTCCAATTCGCGATCGTCCCCTCGAGCTCGTGATCCTGAAAGTCACGCCTGCGATCACGTTCTGGTCGGCTGACTTCGATCCCTCCCCCATCAACAGTACAACAAGAGTGCGGGCGAACATCGTCTCAATTCCTTGATTGTATTCTCTTGAGCATCGCCTCGAGATTCCTGCGATTTTCGCCTGCTTGCGACAAGTTTTCGGCGCGTTGCAGCCATACATGTCAACAGACCTGCGCGTCGCTCGTCGGTTGTGATACTGCTCGGATCAACAGCCAGCTCCTCTCGTCCTGCAAGGTATGTTGCGCCTGAATCTCCTATATGTCAGATCTGGTCCGTCGTTCACGTCGCGCTTTTTCCTCGTCCCAATGCTCCCTTCCACCTCGTCCACTCGTGCAACCTGTCGATGGGCAAGTCACAGTGGGCGATTCCACGCGATCGCAAAAGAGGTCACGATCTCTCGTTAGGTGCTCCAATGCCCGGATATCACCGCGGCTGGCCGTGGGTCAAAACCCAGTGCGCTTCGCCCTCCTGTCACCGGATCGCAAACACCGACTGCTTCCTCCCTTCGATGTCACATCACGCTGTGCAGAAACATCCTGCTCTTGTACTGCGCGCCCCAGTCAAACAATGTCTCTGTTTGCGTGCAGCGCTATCCCATCGCACTGTACTTCGCCAGCGCGTCGTTACAATGACCTGTCGCGCCGACAGAAGCACCCTCAGGTCGCTGGACATTGACGGCCTGTCAGCGCCGCGCAATTCAATTGCTATGTGGTCCCTCTTCTGCGATGACACGTGCTGACCTTGTGTGTGCTACTTTAAAGGGTACAAAAACGTTCGCCGCGACAGAACGCTGAGCGAACTACTGCAGCGGAGCGTTTCGAGAATTCTCATCGGCGCGAATCAGATAGCCTCTTGCACGAATTAAGAATCGCAGTACGCCTTCTCGTTGTACCTGTGCAAAGCTCGGTAGAACACGTCAGCTAGTCCTCCGAAAGAACAGGCTCGGCCTTAAAGCTACATACCAACCCCTCGAGGTCATCTGCGCCTCCGGGACCCATCCTATCTCCCTCAAACGAATCATATCGCAAGAAGCGTCACGAGTTATTCCTATCTGTCAAAAATGGCTGACATGGATCTCGAGCATTCCGGCTTGCAGGAGGTTGCAAATGCCATGCGTGGAGACGACGGTTCGGTCAGCAACGCCCAAAAGCGCAAGAGAGACTCTGAATCAGCTGATGACACGAGGCGTGGTAACAACAAGCGCATCTCTCCAAATAATACTGGTAAGGATCAGCATGATGGTGTTATTGAAGCTTTGCAAGACTACAACTCCTTACACCATCAAGGGCACCAGGAGAATCACAACGGTTCTGCCGAGCATGCTTCTACCGCCGCAGCTGCCCTGGCTGGTATCTACCCTACTATGACTATTCCTCAACCAACCGACCTCTCCTTCAATAACCCTGGTTCTGACTCTGATCGCAACCCCGAGTCTTCCTTTATGGATAATAGCCAACAGCAGGACAGCTTCATGGATAACTCTACCCCATCCGGTCGAGGCTCGGGCTCCAAGCCACAAGTTGGATCTGATGAGTGGCACAAGGTCCGAAAGGATAATCACAAGGAGGGTACGTGGCGGCCCACTAAATTATTCGGTACATATACTAACAAGAACTAATAGTTGAGCGTCGCCGCCGAGAGACCATCAATGAGGGCATCAACGAGTTAGCCAAGATTGTTCCTGGATGTGAAAAGAATAAGGGTTCGATCCTGCAACGTGCCGTCCAGTTCATCACACAACTCAAGGAGAACGAGACCCAGAACATCGAGAAGTGGACCCTCGAGAAGCTCCTGACAGAACAAGCCATTGCTGAGCTCAGTGCTAGCAATGACAAGTTGAAGGCTGAATGTGAACGTGCATGGCGAGAGGTTGAGACCTGGAAGAAGACTTGCCAAAGTGCTGGTCTGGCGCCCAAGAAGGAAGACGGTAGTTCGGGAGACAACTAGAAAAGTTACATCTCGAGTTAAAGGCGGCCTTTCTTTCAGCAGGATCCAGTGCTTACGACTTCTCCAGGATGATACCCTGCTACGATTGATGATTTCGCCTGTCGCTGCCCCTTCTTCATGTATCGACTTTCGTGCGTTTTATTCCTTCTGATCGGTGGTGGGACCTCTTTGGCATTGCCGGTTGGGACTTTGATCACTCGATGCTTGCTTTCGTTATTTCTCATACACCAGAGGGATGGGACGGATGTTTGATGGAGACTTTCTAGAATGAAAACATCAGGCCCTTCACATTTTCCGGCGTATGCAAAGACAGTATGTCTGGTAGGTAGCGAACTAAAATGGCTACGGTTTTCTAAATTAGATGCGTATTGTGACCTAACGTGAAGATGTCTCCCCACTTCCTACCTATTGTTCCCCGGGCCCGAGCTCATCGGACCCGAATTCCAGGCCGGAGAGAACATTTGTTTTGTCGAACACGGATAAACGGCACGTTGAACAAACATGCCGGTCCCGAAATGTCTCATTTTCAATATTTCAGTCATGAACCTGGATCGGCACTGCATGCCTTCCTTTTGTGCTATTGGTTGAGACCGAGAGCCTCGCATACAAGGCTGGACAGTAGTCTCATGATCATCTCATCTCAGATATCAATCCTGGGGGTCTTTGTTTGGTAATTTTTCATATTCAGACGATATTCGGCCTCCCCATTATTTTCTAAAGATTTTTAATAGCAGAAGATTTTTACGAATGTGTGCAATACCTGACGGTTGAGGTCCATGATATGCGCAGCTAAGGCTCACAAAGCTTGAGCGATGGCGTCTGTCCAATCAATGAGCGCGAAAATTATAGTGCATGAAAGTTGTGTAGGGATTACGAAAGTGGGGTTGTCATCAGCATAATTCTATACCCCAAACATTTACTCGCAGCGTCAACACCACAAAGAGGATGTAGATAGAAAAAAGTTCAGAAGTGATACATGCATAGTAAATTCCAATGCACAATAATTTATTGGTTGGGGTAAAAGAGCGGTGCAGCTGTGGTGGAAATGCTGCTTTGTCATTGAACCAGACGTGCATCGGAGCCTGCTAGCTTAATCCCGAGCTTTGCTGGAGAAGGTCTCGCTGCCTCCATCTCGATATTTTGGATATCCTTCTTCCACTTGCAGCTCTTCACTCTCCACTCTCCACTCCACATCCCACATCGATACTCCCTGGTCTCCTTTATAGGCATCCTTTCCGCCAATCTCTACTCTTCAACGAGAAGAGCTTCAACACGACTGGAGTCCTCAACATTTACCGCCATGCCTCACGGCAGCGGATCTTCCCCTGCGCATTCCCAGTCCCTCCTCTACTCCACTGGCTCTTTCTCTGGCTTCCGGTCTTCGATACAAGAACTAGGTTATGGATACCTTTCTGCGGAGAAGTCCAATCCTCAACCATTATGTGGGAATAAGGAGGGATGGGGCCCTTTAAGTGAGGAGAGATATGACTTCACACCATGTTTTATGGATGTCTGGGTCTCGACTGTGTCGGTATATGGTATTCTGTTTGGAGCGATAGCCATATGGTGGTTGGTGAGGAGGAAACAGAAAGCGGAGGTAGAGAGGGATTGGAACTTTTGGACCAAGCAGGTGAGTTGCTGATGGTGAGATGTTGGCGTCCTGTACCATTCACGGGGAATTGAAGCTTAGATCTACTGCAACGAATCGCTGCTGATGATAGTATAGGGTCTAATTGTAGCGATTGGGCTCGCCTGTGTTGTTCAACTGATCTTCCAGATCCTCAGCTATCCCGACGTCTGGGCAGGCGATTTCCGATTCTGGACGAGTATATTAACGATACTGTCGTTGGGAGTTATATTCGCGATCCAATGGCTGGAACATAATAGGTTACGGAATGCGAATGGGGTGGTGCTGTTCTACTGGCTATTCATTCTCATCGCCTGGTCCGTCAAGCTGCGTTCCTTGATCTCACAGCAGATCTACGCCAATCATCTTCCATATTTCATCGCATACTGTATCGGCTTTGGGCTTTCATGGGCGGAGTTCGGTTTGGAGTGGTTGGTGCCGAAAAAGAATAGTGTTTATTCTGCCATTGGGGATGAAGATGAATGTCCGATTGAATATGCGACCGTCTTCTCAATTTTAACGTTCAGTTGGATGACGCCGATGATGAAATATGGGTATAAGAAGTACTTGACTGAAGATGATCTTTGGAATCTAGCGAAGAGAGATACTACGAAATCCACAGGCGACGCATTCAAAAAAGCATGGGATCATGAGCTGGAGACTAAGAAGCATCCTAGTCTTTGGATGGCTATCTTCAAATCGTTCAATGGGCCGTATTTCAGAGGTGCGTGCTTCAAAACAGTTTCTGATACTTTGGCGTTCGTGCAGCCACAGTTGTTGAGACTGCTGATCAACTTTGTGGATTCATACCGATCTGAGAATCCTCAGCCTGTGATCAGAGGAGCTGCTATTGCATTGGCTATGTTCGCTGTTTCTGTTGGACAAACAATGGCTTTGCACCAGTATTTCCAACGAGCTTTTGAGACGGGAATGCGTATCAAGACTGCTTTGACATCTGCTATCTATGGAAAATCTTTGAAATTGTCAAACGAAGGTAGAGCGTCGAAGTCAACAGGTGACATTGTCAATTATATGGCTGTTGATACGCAAAGATTGCAAGATCTTACACAATATGGCCAACAGCTTTGGTCGGCGCCGTATCAAATTACTTTGTGCATGCTCAGCTTGTATCAGCTTGTTGGTTTTTCAATGTTGGCTGGTGTTGGAGCCATGATCTTGATGATTCCTATCAACGGCCTTATTGCAAGGCTTATGAAGAGACTACAGAAGGTGCAGATGAAGAATAAGGTATATGAATCATGGCATCGTCTTGTTACTCTTGGATAGGGGAACCGAGCTAACTACCTAAATAGGACTCGAGAACCCGCTTGATTGCTGAGATTGTTAACAACATGAAGAGCATTAAGTTATACGCTTGGGGCAGTGCCTTCATGCAGAAGCTTAACTATGTACGAAATGACCAAGAACTCAAGACGCTTCGAAAGATCGGCGCTGCTCAATCCGTTGCCAATTTCACCTGGTCTACAACTCCTTTCTTGGTATCATGTTCGACTTTCACCGTCTATGTCCTGACAAAGGATACCCCACTGACCACCGACATTGTATTCCCAGCCTTGACGCTCTTTAATCTGCTAACCTTCCCGCTTGCGATTCTGCCGATGGTTATCACTTCTATCATTGAGGCCTCTGTTGCTGTTGGTCGATTGACAGCTTTCTTCGTCGCTGAGGAATTACAACCTGATGCTGTCATTGTTAGAGGTCCTGTCGATTCTCAAGGCGATGAGAGCATCACTGTTAAAGATGGCACATTTTCTTGGGATCGACATTCAGACCGCAATGCACTCGAAGATATCAACTTCACAGCAGCAAAGGGAGAGCTTACTTGCGTCGTCGGTAGAGTTGGTGCTGGAAAATCTTCTCTCCTTCAAGCACTTCTTGGAGATCTGTGGAAAGTCAAGGGCCAAGTTGTTGTTCATGGAAACACAGCCTATGTGGCTCAGCAGCCGTGGGTGATGAATGCTACTGTAAAGGAAAATATTGTGTTTGGACATCGATATGACCCTGTCTTTTACGAGAAGACCGTCAAGGCTTGTGCGCTTACTGAAGACTTCGCTCAATTGCCTGACGGTGATGAGACGGAAGTTGGTGAACGCGGCATCTCTCTCAGTGGAGGTCAGAAGGCACGGTTGACGTTGGCGAGAGCGGTGTACGCCAGAGCTGATATCTACTTGCTCGACGACTGCCTCTCGGCCGTGGACCAACATGTTGGAAGACATTTGATCGAGAACGTTCTCGGCCCCAATGGCTTGCTGGGTGGCAAGACGAGAGTTCTGGCCACCAATTCCATCCCAGTCTTGATGGAAGCTGATTTCATCTGTTTGATCCGAGACGGCAAGATTATTGAACGCGGGACATATGAACAGCTCATTGCAATGAAGGGCGAGATCGCAAACCTCATCAAGACTGCAGGGAACCAGGATTCGCAAGATTCAGAGACTACTTCCAGCGATTCGTCCACGATCATTGAAACTGACCGTGATGACGATGACAGAGATGAGATGGAAGAAGCACAAGAGCGTTTGACTCAACTACAGCCAATTCGATCATCAGGACCAGCGGTCAAGAAACGCAAGGGAAGCATGGCAACGTTGAGACGTGCAAGCGCGGCTAGCTTCAAGGGTCCTCGAGGCAAGCTTCGAGACGAGGAAGATGGCGGGAAGACAAAACAAAATAAGGAGTTTTCCGAACAAGGCAAGGTAAAATGGGACGGTACGTTTCCGGACTCCCGGTTCGAGATCTCTGATCGATGGCTGACTGCCTGCATTAGTTTACGCCGAATATGCTAGGGAAAGCAATCTGTATGCGGTCGCCATTTATCTCTTGATGCTGATCGGTGGACAAACAGCACAAATCGGTATGTTGCCTTGGCGCCTTCAGCTTGAAGCCGATTTTTTTTATTTTTCTCATGCGCAATTTCCCCAGACTAGAATGTCTCAACCTTCACTAGTGTTTTAGATGCTGATCTTCACAGGGGGTAGTGTTTGGCTTAAGCAGTGGGCCGAAAAGAACGGCGAGGAGGGCCGAAACCCGAATGTCGGGAAGTATATCGGCGTGTATTTCGCTTTCGGCATCGGTGGAGCCGGGTTGGTCGTCGTCCAGACTTTGATCCTTTGGATTTTTTGCTCGATCGAGGTGAGTGATACGCACGTGCATCCGCGATACGAGACGGGAACTAAGATTCTGGCAGGCATCTCGAAAGCTTCACGAGAGGATGGCTTTTGCCATTTTCAGATCCCCAATGAGCTTCTTCGAAACGTGAGTACATGCTCCGGTCAGCTGTCCGTAGGTAACTCTTGACTAAACGTACATCAGAACCCCAGCAGGACGCATCCTCAACAGATTCTCAAGGTTAGTTGTCACCCTCCCATAACCTCGAAGTGCCCAATATGCCCGAGGCACAGGGATCGTTTCCCATGGCTTCGAAACTGCCAGTGGCATTTCAGACTCGAGCTCATTTGATCACGAATGCGAGGGATGCTTGTGCGTGCAGATACCTTGCCCATGGGTAACCAAGTGGTCCGAAAACCCCGCATCTCTACTTTGAGCATCGTGCACATGCAGTTGCGTCCCATTTGCCATCCTTTCATGTCGTGTAACATCAGTTGTTCGAAGCATCTCCTCGCTGTTTTACTGACACCAATCACTTGACAGCGATATCTATCGTGTTGACGAGGTGAGTTAATCTGTGTTACCAAACTGCTGGTACGATGCTGACCGTTTTAGGTTCTGGCCCGGACATTCAACATGCTATTCGTGAATAGCGCTCGCGCACTCTTCACGCTGGCTGTGATTTCGACATCAACCCCTGCGTTTATTGCCCTCATCGTTCCACTTTCTGGGGTGTATTATTGGGTCCAGCGATACTACCTAAGGACGTCGAGAGAGCTCAAACGTCTGGACAGCGTGAGCCGGAGTCCGATCTATGCACACTTCCAGGAGTCGCTCGGTGGTATCACCACAATTCGGGCATACCGGCAGCAGCAACGTTTCGCGGCCGAAAACGAATGGCGGGTTGATGCAAATCTTCGTGCTTATTTCCCTTCGATAAATGCCAATAGGTATGTACTACTGGGATGAGGATATCAGCGGTGCTGACAAGACAACTGCAGATGGCTGGCTGTGCGACTGGAATTCCTCGGATCCATCATCATCCTCAGTGCAGCAGGGTTCGCCATCATTTCTGTGTCCACAGGTAGTGGACTGTCCGCAGGCCTGGTCGGTCTTGCCATGTCATATGCTCTTCAAATCACCCAGTCTCTGAACTGGATCGTCCGTCAGACCGTTGAGGTCGAAACGAATATCGTCTCTGTGGAACGAGTTCTGGAGTATGCACGACTTCCAAGTGAAGCCCCTGAAGTGATTCACAGGAGCCGACCCCCAATAAGCTGGCCGGCACATGGTGCAGTGCAGTTCATCAACTACAGTACAAGGTATCGAGAAGGGTTGGACCTCGTACTCAAGAACATCAATCTGGATATCAAGCCGCACGAAAAGATTGGGGTTGTAGGTCGTACCGGTGCGGGGAAGAGCTCGTTAACGCTCGCCTTATTCCGTATCATCGAGCCCGCGATAGGAAACATTAGCATTGACCAGTTGAACACATCGACGATTGGCTTATTGGATTTGAGACGCCGGTTAGCAATCATCCCGCAGGATGCGGCTCTTTTCGAAGGGACGATCCGGGATAATCTCGACCCGGGCTATGTGCACGATGACACGGAGCTCTGGAGTGTGCTTGGTAAGTTGTCGCCGAACTCCGATCCCTGCCTCGATTCACGTTCATGAGTTGTCATTGTGGTACCTGAGCCATCAGATCTTGCAGGCGGCAAGTCGTGCAGCATAGACCCCGACTGACGTCTTATCGCAGAACATGCTAGGCTGAAAGATCATGTCGCAACGATGAATGGTGGCCTCGAAGCCAGGATCCAAGAAGGGTGAGTCCGATCTGCATTATGGCACTATCTCATCATTGTTACACAGGACTTGACAGCCGTTATTCCCGTCTTAACCCACGGTTACTGGCTTAGTGGTCACGATGCCTAACGTTCAACGTTCACATGCACGTCTTTGAGTTACACCAAAATCGTACCATTTCCATCCAACCTCCCTTCCATCTCACGATCATCCATCCTCCCTTTCACAATCTTCTCCCTAATACTACCTACCACTTGCATTCCATCACCCCAGTTCCAACTACAACATTACATTTCCCCTCTCACAGCCCAAGCACAACCTTCCTCGCTAACCTAACCTCTCACAGCGGATCCAATCTCTCCCAAGGCCAGCGCCAACTCGTCTCCCTAGCCCGCGCCCTCCTTACCCCCAGCAACATCCTCGTCTTGGACGAAGCCACCGCCGCCGTTGACGTCGAGACCGACGCCCTGCTCCAAAACACCCTCCGTTCCCCGCTCTTCTCCAAACGAACCATCATCACTATCGCGCATCGCATCAATACCATCTTAGATAGCGACCGCATCGTGGTGCTGGAACATGGAGAGGTTAAGGAGTTTGATACGCCGAGGAAGTTGATTGAGGAGAGGGGATTGTTTTGGAAATTAGTAAGGGAGGCGGGGTTAGAGGGGAGTTCGAGTTTGCGATGACAGGATTTGGGAGGGAGAGAAGAGAAGAGAGGGGAAAAGGAGATGGGTTTGGGATTGAGAGATGGGAGGGGGAGAGAGGATTGGTGATTTAGAATTACGAAACTAAACTAAACTAACCTAAAACTAAAATTGTGCGAGATGTGTAGTAGTTGATGAAAAGAAAGGAAAATCAAATCAAATGAAATAAAACCCTTTTTTCAATCCAAATTCCTATTCAATTCCTATTCCTGTTCAAATCTCAAATGTGACGACATTTATAATTACAATTACCGCTCCCTCCATCTCTCTCTCTCTCTCTCTCTCTCTCTCCAGCTCTCTCTATGCGGGAAAGATATAAATTCACTTAACTAACTACCTACCTACCTACCTATCCAGCTCCGGCAGCTACTTCGACCACCAACTTACCCACTTACCCACTCACCCACCTACCCAGCTCCCCTCTCTTCTCCTCTCCACTCTCCTCTCTTCTCTGTTCTACTCATTAAACCAATCCCAATCCTAATCCCAATCCCAATATACCGCACCTCCTCTCACCTAACCACAGCCTACCTACCTACCTTCCCTCTCCCTCTCCCATCCCATCAGACCACCTCACCACACCTCACCTCACCTCGCATCGCACAGCATGAACTCAACTCAGCTCAATTACAGCCACCTAGTTTTAAGACCACGAACCTCCTCTGGATTGTCTGGACTGGTTCGGGATACATTTACCTTTAGCATTGGATTGGGATTAGGATTGGGATTGGGAGTATGTTATGTTTACAAGTTCGGGTTCGGGTTAATTCGGTGTTCGGTTTGGGTTCGGGGTTCTTTCTTTGGTTTGGTTTGGATTGGATTCGGGAAGAGGTGGGTTGGTGGGTAGGGTAGGGTAGGTTACACGACATATGTATATGTGTATGTATGTACGTGTATATGTATGTGTCGACTGATTCACAGTGCCTGATTCAAGGGAGGTAGGAAGGGGCGGTAAGGTTGAGGTGTGAAGGGGAGATAGTAATTTTATATTTTTTTAAGGCGAGGTTGTTGGTTTGGACTGGACTGGAACTGGGATTGGGAGGAATGTTATTGTTATTATTATCTCATTTTCTGTCCGCGGAGAAGGTGCATATGTGGTGTTATGGATGTGTAGTTGTGATATGCATGCCATGTGAGTGCCATGTGAAAGCCATGTGGTGGGTGATATGGCTGGTATGGCTAGCAGAGCAGATTTCGGGTGTGGGAATTGAAGGGGGGAGGAGATGGTTGCTATAGAAGTGGGTGTGAGGCATTTCCTTTCTCTCTATCTTATGCTCAGCTTAGTTAGCCCAGCTCACTTCGTTAAAGCTGCGAGGCTATGCCTCGCCTCTCTCTCCTTCTTCTTCTTCCTCCTCTTCTTCTCCTCCCCTGTGCCTATCCTGAACTAGTCTACATTTCCCGGTTCGGAGTTTCAAGATTAAGCTTAAGCTTAAATGAGAAGGAAAGTTGTACTGTACCGTGCTGGACTCGCCTTGTTTAAGAAGAAGTTGGTGTGCGTCGGAGCGTTTGCTCCGATGCACGATGTTATGACTTATGAGTGTTAGCCAATCCCAGCCTCTACCAGCTAGTTAATACCAGACCATTCCCATCCATAGGTTAAGAAGTCCTTGCCGTTTTTGAATAATTTTGATGCTGATGAGGGTGTTGGAAGATGCATTCGTGATGCATTGTCGGCCGTCCCGTGCTCTGCCTTTGCTTGATGGTTGTGAACGGTTCCGAGGGATTGATTGATTGGGAGTGGAGTTTGAGTGGTCCCAGAGATTGATAGTAGTAAGGAAGCCTCCTTCGCCGCCCTGAGTAATGATTGGATATAGTAGGTTGATAAAAGAGAGAAAGTAGATAATGATCGCCTGTGCGTGTATTTGCCATGGCTTGGCTTGGCTCGGTCCGGAACTCTAACGTATTTAGTTAGTTTGGGAGACGATCAGTTGTGGAAGAGTTTCCCTTTCGAGCTCAACCTCGATCCAGACACAGAAGAACACCGCCTTCGAACCTCGAATTTCGCAGATGGACTGGATAAGGTCCGAAGTATACGTAAGTCGCAATGCGATGCGATATGCGTATCTGCACGTCTGCATGCATGCAGAGTCGATTGTGATGTGATCAGATATTCTTGTCCTGTCTTGCCCTGTGCCGTAGCTTTAACTCCGCTGTGCTGTGCTGTGCTGCGATTGTGATTGTGATTAGACAACTCCCTCGCTTCTCATCCCATCAAATGCCGTGGAAGCTTCTTGGAAGAATTGATTAATGGATAGATTGATCGATTGATTGTCGATCATTAGTGCTAGCCCTGCCTGTTGAGATGGAAAAATGAGGCGGATCAGGATTTGGACTGGAGATTAGAATTCCCATGTGCTGTGCCCCGCTGTGCGTACCTCGTGGAATGGCTGGCTGGCTGACTGTGCATCGCATTGTGGGAGCCGTTGTGGTTGTGGCTAGCTAGCTGTCATCTCCATCTTTGGATTGGATTTGTGCTGTGGGTAGATAAGGATGTGATCTGCGGGGTTGGAGATAGATTAGGAGTTGTGAACTCGATTTGGAAACGAGGAGAGGTGTGGATTATGGATTGGGATTAGGGGGTTAGGATTGTGCGTGGAAGTAGGATGAAGTTGAGGATTGCAGGCAGAAATAGAAATAGAAGTGGAAGTGGAAGGGAAAGGGGAAGGTGCGATCGATTAGAGTGAGAGAGTGAGGGAGTGAGCGACAGAGTGAGGAGAGGGAGGAGGGCATCTTCGACGAGACGTAAGAGACTGTATTGTAGAGTCGGCGAAGAATTGCGTGAACTTAGTTGAAGATACTATTCTTGACAAGTCCTGCACTGTACTGCACTGCACTGAACATCGTTACTTGATCTCCTCTTATTATTACTGCCCATACACATTGCTCAAGTTATAATCAACTAAATCTATTCTAAAATTCCTAACTTCCAACATAAACTTCATTTCCGGACAGACACCGGCCTATGCGCTCCATCTACCTTCCTCTTTCACATCCCCATTCCCAAACCACCCCAATACCAAAAGAGGGGTAATCTCTCCAACTATTGACCCAATCTCTGATTCGTTACCGAAACATCTCACCTCTCCATCGCCTTATCGCCTCCTTCTCCATCCCGGAGACATGGCCAGGGGACAGAAGCCTAGATTCTAGGTTGGCTCTGGCATTCTTGTGTAACCTGGAGTTGTTTGTGTTACCCGGGGTTGATTCGTCTAAGTCCGAGCGTGGCGTTCTCGGCTTTTTTTAGGCTTTTTTTTGGTGGTGTGTGGGCGTTTTCGTGTTGGATTTTTTCGGAGTTGGATTCGGTTTAGGAAAGGCTCTGATTTGGATGGCTGTGTTGAGTGTTGATTTTGGAGTGGCGAGAAAGTGTAATTGGGATCTAGAAGAGTTTCTGCGGTCTGATTGGCCTTTTTGCTGCTATTGATTGGTTTTGGGCTCAATAGAGGTGAATATGGTTGGCTGGTTGGCTAGATGGCTAGCTATTGGCGTTTTGGATTTATTGAAAGGGTTAGTGATGTTGGATGAGATTGAAGAAAAGGGTGTGGTATCGTTGGAAATGGCAAGTCCGAGTGTATAGGGTCAGAGCTGAATGGAGAGAAGGATGATATATGGGGAAGGAAGATACTTTGCGAGCCGCTAAAGTGCGGAGACACTTTGTGACTTCCTGTGGAAGGAGCCGGCCATGACGCTGTTCAGGATGCTAATGCACTAAGTCTTGATTAATTGATAGAGTTCAATGCCTCTACGTGTAAGCAGGAGAGGAACTTCCAACTGCCTCCTTGAGATCCTGATCCAAAATGGCTCTTGACGGAAGTTGTTATGACGCAAGACTCTCAAAAAGGATGATTCTTCATGACTAATTTAATTGAAAATCAGAGCACGCTCGGCAGGCGTTAATCCTCTCTACCCCACGAGTTCGCAGCAAACCTCAAATAGATGCAGAAAAAGAGCTTCAAAAGTTCCAGGCTGTGAGACTTCAGCTGATGAAGACGCTAAGCAGCCATCATCGTATGTAAATCGTGGAGATGATTCTTACGCCCACTTAGACGGCCGATCAAGGCTTAAAAAAGTCTGTCAAAATAAGCAGTTTTAGCTCTCGATCGGATGTCGTTTCCGGTAGATCAAAAGGCTCTGAGATCGGGCTGAGGTGGGGCTGAAATCCAGATACATGTTCCTGGGTCCTGGGATGTCTGTCTGAATCGATGTCTTGAGGACACTCAGATTAAAACGCGGAGGTCGTCGGCAATCGGTGTCATTTGCGCCGAGTGCGCCTCTACATGCACGCCTCTGGCTTGGTAAAACTCAAATCAGCCTTTCCATCGTTGCTTTTCCTTGTTGTGTTTGTTGGTATTTTCGACTCTGAACCTTTTGTGGAGACGGTTCCGTGTTTGGCATTGCTTGTTTGGCATTGCTCATTTGCTCATTTGCACGTCCGTCATCGTCACAGCCAAGCGGTTTGTGGACGTGGATTTGAACCAGATCGAGGTCCTGCAACTCGCTATTCGAACACTGTTTTGGTTTCGGTTTTGCATCTGTGGTCCGTCAGCGATTGGGTCCCGGCAGGCGCGGACGATCTCGAGATGTGAGGTCGGCCGACAGGCCTGAAGTCGAGAGGTCGAGTTCTCGGTCTGGTCGAGTTGAGGAGAGAGAGAGAGACACGGCCAGAGGCGCGTTTGAATGGTCTTGGGCACCGTTAGCTGATCCTCCACACGTAATAGCCCCGTACCCGTATACAAAAGAGGAGAGAGATAGATGTGTTTGCGCTGGACATCGTCCGTACGAACCGCCGCTGCTGGGTCAGCCCTGTCGACGGGAAGGCCGTGGATCAGATCTGGTACCCGTTCGTATCCAAACTTCCAACCGTGACTTCCCAACGGCCCCTTCGGATTGCGAGAGCATCGAGCATCGAGCAACGATGTTTTCCTGGATCCCCTGCCTGCGAGCCCTGCCACGTGGTGCTATTGGTCCGGGGAAGTATCTTCTGCTCCCGTTGGCGTCAGAGGTGCAGCCATTTTCTCAGTATCCGCAGCCAATCGTCGAGGCGTGATGATGCAAGGAGAGGGATAGGAGGATTTGGAAAGGCTGGCGTTGAAAACTTGATGCTGAGCACCAGTGGATGTTCGATGTTCGCGATGAGACCATTGTGCAGCATCCGACCGCCATCCTGCACGCAGCACGGGGCAGGACGACTCTATATCATGATGGTGTTAAGTTTGCCGTTGTGTGGTATAGAATGCGACCTCGGCATATTGGACCCTCCAAGCTGGCTCGGGCATAGCAAACTGCTGATATTGATAAGATCGACGTTCTTGTTCACCACACGTGGCAAGTTACAGGTCCGACGACCCGGAAGTCAAAAGTGATGAATATTTTGGGGGGACTGGTGAATCGTGGAGGGCATAACAAGAGTATGCGTGATACGTTCGGGATGCCCGTTTGGTGTGTCCATATTAGCAGTGCCGGATGCAATAAACCTCTTGTCCTGGGCTTCCGCATCATTCTCCCAACGGGTGTTGTGATATCGACATGCAGCGATGTCTGCTTACCAACAAATTGCTCCGCACCCCGCCGTTGGATCGGGCAAGATCAGAGGCTGCGAGGTTGACTCCAACGGATAGGGTCTCGCAAGTGTCTTTGATGACGGAAACGTAGCGAGTAGTGTTCAGCGTGGCAGCTACGAAGTATGACAGAAGACATTGATCGACATCCAGGGCAGTTGATTTGCTGGTGGAGGGGGGTCGTAGCTGGTGGGGCCGTCTTGGTTCCCGTTGTCAAAAAGAAATGAGAGGAGGAGATGTGATGGAGAGAAGATGGGGAGCTGGAGTTGGAGTTGGAGCCGGAGTTGTACTGTAGTCTGGAGCTGAACGGACGACGGGTAGACTAAAAGAGGGAAGGAAAGGGCCAATGCTGGACTGGACTGGACTGGTACTGTACAGGACAGGAGGACGGGCAAGTTTGGTTGAGAGTGTGAGTGGCTGCTGCGGTTAGGCGGTTGAGCGGTTGAGCCCTGAGAGAACCCTGGAGGAACCCTGGCGACCTGACCCCACCCACAGCGTGCGGCTGTTAGTGCCGAGCACTGACCAAAGGCATGGCTGCGTCGCCCATGGCCTCGCTGCAGTGGGTTGCAGTGTGTTGCGTCCCTGGTTGCCTTGATGTTTAGGGGTTGCCGCGGTCCCTACTGCTCGGGGACGAGTGCGTGCAGCGTGCAGCGTGCAGTGTGCAGTGTGCAGTTTGCAGTTTGCAGAGGGTGGAGTTCGGGGAGTAGCTACTAGCTAAGCCTGTTGAGGGCAATCCTCGAGCAATTGGGGTACGGAGATACTGGACAGCGAGGCATGTCTGGAGAGAGGGCCCACAAGGGAGCTTGGAGGCATGGAGCATCGCAGCATGGTGGGAGCATATTCACATATTCACATATTCACGGGCCAGCCGAGCCCTAGCCTGGAGAAAGAAAGAAGAGCACTAAGCTGGACGGAGTACTGCTTCTGCTTTGCCTTGTACTGTACGGAGAAGAAGCCTCAGCAGCCGCACCGGATCCGCACCCACTCTCTGGCTCAACCCTCGACCCTCAACCAGCAACCCAGCAACCCATCAGCTCTCGTCCCTCATCCCTTCGCTTCCAGCAACCCTCGTCCTGGTGGTCTGACGCAGTGAGGCTTCTGCTTCTCCCCTCCAAGTCACTTTGTCCCACATTCCCACCGCAAAGGTACCTGACCGGTACCGCATGTCGAAGGCTCCCCCTCCATCAGCGGCGTCCAATCCCGCCGCGACCGTACGCCCAACACCCAGACGCGGAAGACGAGTGTAGACGGAGTGGTACCGCAGCGTAGAAGGGCATTTGCTGCTCTCCATGCTCTCTCATGCACCTCGAGGTTGAGGATATTCTGCCGCCGCATGCGCCCACCTCGACTCCAGATGGCAGTCTCAAGTTAGGATGATCCTCTACCTGTGGACTCCTGGGGCCCATGCCGACCCAGGCACGCACGCGGCCTCGTCGTCGGATCCATCTCTCCTACCTCTCACGCACCGCCAACAGCAAGCCTTTCCAGGACGACGAGGTCGGGGCATGAACCCCCCCACGCCACCCCACGTCTCACACTCGCTCGAATCTGGGACCCTCGTCCTCACGATCACTCACTCATCAGAATAGCTCCCGTAGCCGAAAGCTTCCCGGCGCTCGAATCACGAATCAGGCCCCTCCAAACAGTATCTGATACCGCAAGGGTAGGTCCGTCTGGCCTATCGAACCCCAATCCTCAACCCCTCATTCTTGACGGGGCGGCACCCTGGCTTGCGACAAACAAAAGAAAGACGAGGGCAGCGAGGACCCAGGACTCAGGACTGACGATGCGGAGCCCTCGACCCCGGCGAAAGCCTGCTCATCGAAGCAATCGGGGCCCATCAGCCCTGCCCAGCGCTCCCCGCGAACTGACGATGCTCCAGTGATGATAGACGCTGATGCAACATCCAGGAGAGCATCTCTGATCCGCCCAGGAACCAACTCCATCGTGACCTCTCTGTCGGTTTCCCGAGCCACGATAAGATGCCTGTCTATCCCTTGCTTAGGATATGACATCTGTGTCCAGATATACCTGCGCCGTACATGACTATGATCCACAACCACCGCACAGAGCTTCACACGCCGCCATGGTCAATTACGAGCACGTCGTCTGCTGTGCCGCGCGACCATTGGTGGAGAGCCGGCCGGTTGACCCAGCCTGCTGGAAGGTGCAGCCTTGGTAAATTATGGCTCGCTGCTTCAAACGCCATCGTGATTGTCTGTCCGGTGCGGTGCTGTGCTGTACTGTACCACCACCCAAAATCCTGCTCCAATTGTAGCACGACAGGCCGTGGACTGCTATGGGCAACAAGACTGGCCAGCAGCTGGGCATGCATTTGCACTCAGGCCATATTGGACCACCGCAGCAGAGCACCCGAGCACGGCAGCACGGCATCAGCAGCAGCAGCAGCAGCAGCAAGCAGCAGCAAGCAGCAGCAAGCAGCAGGAGGACGAGCAGGAGGAGTAGCAGCAGCAGCAGCAGTAGTAGAGGGGAGACGAAGAATACAGCAGCCAGAGCATGTCCCAACGCATCTCCGTCAGTCGCCCATACCGCCCACCCCCTACCGCTACCGCTACCGCTCCCCCTCCCCCTCGTCTATTTTTTAAGCCCTATTGCGGCCTTGCCTACCTTGTCCAGCACTGCAGGCTTCTGCCACACTGGGGATTTTCGTTCAGGATGTTATTTTAATGCGGGCCTGCTCCGGTTCTATATATTTTCGTGCATCTCTGCGACCCTCCTGCGATTTCATCTGAACATGGCCCGATCTGTCACTTCTCTCGTACTGCGCCGTCAGATCGATCGGAGCGGCACTCGCACCTGATGACCCAACAAAGATCCTGCAATCCCACAATCTTACCATCTCACAGATCGCGCGGGTGGTGATTCTGTTTCTAGGACACTAATATTGGTCTTGCCAACGGCCGCGTCTGAAGCGTTCCAGATTTTGCCGGCGCTCGTCTCTCCACATTTCACATTCTCCAAACGAGATTCAAGACATATCGAGGTACTCTCACAAGACACAGAAATCCTCGACTACTGTTGCTACCCGTCCGGTAATAGCGGCGGATGTCTGGCTCCCGTTCCTGCCCGGAAGCTATGATTATAGAGGACACAGGCAATCAAACAAGTTACTGAGGTCAAAGGCCCAAGCATTTGACAGGCCCGCCGGAATCAGAGGGCGGCGCATCTGCAACACGACAAAGGCAGCAACAGTTCCTATCTCTCCCTCACCCTCACCCTCAGGGTCTCCATTTCCTGCAGCCGTATTTTCGAACAGGCGTCGGGCCCAATCGGCCAACACGGGTGTCGTCTCGGGACGATAGTTGGCTTTTCTCGGTCGGCATCCTAAGAGACAACAGTTCACACCGGACGCCCCCCAATATCTAATGCTCTTTTAAGGTCCCAGCTTCTCCACACCCTCGCCGCATCCTTACAGTCACCTCCTGGCTCTCGGCTTGTGCAACCCTGAGCTGCCACGACGCCACGGTTCCCACAACACAGGCAGGAGCAGCAGATCACACAGCTAGCCAGTCAGCATCATCTCTAGGTATTTTCTCCGATCCCCAAGCCAGCTGTCCTGCATCATCAGTTCGTCCACCTGCATTCCTTTTGCCTTCCTGTCTCTCTCCCCCGATCTCGTTCAGCCACCGTTCAATCCCTGGGCCACCGCTACCATGCAGGTGTGAATCAACCAACTAATCCCTTTGCCATTCAGCTAGCGCAGGACCCCACCAAGCATATCTCCTCCATACTACCGGGTGCTCATACGATATCTATATTTCATTCCCTCTTACCTTACATTCTCGGTGTATGATCTCAATACGACAACTCGACTTGAATTGTACACCGCCATTCCTCCCTCTTATCACTTTGTATCTTCGATATGGTGCAACGTCCCAATCCCTTGCAACAAGGGGATTTCAATTACCAGAGGGACAGTGCTTGGCCTCGGAATGACAGGTCCTTCGACATTCCTCAGGACGGCCGTTTTATCCCGGCTCCTGCACCTACGCCAGTTCATGCTAGATCTCAGGTCTGCTCCTTCTCACATTGAACCATTAACCCAACGCTGATTTCGAAGACCATAGAAGCCGCGCTGAGAGATTGTGTCGGAATCCCCGTGAAGGCATATGCGCTCATCGCCAGGCTAGAGAATGGAGAAGACAAAGTCTACTCATCCGCATCTCTAGCTGACTATCGAGGACGCATCTTCACTGACCCAGTCAAGGATATCTTTCGGAAAAGTATCAAGAAGTCTACAGCTGCCGAGAACTCATTCCCTAATTCTGGTAAGGCCATAGAATAGCAATTATTTTGATACATGCTAACTTGTTTCCCAGCTTACAGCCAAGATGGCATGTACAACGAGTTTGACCCTGAAGCGAGTAGTAGTGGGTATGACAGGAAGCATTCAAGTAGTGGTGGTTCTTCTTCAGAGTACGGTCGCCGATTCCAACGAAAATTCGAAGATTCTGACGAAGATGAATCATTCAGCTCCAAGAAAAGAAGATTTCCTGCTTACAGGCTTCGCGAAAACTCCAATGATGACACTCCGACTCCTGTGCCAGTGAGGAAGACCCAGCAGTTGATGATTGGGGATTCAGCAATGGTTGAAAAGTTCTATCAAACCAGATTCAAGGACATGCAGCAATCATCTTGCAAGGTTATGGGCAAGGCGTTTGTGAAGTTAGTAGAACCTAAGAAACAAACTCATCACCCATACACAAAAGGCGACGATAAAGCACCACCGTGGTGGCCGAATACGACTGGCGAGAACAATGTTCGCCACAAGGAACCAGATCATCTGCTGAAGCCTGGTGAGTCTCATAACTTGGTAAATAACATTTCCGCTAATTAATACAGAACGAATTCGTCTTCTCATCCACATCTTAAGGATGGTCGTGGAGCCCCCTCAACATCAACACTCGACCGTTCAAAAACTAGGACTCAATGTCAAGAAACTGGAAGAGGTAACCATGGAAGCAATGTCGAATTGGTTCAGTGACAAAGAGCATCCCGACAATGCGTTGAAGAAACCGTTCTTACGGGAGATCTTCAAGATCGCTCGGGCTGAGGAACGATTCAAGAATGGCGAGATCGGTAAGACTTACAGATGCAAATATCAAACTGGAGGCTAATCTGACATAGACGGCACTACGTACTTCCCAGTGATGTACGGTGAAAGAGCCGGCACCGAGGAGTCGGACGGAGAAGGTGAAACGAAACTAGAGGATGATGAGGACGACGTCCCAACATCTGCCATCTCTGTGAACATGCCCACTCCCGAGAGTCTTATATCTCCAGCCATAGGGCACAATCCGCATGTTCTTGAGAACGACTTTAAAATGCGGTCTAACCTACCCATGCGCCAAGGCACTCATCCACCAATGGAGGAGCAACAGTACAATGATCCTTCTAATTTCTACCACTCTCGTGGCATGGGGTTCCACCCTCAAAGTCCAAATCTCCAAGACCGTCGTTCATTCGCCACTCCGCCGAATTACCAAAGCCCGACGCAAAATATGTATGGGGCGTGGCCGACAGGCATGGTGAGTAATGGCCCAGGACAGTCGTTCTACACCACATCTCCTCAACAAAGTCTCCCTGCGACCACTGCTCCGTACTTGCCTCCTCTTCAGCAACACATGCTTCCTCCGCCGCAGCAGCAGCACAGTAATTTCGACGGTCTTCCAGGAGGAAGATATGACACAAGTCCAGCGCTAGGCAATTCTTTGCGAACGGGAAGCATGGGCCATCCGCATATGCCTGGATTCGATAATTTCATGCATGACAATGTTGTTTTCCAACAACACGACAATGGGCTCAAAGATGAATCACAACATCTTCACCACAGCCAGCAATGATTTATTCCCTGAAAGACACTCTAGCTCTGATATTCTTTGGGCAATTTAGCACAGGTGGCAATATCTTTAGCGTATACCCCAATCGATTTTTCACTTCTGCAGTTTTCAGCACAGCCCAATATTTTGAGCGACGTCATGTCAAGTCAGTTCTCCATGTTGGCATCAAATTTATGGTTGGAAGCGCAAAGCATTTGGTTCTATCATCCCACTCCTCCATCATGGTTCATCCACCTCACCGAGCATCGCAACATCAATATTAAGATTCCCAACCCGCGAAGTAAACAGTATCGCAATTTCTCAGCATCGGCATCAATATCGATATCCTGCGAGAAGTACAGCATCGCAGTCCTCAAAATCATCTTTCATGCATGCAAACCACTTAATTCTTCGACATTCGACCATCAGACTCTTGGAGTCGACCATTGCATCTTCATAACTCATCGTTTATCATCCATACTCCCTCCGTCCAATCGATCTTAGCGCTCCTCATTTAGCGTTCACGACCATCTTCGATTTCTTCCCCCTCATGTCCTTTATCTTGTGAGCGATTCTGTTACCTCATGCTACGTCCTGTCCGTTTACAAGTCCGCGCTTCTGTTCGCTTCAGCTTTCGAGATGTCTGCAAATGATATGAGATATGATTACATGTGTGCGCTATCCATTCTTTCTTCCATTCTCCTCTCCTGTTCTGTCCTGGTTTTTTTGGTTTTTGTTTCAAGAAGGTGATGAGGTGCTGGTACTGGTTTGTGGGTGCTTAAAAAAGGAATGCTTTTGCGATGATTCGATGGGATGGGATTGGAAAAGAGCTGGCGGTATTGTTACATTATGTGTTCTCGGCAGGCCGGATTTGCTTGTTTCGGCCTATTGGTTTTGAGGCCAGCCAGCGAGCGAGCACTCATGAGCTTGATTCTTCTTCCGTGATAATTTCTGGGTTGCGTGATGGAGTGTGGATGAGGAGAAGGGACATTTCATGACGAGGTTGCTCGGATTGATATCTCATGAGGAGGAGATGAGAGGACAGGAATACAGGTTGATGTGTGTGCGCATCATCGCTATTGGCAGGACGGAGATGGAACGTTATTTTATTTTTCAAATATGGGGTCAGACTTGGAATTCGGGCTGCTGGTGACCAGACTGGAGTTGATCAGATCAAACCTTGTGAGATCCTTGGATCTTTGGAGCTTGGAAATCGGGGGGTATATACCACTTGGGTGCGAGCCCGTGACTGAAATATTATTTATATTGTCTAGTGCGTTTCCATCACGTTCTTCATTTCTTCGTTTCTCTTGATTGAGTGATTGGTTGTTTGTTTGTTTATTAAGTCGTGCATTCTCTAATCCTCGCTAGAATTTTTAGGTACTCGACCACTTTACCATCATACATCTCTCTCCTCCATCCATTCATTCATTTTTTTGGTCCTCTCGAATTTGCATCCATCCTACACCTCATCATCACATCCCTCTTCCCCTCCCTTCTTCACGCTACACAACCCCATAATCTCCAACCCTTAAAATCAGGCCCCAAAATCCATCCATCCATCCATCCATCCATCTCTCACTCCCCAATCTATCTCTCACTCACTCACTCACTCCAACTCCCCCCTCCCCATCTCCTCCCTCATAATCCCCACATTCTCCTCCATCTCCCTCCCCTTCCCCGTCAACACATCATAAGCATTCAGCGGAATCACAATTTCCTGACCCCATACTTCCGCGCGGAATTCTTTCTCCTCCTCTTGTGGAGAAAAGTTGGATTTGGATTTAGGCTTGTCGTTAGTATTGGTATTGGTGTCGGTCATTGGCTGAGGCGAGGTGTTCGTGTCTAACTCAGTCGCTTTTGTTGGCTTAGTGTCGGACTTTGGCTGAGTGTGAATGTGAGTGGAAGTTATTTTGGGGGGTTGGGAGATTGATGAGGTTTTGAAAGTAGGGGTTTTGGTGGGGTCCAGGAGAGTCGCGATGTGTGGTTTTTGCGAGTGTGAGTGTGATTGTGAGTGTGATTGTGAGTGTGAGGACATCTTCTTCGTATCTACGCCAGACATTAATCTTAATCTTAGCTGGTGTTGGATTCTGAACTTGTGTCGGACTTTTTGTCGGGTTTGGAGATTGATTGTGAGTCGGAGTTTGAATTGATGTTGGAGATTGAGATGGGGACAAAGTCTGTTTCGGTATTGGACTTTTTGCTAGGTAGCGTGTTCGTGTAGTGGGCAGTGATGGGGGGAGGTTGATTGTTCGTTTTGCTTTGCGTGATTCTGATTCTGGTTTTGTTGTGTTTGTTTGTCTGTTTTGAGATTGAGAAAGAGAGGGGATGGGGAAAGAAATTTTAAAAGGAAGTGCAAAAGATGGAGTTTTTCATGGAGCGGAATACTGGTTTGTAACTTGGTGCCCGGAAGCTTCTTTTTGAGGCGAGGTGAGGTGAACGAGGTGGTGAGGCTGGCGGGTATAGTTTTGGCCTTGATGGGTTGGATTGGCTTGGCTTGGTTGGGCGGGTGGCTTTGGGTTTATGAGGGTAAGTGAGGGGAAGTAGTTGTTTTTTTCTTTGTGGATTTAGAGTTTGGGGTGGGTTTGAAATAGGAGTTGGGGCTGAGGTTGTGATGTTGGGCTTTTGGTTTTGAGGCTTTCATGGTGGGAGTTTTGAAGTGGCAAAGGTAAATGAGAGAGTGAGAGGGGTAAAGGAAGGAAAGAGGGGGAGGGTTATGGGGTGGTTTTAGGGATTGGGGATTAGAGAGCAATTGTGAGGTTGTTATTATTATTGGTGAGATAGTGGGAAGTGGAGAGGTGAAGAAAATGAAGGTGGATGAGTTAGTTGAGTTCGAGTTTATAGAGGATTGATATGGGTGGGAATAGCTTCATTGTCTACTATTACTTTCAAGCGCCTTACTTTCAGGCCAAAAACAAACAAGGTCTCTTCTCAAGTAAAGTGCACAACAGCATTGAAGTAACTCAAATGCTTTCATTGAATAATAGGTATTTACTACCAAACACAAATGAATTCTCCTGGTGTTCAAAGCATTATCAATAATAACGTGATCCGTCTCCAACATCTCGAACTTTACATAAACATACGATTGCATGTCATCAACCAGAGCATTTACAATCAAGATTAAGTGATGACAATTCCATGTTTTAAACCTTACGCTGACTGCATATTCGCTTTCGTAACTACCACTCTTTTATCCTAGTATAACGAGTTCACCGCAACATAACATCCTAGACATAGACTTAGACCTAGACATATGTAGACAAACAGCCGTGTTTTGTACCATGTACATGTATGTACCTGTACATTTCGATATCATCCTCCCTAGATCATCCATCATCCATCCGAATTCATTATCAGGAGGTTCTGAAGATAGGCTAATCTCGGTCCGTCGGCCATCCTAACTTAATCAAATCAGCTAAAACAGGACATCCGGCTTACGAGCAGAAGCGGCGTCCCGGCACTGCTGACATACAGCACCAGCACGGATACAACTAGTGTACCAAACTTCTTCTCCCCCCTCTCCACAACGGATTTCCCTCGCAATCTAGTCTGGGCTGGGTATTGACGGAGGAAGCTAACCCAACCCCACGTTTTCCGTGCTCCGCCCGGAGCTGCGCCCGTAGAGCCTGCGATTGGGAATACCACGGTTGATTTAGATTGACCCTTCCCTCCCTTTGAGCAATACCTTTTTCAAGGCAGGCGCGGGCGGAAAATAAAAAAAATCGAGTCTTGACAGCATGCAACGAGCACGGAGCAGGAACGGGACATGGAACGGGAAACAGAAATGAAATAGGAAACAGAAACGAGAAAAACGCCGAAAAACGCAAGGCAGGGGATGGCCGCACCGAACCTAGCAAGGTAGGTATGGCATACTCCGCCGTCCCGGGCCCGGGTCCTGGGAAATGGAAGACCCGATCGATCGTGCCAGCTCCTGGAGTTCTGAGTTCTGATTTCTGAGTTCTCGGGCTCGGTTTGGGGGTTTTGGGGGGTTTTGCGGGCTTGGCTCCTGCTCCCGGGACCGTGGCGCGTTTTAGGAATCGTGGATGGAAGAAGCCGTCACGAAGGGGACTGGGTGTTGGCACTGTTGGGTTTGTTTCCCGGGTCGTTGAGGCGGCCGAGGAGAAAGGTCCGTGGCATGGCTGGGCAGGGGGCGGTATGGAATGTGATGAGATCCGTGTGCCGTGTTCGGCACTCGGCCCGGACGGAGTTGCATTGCTTGCCTTGGTTTATTGAGGTGAGAGGAGTCTAAACGGCGGTGAGGTCAATTGGCCATTCGAGGGGTCGAATCGAGTCAAGTCAAGATTGAATGCAGATGTAAATGTGATGTGACGTGAAGCTGCCTTCGCATGACTAAGTGTACTTGTCTCTGCTGCTAATGTGTGTATCTGGGTGTGGATTTAGCCTCATCGATGTTGGTTTGCGATGCATTGCATTCGTTTTCCCAGAAAATCCGTTAGCTGCGTATGTTATGCAAGATTATGTACGAGCTCTTCCTGCATTATTGGGTAGATCTTGTTTCGGGGAATGATCATCGTGGCTTCGTGGGGTAATCACGTCTTCTGCTTAGGTGAAGAGATAAGATCGTATGACTATGATGTAGAGTCGATTTACGATTTCGGCGTTCGAACTTCTAGAAGGGCAGCGAAGAATCTCATGATCAAATCCCGTCATCTGTGAAGAGGTAATCATCTGCATGTAGAGTCGTATCGTCATTTTTGCCTGCGAGTTGCGGATGTACTTGTTCATCTGAAGATTATGTGGTAATCGAGATGCGATTAGGAAGGTGGTGGTCAGACGCGAGGCGAGGTCGACCAAACAAGAAAAGGGGAGCTTAGCGTCGGGAGCTATTTTAGTTTCGTTTAGTGCCGTGGAGAACATGCTCCCCTTTTAGGAAGGGACCAGATTATCTCATAAGCCTTTTCGGTCTATACATGAGATCTACACTGCAGTTCCTCGGAATTCGGATAATATGATACAGAGCCATGCACGGAACATGTTCCCTCGGCATTGGAAGTCCACGCGTTCACGTCTTGAATATGCAATTTCAATGCCATGATATTCCCACAACAAGTTTTGGATATGCAAAAATAGAATGTTTAGATAATGCATTGATGAAGTAACATCACGAATGCTGCTTTTACTGCCATTAGAAATTCAGTCGAAGTTAGCACATCTCCGCTCTTAACCAATACAGGAATTACAAGCCGCTTTTACTGCAAATGTCTTGTTTACTATTCTTCTTCCGAAATCGGATCGTTGTACGGATTTGGATTATTGATATGCTTTTAAGGTTTCTGATGAGAAAATGGAAGGGAAAATAGGCAGTCTTGTGGCATCTTCTCTTCTTACTTTCTTGTTATCTCTGCAGATGCGTCTTTTTTATATACCGAGGACCCCTGGTAGACTGCTATAGTTGTGATTAATTCAATATGCCCTTTGCATAGTGGTGATAAGTATCTAGAGTTCTCGGTACTATGGACCCGAGTATAGCTATTCTTCCGAAGTATGGCCCTCCTGTATTAAGCGAAAGAGAGAAGAATGCTTGTGTGAACATCCTCTCGTTTAGAAATCTATATTGAAGAGTGCTGCAAATGTCAGCTTTTGCTCTCTAGATGAATTATGCTGTCCAGAGGTTGAGAGCGTTGAATTTTTTATTTTTTTATTTTGGAAGAGCAGTACTCATGCTAGTGGCTCCTTGCAGTCGTGGAACAGACTCTTGGCCGAATCGGTTGGAAAAGTTGTGATGACAATTGAGCATAGAGAGCAAATGATGGTAAATAAGAACATACATCCAATCATCACATTAGTTGCTTGACCTGCATCATTTTAGGTAGCCAACATAGCATGGTTGAATATGGACACGCAGTCTCATATTCTTCATTAGGAAATACTCGCCTTCAACATCTCAGGCGATGTCACGAAAAGAACAGTCTCTCACAAGACGAGACCTACTTCAAGTTTGCACATTAGTAGAACATGTTGTTGTTGTTGTATTGATTCACGACTAGAGGACTTAGTCCTCATAAAGCCTCCCATGGGGCATGGAGTCGTGCTAAGCTAAGGATTTTTATATACAACTTGAAATATAGACGTCAAAAACCCTAAAGGGAAAAACTCTACGTCAAATTGTAACCTTTAGAAAGTATTTTAAGCATACGCGGGCTAGATGGCGGTGACTGTAACTCTTCCCTGCCGGTCGGGATGGGCAATACCAGCGAAATGCGAACTCGCTCGTAGAGAGAAACCCAAAACCTTTAGAACTAAACTCCAGGAGGCTCGACGCAAGTCAAAAGTCTCCTAGACAAGTCTAATAATAGGGTTTAAGCCCTTACTCTTCGAGAAGTGTGATGTCTTGGCGCGCACAAAGGCGAAATGTCGAAAACTCCTCGAATATTCGAAATCCTCCCCCTAAGCCCCTCGCCCTCCCTCCCTCTCCTACTCCCTTCCTTACAGCCTACTCTTCTCGACGAGACGTAAAGTCACCCCCTTACTCAACCCTATCCCTCTTTCACCCCTTCTAAAACTTGCGTCCTCGCCCTTGATTCCTTCTTCACGATATCGCCGATCCAAGTATACATATCTTCGTAGGTATACGTAGTAAAGGCCCAGCTCAAGTAAAGGTAGGTGCTAGTGCAGTAAGGCAATACGCCGTAAGTAAAGTCGAGTAGGGTAGTAATTCGAGTTTGGGACGACGTCGGGAGAGCGAAGAGGCCACGGTAGTGCGATTTCGAACTTGCGCCCGAGAGATCTCTTTGCGCGCGCTGAATTTAGCTCAATCTTGGCTCTACAAGATAGCATGAAAGCTACAGGAGGTTCGTAGGGGACACCAGCGTACAGGTGTTGGCATTAGTAGAACATAAAAAATCGATCTCGGACATTAATATCGTATTGATATTTAAGAAGCAAATGAACTCAATCATACAAACTAGCATGCCCATTTACACTAAACGCTCTATCCTGCACCTTCCGTGTCCAAATTTGGGGTATCTTCTGACGTCAACCGAAACTCCTTCAAATGTTGAATATGTGAAGCAGTGTAGTGCAGTGAAGCCCTTATATCCTATCATATATACCCATTCTTTGACCCTTTATCTCTTACAAATGGTCGATATGTAGCACATACAATATAATCCCATAGAACCTTGTGTCCTGCCCAAAACACCTAATTCTTTCGATCGTCAAATATATGAAGCAATTTGGTATGAGTAAACCTTATTCTCCCATCCTATATGCGTAGTCTCCAAGTCTTTGAGATAAAAACAGATTGATGTCCTGAAGCTGTATCTCCGTACGCTATGTGCTTGAAATCAAGAAATCAAGAAATAAAAAGTGCAAAACTACAAAATATAGTACATCACAAAAATGGCATGAAAACTTTTCTAGTAAACTTTCCTACCACGGCTATCGCCAGATTCCGTCCCACCCTGAAACATAATTGTTGTTGAGATCAGGTATAGAGAAAATCTCATTCAATTCCGCCTCTGGGACATTCATGAACGCGGCATTCTCACCCGATGAGCTGGGCTCGAAAGTATCTTCAAAAGGGGGTTGTGGTTCTGGTTCATTTGACAGTGCGTTTGTATGGGTACTGTAACCTTGGTTATGGTAGGCATTTGAGAAGGCTGGTGCGAACGTGGCGATGTTACTTGGTTGCTGAGGTCCCCGAAAGAGGAACTGGTTGGGTGAAATGGTAGCATCTAAGACTGTAGCCACCGGGGTCAGGATCATTCCATGTCGCCGAGTATCATTGATTTTCGGGCTCGTATGGCTTGAGTGTCTAAAGTCGTCCTGTGCAGGCGGGATCGAGAATTCTAGAAGGCCGTTCATGTCCCAAGACACTTCACCTTGTAGTGCTGGGATTTCGGAGGATGGCCCAGAAGGAACCACTGAGACTTGTGGCAAGAGTTCCGAATCATTGTGGGAGTGAAGGATGAATGCCATACGATTCCCTGGTAACATTTCCCAATGACCAACACTCGGACCCCAACCATGCACCTCAGGAATGGGAACTTGTCCTGTAGAGTTGAAACTTGGCTTCAAATCATATGGGTTTGGTAAAGGTTCCCTCAAGCCACCGGCCATGCGAGACGCCTGCACAGAATGCTGACCTGACATCATGTTATAGTGGTTAACGAGGCCAGAGACGCCTGGTGTTGAGGATCGCTGTGAAGAGGCTGCTCCAGTGTGGGATATGTTGGACTCCTGGCTGACAGCTGGTCCAGACTCACGTAGTTGGTTGTTATACACACCAACTTGTCCAGCTCGGCTTTGATCGTCAAGTGATTGAGGTACATCGCACATGGTATTTGTAACATCGGAATGTGTTGCTGCAATCTGAGCTCTTGTTTTGGCCCTTCGGCGAGCATCAACGTTGAAATGCCCTTTCTGTTTTTGAGATTCGGGCTTACTTCTGTTGTCTCCTTCCTCGGTATACGAACGAATCTTGTTTCTGCAGGTGCCAATTGCGAAATATTGTTGCGGTGTGGTAGCATTTTTCTTTGCTGCTCGACCAAAGGCCGAAAGAGATTTCCCATCAGAAGTCTTCGCTTTCACATCGGCTCCAAACTCTAAGAGAACTTCGCAAGCAGAGACATTGCCAAGAGCAAGCGCGACTTCTAAAGCAGTCTCTTGACCTGTGTTACGAGCTCTGACGATACGCCGTGCTCTGTCTGGTGGGCACTCTTCAAGCAATTGTCGTATTCGTGTCGCAGCATGTTTATCTGGTGTACCAGCAAGTCGCAATTCGAGAAACAGATTAGTTTCCGGTCGGCCCGTCTGACCATAGAGGAATGAGTCGGACTCATCTTGGGAAGATGGTCCGGGAGGAAATTGAGATGGCATAGGGCCGGTAGCAGAAATCACACTTTGGGCAGACCACCGGGATTTTGTCAAGCCGTACTTCACCCAATGAATGAATCCATGAGGAACCTTCATATCGTTCTCTACGTCAGTAATGGTACGTCCAGATTCATCAATCTCATTAGGCTCTTCCTGTACGGATTTGAGTCCGCTGATAGCACCAACGCGAGCTGCGTCATCTATGGCCAAGGGAGTTTGGCACTCATGTACGTTAAGACAAGAAAGTTCTTGCTCTGTGCAGGCTGGAGAACATTGCTTCGAGATCTTTTGGGCATGGGTTTGCGTGACTTCATCAAATTCAGACGGAGCACGGCGCTTTGTGGATGTTTTCGTTACAGCTTGTGATACTCCGTCAGGGCCTATTGCATTTGGAGATAACGCCCAAACACTAAGCCGCCGAATATCGTCACTTGAAATGCGAGGCTGAATGGGATCTAGTGATTCAGGAGTAAGAACTGAGGTCCCAAGGTCAGCTGGGGTATCTCCTTCGTAGGTCAAGAAAGGCGTAGATTCATCTGCAGCTTCTATTGTCTGGATCGAAGGCACTGGCGTTGGGTCGTCCGGCAAAGGCTTGTGTATATTTGGAGCAATAGATTGCTGGGGTTCGCTTGGCAGATCGCTTCTTGACCTTCGTTCCTGATATGCTTTGAAAGCCGCAATCATTCGGTCCCTGTGTTTTTCCTTGCCGTGCAATATCTTGCTTATCAACACTTCATGGGGTTGCATCTCGGTCATCTCATGCCAACGGTTTCGACAGCTTGATCTGCTGGAGTGAAAGACATATTAGCTTCGATACATTCATGAAGGAGTCTCGAAGCCTACCCTGGAGAGAACTTGGGCTGGCCGGGATTGTCAGGTCCAGCAGGAACAGCAGGTTCACGCATAGCAATAGCAATGTCCTTCATCGGTACGTTGGCCTCTGCAATGAGTCGAAACAGCTTCCTTTCTCGAGATGGTGTCCATTGTAGTGCTGGCTTGCCCGCTTTTTTGGGCCTCGGTTGGTTCCCATCGACGGGTTTCTCGAATCTCCAAAGTCTGGTTAACGAGTGTGGCGCCATGAAGATCAAAGCTGGATAGGACACGGCGAGAAGAGAGAACTGAGAACTGACTATATGATGGGAAAAGCAGAGAACAAACTGAAGAGAGCTTCACGGTGGAATGAAAACAGACCTACACCCATTGTAATGGCGTAGCCTCGCGCTGCACAGGAAGTTGCGAACCACAATCCGGTGACTTGCATGATGGGTAGGTGGGCAGATTACCAGGCTTCGTATGTTGCGCATGAAGTTCAAATATTCGTGGCCAATGGAGAACAAGGGCGGTGTTCAATCTGCCTTGGATTCGGTGAATGGGCTTCTGTCAGACTCGCGAAGTGCAGAAATTCTGAAGCATGACGAGAGGGCGTTGGGGGTTGAGGGATCGAGCTAGCCTATTTGGGCGGATGGGAAACATCATGAGCCTCATTCTCCTGCGGAATAAGATGAACACTTTCGCCACCAGGAACCGAGTCCCATGCCATTCCTAACTCCCACAACCACCCAATAGCAGCCCAAATGCAAGTCTGACGTCTGAGACCTGCACTGCAGACACGAAGTCGTGACCACCAATCATTTGTTATCCTCCCAAAGACGTAATCTCATCGCATCTTACGAGCTGATTTTCGCCAGGATCCGAAATATGAAACAGGGCAACTACGCCCGATGAAACCGCAATGTCGCGTTTCCGTTTTTACTCCTCAATTTCGCTTTCCAAGCCTTAAAGCCTGGCTTTCCCATTATTATAATTCAAATATTTTACTGGGTCAATTCAATGCGAAAGTCATGTTAGCCTCGCTCATGAGCAATGCAACCCTCAAATTTATGAACTTTTGTTGAAGTTTAGAATCAAATCCATAGAGCAATTGTAAAGTTCTTCCATCGAGTTTGTAAACTCATTGTCATGTCAAGAAGTTCAGTAATAATGTGGGATACGGCTGATCCATTGGCCTAGTATAAGTAGTATTCACTCTATATTTTATTTCATTTAGCAATTGTCTCCATATACTGCACTCGCACGAACTTAAGTGTTCTTTTGTTCGTACTGCAAGTTCATTCGCATTCTGGTTTTCGCTTTTTATTGCACGTCGAGGCTGGCACAAGCCACGCAGCCATGTCCTCAGGCACTACATATTCGGCCAATGTGGCCCAAGAAGTCATTAGTCATCCTGAGTACGTGCTGCTGCCTGAACTCCAGGGCTTTGTGCTAATGATTCTATGGCCAGTCATTATCTTCTTACTAGCATTGAGAGTTCCATCCCAAACATACACAAGTCGGAAGATTTTGACGTGCGGGAGACTTCCTTCACTACAGCTCTTTCACAGTCTCCCAATATCGACTGGGACAGCTTCAACGTCTGGAACTACAACAACACTAGTCATGCCGTACACTTTACCAATACCACTCCTACAACAACAGATAAATTCTACCATTGGAGTCCCAATCCCGCAATACTTCCCTCTCCTAGCTTTGTCAACCCTACACCCTCGCTTATGAAAGCTCCCCTGAGCGGCTGGAATGGCAATCTTACCATACAACATCCGCAAAAAACCTACACCTATCCTATCACCCAGCTCCCATACCCACCCTTCAGTCCAAGCATCATGTTCGATGAAGCTTCTTATACAAGCTATCACGGACCAGGTTCTCCCGACTCCACTCACAACACTACCACTTCACCTCCAGAGTCCAACAACACCTCCCCTCCCTGCTCAAGGCGAGGATCCAAAACAAGACCAAAACCCAAACCCAAACTCCACCAATGTCCCAATTGTCAACTAACGTTCGCCCGCACGGCCGATCTGCAGCGTCATATTTCCGGGGTCCATCTTCGCATCCGACACCATTGCCACAAGACCGGATGTAGCGATAATCACGGGAAGGGCTATTGTCGTCAGGAGAAATTGAAAAAGCATGTATTGGATACACATGGTCATTTTTGATTTTGAGAGGACGCTGAAAGGCGTTTACGAATTTGGGTTGGGTCTGCATTAGGAGTAAGGAGCGTGCTGGAGTCTGTAAGCTTTCGTTGTAACAAGTACAATCTTTCTGTACACGATGGATGTCACAAGGGATAACTTTGAACTCTTAGCTAAACGATGATCGATAACTATGAAATTAGTAAAGAAACGAGAAAAATGTGTTTCACAATTGACGCTGACTCTGGGCTTATCAGGCTTCGATTTCCACTATTATGATTGCTGATTCGCTCGAAAACCACGAATAACCTTTGAAGCATCCTCGAACACCAAGAACAAAAACCGAATCAATTAATTCCAAGCAAATGCAGAGGGACACAAGCCTTGTGTTATAACAATAGTGAGTCCTCGCGCACAAGGGTGGTCGTCAGTAAATAAGCGAGCCCCTGAAACCCCCATCGACAACCCCTCAATGAAGCTCAAAATCCTGCAACTCTACCTCACCTCTACCCAGCGCCTCCAAGGCCTCCCCAAACATGATCTCATGGAGGTAGATATCCCCGATAACCTCGTAATGATTTGCCATTGGACGAAGCACCATAGGAACCGGACACCCGAGGAGAACACACACCACGTCGCCTTCCTGGATGCGCCCAGGATAAAGGGTCTTGCCTATACAGCCCCACTTTGTCGCCACAAGTGTTCCACTGTTAGCTTTGTTGGTGGATAAAGACATCAAAAACAGTAGATTTCCCCAGAAAGTTGCTTCCGGGCTGAAGGGCCAGTCTCCAGACTCTTGAAATAGGGTGCGGAGGAGATGTTCCATGTCGGCCTCTCCAACAAGCCCCTCCTGGTTGTATGTTTTCTCTTGAGAATGGTGTCCTGTGATAAGGAGGGTGCAAAGTAACGCGAACTGGGCAGCAACGGTTGGCCGATTGTCTAGTGTCTCTAACACTGCCGTCCATATGAGATGACAAGAGTACTTTAAATCTGCTATATCTAGTAGTGCCGCCTCAGTTGAGGCAGACGAACACGGAGTTGTGAAGTCCTTGTGAAAAGCAATCGTATCCCATAGTATGCCTTTGACAGTCAATGTTTCCAGATTGCTGGAGATGGTCGCTTCACATTTCCTGCCTTGGGAAGCTCCGAAAATTGTGGGATCTAATGATGGATCGCTGTAGATAAGGTTTTCTTTTCCTTCGATGGTCCAGTTGGATCTCCACGATCTTGATACCTGGGAGCTATTTAGACCTAGAATCCCGATCTTCCTGGTGACTTTCGTGATTACCTTAACCACGCTGGAATAGACATCTTCGAAGGAGCGCTCATCTTCGAGCTCGATGGTAGGGATCGAAGTCCTCCAAAGTGGACGAACCACCAGAGCTTCTCGTAATATCTGACGACGTTCTCGTAATTGAATGCATATGAAAATCGCTAGGATGATGATGTACACAATGATCATCGCAAGGCCGATTCTATCGTTCAGGCCCAATGACGGAGGAGGCTTGGGCTTCCGAGAAAGATATGGGGTACAGTCCTTGCTAGGCGTATCGCCAGTTTCCTAGAAGGTATTAGTTCTCAGCTCGCAGGGCATCGAAAGGAGGCATAAGATTACCAATTGGAGCTGACAAGATGCTAGAAAGTCCATAGCCACAGACCACCGTCGTTCTCTCCACCAGACTTGAAGTAGGTGTCTAGCTTCAAGGCATAGAGTTGCCGTTGTAACGATGCCAAGAATGGCCATTCTCTCGAAGCCTTCTATCCCCAAGTCATACCAATAGCTAGAACTTCGTGCTAAAGAAAAAAATAGATTAAAGGTAAAGTTCTCTATAATGGTTAGGAATATCTTCCCATAAAACCATGCGAGCATGATTAGCGGTGTGTGTGCTAGAATCACCATGACCCAGACAGCGCTGTAGCTTGTAAACCATGTCTGATGAGAAAGAGTTGCGCTTGTATCTATGGGCATGTATCCATCCATGTTTGCAGTTTGTCTCATAGGCAGAGCGATGTTCCTCATCATCAACATAAATGCCTTCAGCCTGGATGCTGGAGCTTCCATTAGCCAATCATCGATATCTGGCGGTGCTTTTGGTGTCTTTGCTAGATTTATAATACAGTCATCTCCTAAGGTGAGGTTCTGAATCTGAAGGATTTAATGTCAGGTCTCAGCCTCGTATCTCCTTGAAAGAAACATAATCTCATACCTTCCGATTCTCACATTCTTGCAGAAAGCTATACGCCAACGCTTGTCTGCTATCGGCTTCACTCTTCACTTGCAGATTCACGCCTTCCGCGGCAGATAAGGCGCTATGATATGCGGGAAGGACGCTCACGGCTTCGTATATGAGTGTTAGGATACCGAATGCTAGAGTCACTTGGAATGTTCTTTTCGCGAGGCTTCTTGGTTTTGTTTCTTTCTGTCTTGGTGATGTCCTTGCTTGCTCGAAAACGCGACGGGATCCTGGGTTTAGAATGGTAGCTTGACCAAGCTCCAGGTCATGATTGCTGAATGGTAAAGAGTAACTGTGAGGTGAATTTGTGGAGCTGTTATGGAAGGGTTGTTGGGATGAGGCTGTGGATGGTGTTGCGACTTTTGCAAGAGGGTTGAGAGGAAGATATGGATGAGCTCTTCCTATTTGTGGAGACACCATCCTAGACCTTCGATTTCTGCGATCAGCACTGAGCTGTATTGATAAGATCAACTAGCAATTCTGATGAAAGAAAAGATGTGATGCTGAAGTTCGCGAGGCTGTGATGAACTGTTTTCTCCTTGTTTTGCACAGCCACACAGCCACGCAGCTCAACTGCACGTGCAACTTTAACGAGGTAGAAGAGCTCACCCAGCAATGGGCCAAACTTAGTTTTGGGCCACTTTTAATTACAATAATTAATATTAAAACAACCACATTATATAAAATCTTAAAATTTAAATATATCGTAGAATTAATATATATTTATTAATTTACAAACTTTATTTTATATTTTATATATTCTTTATTTATAAAAATAAATAATAATATACTTTTATTATTTATTTTATATTATCTTTTATTTTTATATATAAATAGTACATAAAGCACTAAATTAATTAGATGCATCGATAAATATATACTAACTATATAATATACTTAGATTTGAAGGACTTTTATAATATAGTTATTTTAATATTAATTATTATAATAGAAAGTGGCCCAAAACTAAGTTTGGCCCGTTGCTGAGTGAGCTCTTCTATTTGATTTGATACAAATAACCCAAGTGTTCGTGGAAGGCTCACTATCCTAGTCCTATCATTCAGCATCATCTTACCCCTAGACTCAAGCTGTTGGTATCCACACCAAGGATACCGGATCACATGTGATACGGCCCGAAACACCAGAAGTAAGGGTAGGTTTACTTCTATTATTGATGTCTAAGGAACAAGTCTAGCTAAGGGGAGAAAGGAGCATGAAGATATACTCCTTTTGCGCTCGCCCACACTAATCCCAATACGGCTAGCCCGCTCGCTTAACTACCCACGTGACTTCCGTCTATGCTGACCTATGCCAACACAAGCCAATTATTCCCCACCAAATAATATCACAGCTTATATATCACAAGAACTATAGCCTAAAGCACTGGAAATAGTAAATGCGGAGATCACGAAACTAGCAAGAATTAGACGACGGGAATATATAAACTCTTACTTCTTCTCTCCTTTTAGTTTTAGAACTTAAACAAATATTTATTAATAATTCTTTACATATACTATTTTTACGCTCACAAGCACTCCCGGAACTTAATGTAATATTATATTAGTAACACTCTCACTTTATACCTTCTATCGCAGCTTCCCTATAACCCCCTCAACTATTTATTATAGTAAGCGTAAGCATTATATTCCGATTTTCATAAAAGACTTTAATATCTTTTTAATACTCGCAACTTCAACTATTAAAGAAAGTAAAAAATATTAAAAAGATTAATTAACTCCACTTTTGAAACTTTAAACTTTAAAGGAATTAACGTTAATTTAGTATTTTTAAACTAGTAATTTTTGCATTTTTTTTGTAAATATTAAGGATGTAACGGATCGTTTTTTTGAACTAGCCAATCGGTTCTGGGTTGACGACTTACTTCTCCTGTAAAGATATAAGTCGCTAGATAAGGGTCGATATGTCACTCAAATGTATTTTGAACAAGTAGTCACCAGTAATAGAGTTCTATTACTATCTTGAGTTGAGCACGAAGCTCCAATCTACTTGGGCGGCTGCCCTGCCTTATATAGTACCTTCGCGCACGATGGGTCCCTAGGGGTTCCACCTCTAAGGAATCCATAGAGTCCAGGAGTCCACTTCTGTTCCCGGGACTCCCTACCCGGGGACTCCATCACGTGACCTAGGGTCTCCTGCCAAGCCTTGCTTGTTGAGCCTACGGTCCACTGGCACACGTGAGTCGTGACAAAGGATATAAAGAAAGGCTGATGAATTATGTGAAATATTATAATTATATTTGTAATTATAAATTTTTTTTTTAAAAAGTAAGGAGAAGTAGATCAGCTCTTGATTATTTCCCTGCTTTTTGCCTTCGAGTCTCTACCCTATCATACAGCACTAACACGATTTCCGATCTTGCATACCAGCTGAAGTAAGTGGGATCACCCACAAACCAGTCCCTGTTTCGGAATCTCAACTTCCTCCCTCCCTTTCCCATCTTTCCCATCTCCACCCCTATCCCCAACCCCATCCCCAAGCTTCTCAACCCCAACATATCCATTCGGAACAACATCAGCAGCTCCGTCTTTAGATACAGTAGGAACAGGAGTAGGAATCAACCCCCCCATCTCAAGCCTCGCCTTCTCCTTCCGACTCAACGTCAAACTCCCCTTCGCTAGAGCCTCTTTCGGCAAGGGTCTCACATACGGCTGCACAACCCACCACGGCCTCTTACACGCCCTGACCGTCTCCACCGAACTCTCATCCATCTCCCCATCCCCATCCCCATCCCCCTCCTCTTCCCTCATCTTCGCCTTATCTTCAACAACCTTCGCAGCCCTCAACCTCTCATCATCCTCCACTTCCCTCTCCCAACTCCGGCCGTTCGTGTCTTCATATTCACGTAACCCGGATTGAACAGCCACTTCCGTCAACCTCAGCACGTTTTCAAAAGCCGCGATGTCGCCTGCTCGGGATCTAGCTAGGGCGTCGCGCACATTGTGGTGTTTAGCGACGAGCGGACGCAGCAGGTGGAAGAGATGCGGTTGCATGGCTAGAAGATTCGGGGAGGTAGTTTTCTCTTTCCTGTCTTTCTTTTGGCGTTTCTTTGGTGGTTCTTGCTCTTCTTCTTCTCGTCCTCTTTTGCCGTCTGCGTTCTGCTTCTCGATACCATTGCTGTTGTTTGTGATGATTGGTTCGGGATCCGAAGGGAGATATAAGGGAGTCCGGGATGGGGGTGGGGTTTCGAGCACGTATTTGTAGATGATGTCCATGTATCTTCGAAATACGGCGTCCATCCTCCATCCACCCTTTCCGTCTTTGCCTCTCCAAAACTCTCTTCCTTCTTCTCCATGGCTTGGCTCTTCGGCAAAAATAGCAGGATCGTAAAGATTCCCTTCCGCGGACATCACACCATCAACTCCTGTCTCCTCTAGACAACGAGTGATATCCTCCTTCCTTAAAATATTCCCATTTGCAAACATGACCGTTTCCCTCGGTAGACTCTCCCTCAGAAACTTGATAACAGACCAATCCGCTAATCCAGTCTTATGACCCTTCATCTCTCTCGTCCTGGCATGAACAGTCAAGATGCTAGCTCCAGCTTTCAACACATTCTGTGCATATTCTAACGTCTTCTCTTTACTATCTAGTATGCGGATCTTGGCGGAGACAGGGACATCTAGCTCTTTATGAAGTTTATTGATGAGGTTGAAAATCAAATCTTGATCCTCTTGAAGAAAAGCGCCGTATTTTCCTTTCCGGGCTATTCCTTGCGGACAGCCTAGATTGAGATCTATGGCATCGCAAAAAGGTTGAACATAGCGGGCGGCGGCGAGAAGTTCCTCGGGATCATTGGCACAGAATTGGACGAAGAGAGGACGATCAATTGTTGGATTCCCATCAAGAAATATTTCCGAGGAGGCAGAGGTGTGGGGCATGGGAGAATGTGAGGTAAGTGATGAGCGAAGAGGTTGGAAATGTGAGTCTCGGAATTTTGCTGTTTCGCCGAACATACGTGCGTGAAGCATGGGCGTGTATGCGAGGAGGTCTTGAGGTGAGGAAGGTGGCATGAAAGAGCGGGTTAACATTCGCCAGGCCTATTATGTGCGATCAGCGTTTGATACGGAATTCGAGGGAGTGAAGGAAGAGACCTACGAATTCAGACTGATCGACCATGGGAGCCAGAACGAATCTCGGGCTCCCAATACTCTCGTAAAATGCCCGTCCGTGCAGCTTTTTCCTGCCATCAGAAGAAGAGGACTGAACGCCATTGCCATTCATGCTCGCAGAAGAAGATATCCCCGTAGCTGCCGTCGAGGTAACTCTATCACTGGTCATTGTGTAGCAAATCCTTCTTATCACGGATCGCCGGGTACCAGCCCACAGCCCTAGGAGACCTCTAAAAATAGCCAGAGTCGTGGTGGCTTAAACTTTAATAGTCAAATAATCGCCGTCGCATTCGAAGGATGTTACTTCACGAAAAAGATTTTAGGGCCTTCTCGACAAGGCTGCGCTAAGCCCGGTATAATCTATCTTAGCGCAAGGCTGACAACCTTCGCAACTATCTTCCCAGAACCAAAACGCACAGACATAGGACCCCTTCTCACCACCTTCAAAAAAAGTAAGCCTGCCGATCGAAGCGCCAAAAACTTAATTCAAGTCCCCAAACCGTCGAGCCGCATACAAAATTAGAAATTGGCCTACGTCAAAATACAATAATATCTATTCTATCCGTGGGGCCGCAGGAAAAAGCCGGCCCGAAACTTGTTTTTTTTTATTCACCGCACATTCAAACCAGGACAAGCTGAGCGAGATCCAAGATAGCGAGGGGGGCAAAAAAAGGGCAGATCTGACAGGCACCGAGCCGATCATGCTCGGGTGGGAAGGTGGGATAAGATAAAGATCAACACGTGCAAGGCACACATCTATCAAGTGGTGAAAGCGATCGATGCAGGAGACATGCGGCATGTCGGAGAGATGTGGATATGTACTTGTACGAAGTGTATCATTGCTTGATTTGATTATGCATCCTATGCTTGCCAGTTGAAGTAGTTCCCCTCTTCCCATAACCCCATAATGAGTCGCTGAAGAACCAGATGACGCAGTACGATGCTCGCGAGAAAGAGATCAACCTCCTTGAATGTAAGGAAAAGAGCGCAAGATATTCGGAGTGAGAAGCCAAACAAATGCATCAATCCGCACCCAAACACCCAGAGCAGTCTAGACAGCCCAATCGATCGACGGGGAATCGAGAAGGAAAAACCAGATTGAAACTTTTTTCAACGTGAGAGGCATTCTTCGGTCTTGAAAAGAGCTAGAAATCAATATTACCAGCCCAATTGGACAATTTATGATTGCTCCCTTTTCTCCCTAAAAACTTGGAAGCTTTGCAGCAGTACATCTCACATCTCAGCATCTTCTCTTCGGTCTTTGAATCGTTCCTTCCCTTCTTGTCTTTCCACCAGTATGCTCAAGAGAAAAAAGACGGCCGACGCCAGTCTAATGAAAGAATATAGTTTGACAAAATCGCTCAGATGTGAAGTACTCCATACACCATGTAATGCGACCCTATGAACGCCATCGAAGTCTGAAATTGTGCACGGCAGCTTTATTTTATGTGCCTGTGGTATGCGAGGAGAGGTTATGTGTTTTTTCGTGGACTGCGTTACCAGCCATAATCGTTGTGTCATTAGAAGAAATGCGTATATATCTTCGAGTTCTCGTGTACTTCCATTTCCTGCAATGGATGTTAATACACGCGTTAGAAATTGAGAATATTGACATACCATCTTGAAAGTATTGAGCTCCTCTTTGATCTGTTGGGCGAGCATTGGTGTCAGACGATTGCAAGTGGCAATTTCACCTCTGCGGTCGTACTCGCCGCTAGGCCAGGTGTCGTGGAATTGGATTCGAGGGCTGAATGTTGCACTTCTTTTCGCGGCCGCAGCAGCACCTTGTGGGGTACCAGGCATACTCTTCGAATTTCCCTGGAAACGTAGTGCAGACATAAAATAATCTTCACCGCCTAATGTGACGGAGCCCATTCGTCGATGGCCCTGCTGTTCATCGTTGGGTGTGCTTGGAGCCGAAGAGATTGGAGACTCATTGACGTGAGGAATCTGCGGGAGCTGGAAGTTTGGTGACTTGGCATCGAGAGGTCGGATGACAGGAGAGGAGTTGCCAGAGTCTGTACCGGAGCCTGTTATTGTTAAGAACGACCAATATTTCAGGTTGGAATACTTACGCTTGAGAATACCTTTCTTGACAGCAGCAAGAACCTCAGCCCGTTCCTTTTCCCCTCCTACAATACTTCTTCTGGCTGCTGAGTTCTCAGTGCTGGAGCTGCCGAGACGATCATTAACGGCAGTGCTGGCACTAGCAGTATCAATCGAATTACGCTCGAGCTTGGGGTATCCTGTACCACCTCCAGTCTGATCGTGCGGATCGATGTTGACGTTGACCTTCTCTCTTTCAGCCTCAACGGTGACCATCGATACTTGTGCCTGGCTGGCTTGGGGGAGAGCAGAATCTGCTGCAGGAACACCGATAACGGATTTCGGTCGGAACAATCCAACAAGAGATCGTGTCGACTTCTTCATGCCCTTGCCCATCTTGCGAATCATCACCGATGCTGAGGAAGCAGTGGATGAGATGGACAGGTTATCGGTCGAGCCGGTGAAGAAATTGCCCTGTCCATTGTAAATTCCAGATCCGATACCACCAGCCTCCTGCTGTTGTGCAATTCTAGCTTGTTCGGCCTCTTGTTCATCTTGATATTTTTCCTTGCGTAACTTCGAGCGATCTGCTGCGTTATTTGCGGCGCTATTCTCGGCTGATGCTCGTCGCAGTTCTGCGGCGCTGCCAAACGAGAATGCCCTACGAAGTCGTGAAGTCTTACTCTTCTTGCCTTCTTTTTCGTTCAATGCTGCTAATTGTTGAGCGGCAGGGCTAGAAGCATTCGCGTTCACGCTGGCAGCTTGTGCATATGTAGGCTTCGCGGGTTCCTGGAGTGCGGCGTTCACAGCCGATGCGAACGAGTCCTTGGATGCTGGGGACTCGGGGCTCATTGTCACCGGCTTCGACAAAGGCGACGGATGAGCGACACGTTTCGCGGCATCGGTGGATGAAGCACGAGGAGGAATATTTACGAGTCGGGGCACATCGTGTTTGATTGAAGTCTGTTCGGCCAAAGCATTTGGTGCTGGAGATTGCGAGGATGAAGATGGGGCGGGGTTTGGTGCCATGGATGCGCCTGCTTCTCGCTTGGAGGCCTAAAGTCGTTAGCGGATTGGCGACATGAACCCGAAACCACTTTGATTGGCGTAGGATAAATTGAAAACACAACTGGGATTGCAAGTATGCGGTGTACAGACGGGAGAACTTACTGAGTTGGGTCGAGAATGACTGCTACGAGCAGAGTTTACACTGTCTGAGCTACCATTACGCCCATGAGACGAGTTCGGACGAATAACCACAACGGGTGAGCTCCGCAGAGGGTGTTGCTGCTGATCAATTCTGCCATTTGCACTGCTTACTTGGCGTGACCCCTGTTGCAGCAATGATGCCGACCTCCCAGCATATTCTCCAGCGTCGATTGTGTGAATACTTCGCCGCCGGTATCTCTTAGCCGGATCCTGGGCAGATGAAGAATGATTCAGTTGCATATCATCAGCAGAGGTAAACCCTCTAGTCGACGTAGACAATTGTGGCATCTGCAAATTCAAGTTCTGATATGAACCTGGTGCTGCAGCTTGTTGAACGCTATTGCCATAGAAGTGCATCACATTAGGCATGGCCGCAGCAGAAGCAGCCGGTGCCTGAGCAGGGCCTTGAGCAGTAGCAGATGACTCGGCACGACGATTGTTTGGTCGACGATACCTCTCAGGTGAAGTCTTGACGGGTGACGAAACGGCTGGAGGTGAAAGGCTCGGGGCACTGACAGAGGTGATGATTGTAGAATGAGGTCTCGCCGAGCCTGAAACAACTTGAGCAGTTCCCGTGATGACCAAATCATCCTTTGATCCAGACTTTTGACTCAAACTCGAAAAGTCAGACGAAGAGGATGACGTTGTAGATACTGATGGGGCCGCAGGATAGCGAGACCGGTTGCTAGTGCTACCTGCATCCGCACTTTGCATTGAAGTGCTTGGAGCCGAAGTGGTTCTTTGATCTGGTCGAAGATGAGGGCCATTTTGTATCCGTTGGCCAGGTGCAGTAAGATTGGGTGTACTGGTGAATGCATACGGAGCAATTGGTGTGACTGCTGTATGTCCTCGATAGGTGGAAATGCCCATACCGTTGTTCATCCCATGAAAGCTGTTACGCTGCATCTGTTGTGGATTCGCAGGATATTGGTGGTGTGACTGGGTCTGCGAGGACGTGTGAATGATGCCAGAGGCAGAAGAAGGTCGAGTCTGAAGCATAGTGACTGTGTTGGACTGTTGTGGGTATGATTGAACGAGGGCAGCCATGCTGTGGCGTCAAAATCTGCAGACGTTGGAAAAGCAAATAGCTTCTGCTTGCACGGACTCAGAGCTGCATTCGTGTCGAAGACTACTTGTGGAGAGAGACGAGAAAGAGAAGTGAGGGATCTGGAGTTGATGGAAGTTAGTTGACAGCTGTGGAGGGATGTAGGGAGGAAGATCGTGATTTTCAGAGGTGATGTTGTTTTTAACGAGATGTCGGGCACAGAGGCGCGTCTCCAGATCGGATGATGGATATGTATCACGAACCTTCAAGGGAATGTATGTAAAGAAGGTGCAATTATTACGAAAGGAGTAGTTGAAAATCAACGCGAGTTAACGGTTGATGCAAAGACCGAATCGAAGGAGGTCGCCGGCGGCCCTGAAGGGGGGAAGTTGAAATTGTCTCGCGTCAGGCAGAACGCACTTTTACCGTCCGCCGAGACGATGGTGAATCTAACACGAAAACCACCGATGAGCCAAGTTGAAAGAATCTCAATCAGAAGAGAGTCTGCCAACCTCACAGCTTATTTCGTGTTGAAACAAACTCTTCTTTGCTGCGGGATCCGGAGGCGTCGAAGCGAGAGTCGTGGAATGGGAAGAGGAATGTTTCGCTGCGAGGTACGGGAGATGAGGTACGGGAACGGTGGTGACGGGGAGGAGGCAAAACGAAGGACTACAGCAGAAAGGGCGAAAGAGAAGAGGAAATGCGGTAGTCGAGGAGGGGACGAATTGATGTGGGTGTCGTCAATCGTGGACCATTGAGACAGAGCCTGAGATGGAAGTGAAGGAGGAGAGCATGGAATGAATGGAGCGACGAGTTTTGACTCTTGGAGCTGGGTTGACTATTCGCAGGGCAGCGCCAGTGCCAGCCAGCATCCCAGCATCCCAGCAGGGTTGGCGCGCCATCGTGCCCAGCCCGAAGCGGACTAGCGGGCCTCAGCTAGACGAATGGGGGATAGGGGCGTGCAGGTGCAGCAAGTTGCAGGAGAGCCAGGAGAGCCAGGAGAGGAGAGGAGCAAGCGTGTCCACCGCAGCGGGGACCTAGGACCAAGGCAAGGCAGGAGGTCCATTCAATGCTACGGTACGGTCGTCGGGACGCATCTGGAGATGAACGCGAACATGGAAGATGCAAGATGGAGGGGGCCAGTTGGCCTGGCTGCCATGCGGATGCTGGCCATGGGAGAGGGGAGGATTGGGAATTTGGAAGGACGGAAGAGGAGGATGGAATGGCGTGTTGTCATCGCTGGGCCGGCCTCGTGGTTCACACTGAGGTCATCACGGGAAAAGCAATCTGGTGAATGCTCGAGAGGGCTCGAGGCTGCCGATGCTCACCGTGGTCGACGGCGAGGTCATTCTTACGCGAGTTGGCTTCCATGAACCACCACACACTTCTTGATACGAGTGTGGTGACCATGGGCATTGGGCAGTGAGTCTGGTGGTCTTCACGTGCGAGAGCGTCTCTGGTGTACGAAGTACGGGGTCTGGCATCTTTAAGACACCACTGCGGGAAGCTAATTCGTATGCTCGTACACGTTACGAAGTCCGCACCGCCGGCTGGCCGACACTCAGGGGAAGCGTCCAAGATATACACGGCCAGATGCCCCCCTCATCGAACGTGCAGCGGCCAAATACACAGCTAAACTACTTTCTCCGAACATCATCTCGAGGTGGGATTGCCTTTTCTCTAGCTTCCAAGTTGGCAGAAATCGTGATCTTGTATCTCGACTCTCGAGAGTCCTGTCCTTCAGCCCCACCATACCTTGTCTCTTCCCCTCCTGATGCCGCTGAGGATACTAGGCACGGAAGCTCAAATACCATGTTCAATTCTGTTGCTCGTGGAGCACCTATCATGGATGCAGATAGCATTTCACATCTCACCCACACAAGCAAAAAGAAATCGATATCACTGCCCTAGCGGCAGCCTGAGCGCGATATTTGTGTTGAGCAGGCGTGGAGCACTGGAGGCGGCGTCGAGGCGTTCAGCAGTCGAGCGGAGCCGGGAGCAGCATCTGACTGGCAGGCAGGCTGGCTGGCAAGCTGGCAGCCCTCTAGCCCTCCTCCTCCTCGTGGACTCCTGCTTCTGAAACGACAGCTTTCCAAGACGCGTGTAGGCATCAAATCACTGTCCAGCACGCCCGGGTGCGGCTGGCGGCCCACAGTATCGACATCCTCTTTCAGCATGATTGCTGACGCTTCCCGTACGAGGGTCTGCGAGGTCTGCGGTCTGCGGTCTGCGAGGGTATGCTCCTGCAACTAATAAACTGCAACCAAACAGTGTCGAGTGCGTTGAACTCGATTCTCGATTTCCATGTGCTGCGTTGCTATTGCTGTATCGCTGCATCACTCCATCGCTGCATCGCTGCTGGTGGACCTGCCGCCTTGCAACCCTCATTCTCACCTTGCATCAGTATTCTGTCCCACTGGTCCTCCTCGTCCTCCTCGTCCTCCTGAAAAGTCTGCTTGGAGTTGCATATCGTACACTTGCTGCAGCGAATGAGCGTCGCTTCACGCGTCTCTCCTCAAATGCAGCTATCATCCATCCTATCCTGGCAATGTCTTACTCGTCCCAGGCTTTCATGCATAAGCTGCGATGCCACGGACACCCTGGCGGCCTGGGTCTCCGACATTAATATGTGCAGGCGCTATCTGACTCCCTATGATCGCGAGATTCGAGGGGCTTGGGATAAATGATGCATCGGTTCTGTATAAAAATATTCTCATATGTCGACGTTTACCCTATCGACTGGAGATGATGATGATGATTGCGAATGTGTGGACCGCTCATCACGGTTCAGGTTCGTGGAAGGGATCAGCGTGGGGGATTAACAATCGCCCAGCCTCATCTTCCACATCTTCGGGTGGTGCTGCAGGAGGGTGTACAGCGCTGCACTGCGTGTGCTCTCTCTTCAAAGTTGGATATCTCATGATCTCGTATTGGCGGCCACCAAAACATGAAGAGTGCACGGCAGGCCATCAGAGTCGCCCGAGTCCATAAGTACGAGGAGTCACAACCAGCAAGTCATGGCTTCTCATAACCATACTGCTCAGAGCCTTGACCCGACATCAGATCCCGACAGAGAGAGGGCCGTGGAGCCGCAATGCCGTGATACCAGATCTGACAAGGTTACGAACAGCGAAGTTGCTTGTTGAATGCCAGATCTGAGCTTGACGGTCGCACTCGTGGCCAGCACTCCTTTCTAGAAGAGCAAGGATTTGGCATGGGGTGACGATACGGGTGAAACGACGAGTGCTCATCCAAAAGTCGATCTGCTCATCGGCATTCAAACGACAACCTCGCACACAAATAGGGGTCTCGATGCCGCAGCTCGAAATTTGGGTGTATATCGATTTCAACCCCCAACTGCACAGTGCACCATCCAACGAACGAACGCCATGTCTCATTTTATATCTGTTTATCCTGCACGATGTCTGATCCAGGAGCCAGTCGACACGTCATTTCCCGCAACGCGTCCCACCCAGCGCTTCTATTTTCTCATTGCTCAGCGGTCCCAAGAACGAGAAGACAACGTCCAATCAGGTGGTCCACGACCTGAGTGCTGTTATTCGTGGGTTAAAGCAAGTCATGACTTCGTCAGCTCCTCGAGATTTCTTCAATAACCGCACGAACACGAACACAATTGGCCGCTCCAAAAGGCCGAACAACATCTCATGCAGCATCAACGTTCGCTTCCACCTCTCAGCAGCAACGCAAGAGACGAAAAGACTTCCAGAATTTCTCCCAGAATTTCTCCCACGGACTCGACGCTAGGTCCAACAAGCTGCAGCAGTCTAAACGCTTGGCGATCCTGGTGCAGATCTCTGTAGCCAATCACCTGCAGCCATCCAGACTTCAACCAGAGAGCGAGCATCCGAGCCTCGAACTCGTATCATGTCTGGCATGTCTGGCATGTCTGCACCCCCCTCGTTCGCACCCACAGCTTCGGAGGTATATCCTCGGGCGGTAGACAACATTGTCGATGCATCTGCACCAAAACCCACATAGCAGGAGCCCTGCTACAGTACAACCTGCCATCGCGGAACACAATTTCTCCATTTAACATCGACTAGGAAGGAGGATGGAGTTGCATTGATGTTCTTGCGGCTTGATCTACCCCGCACCGCACACCAATCACTGCGGCCGCCACCTGCACGGAAACGTCCCCTTTGGTAAGTATTCGTCCGACAAATTTCTCCTGAGTCTGAGCTTCTAACTGTGTGCAACTACTTACCCCAGATATTGTGTTTCCGGTCGATACGAGACGCAACACAGACGCAGCACAAGACCCCCATTCAACTAACCACTATTGAACCCCTAACGAACTATCACAATCTCTTGGCGTAGCCTCCCGCTTGTCAAGATATGCTCTACTCCGCTATGACGAGCTTTCTGAAAATGGGTTGCTGATCCCAATTCGCGTCCGCACTCTATGGCAGAATCACCCGTCCGAGTCGGTCTCCTCCTGTTTCCGCTCCGAACACGAGCTATACTAAGACCAGTCTTACTCGTTGGCTTGACATGCCGAACGCTGTGGCTATATAGAGACAAGAGAGACAAAGATGAGACTGAGGTCTATAAGTGTCAAGGCCCTACGTAAGAATGAATGAGATCTGGTACACGGCTCTGACGACTCGACGAGGCTGAACATTTGGCATTTTTGAGAATGCAAGGATGAACCCAGATCCATGCACCGGGAAGGAAAAACCTTTCCCCGGCATTCATCTCGTTTCGTAATTGGGCTTCCCGCAACCACATCCTGCATGTTCACTCACCATCACGACATGAACATGAAATATCTTGTCATCCTATACATATCAGCGTTGCAATCGCTTCTACTCAGCTCCCTTAATTCGACCCCTCCATCAAGTGGTGAGGCGTCCACTTTTATGCCATCATTCAGGCAGTTACGGCAGTACCGGGTCAATTGATCACAAGGACGTAACGCTTGCCATTCTGTCCATTCCCCTCGAAGTGCATCTCAACACCTCCTTAAGCCTGTCGGACAACTGACAAATGGCAATTTGAACAACTCCCTTTATTATTACTACCATTACCAAGAAAACTCGCAAAGTTCTCGTGAAACCATGACACCTCGCGACATATATTACTTAACATGTCTCAAAGATGGTGATAGGCTTCTACCCCACAAAAACAAGCTTCCAAGCATTGAGCCGCAAATTATTCTCCTATCCCGTTCCCAATAAAGTTATGGGAACTTTATTTCCCCTTGATTTTCTAATTATACATATCAAATATAGCAGCCATGTGGCGCAAACATTTCTCGCTGTTTCGTGTTCCAACCTGCCACCATGAAACTCTCATTCGTACACCTTGCCATTGTGACAGCAAGTGCATGGGCTTTCCCAACTGCGTCAGCTGACAGCAAAGCATTGGATGTACGTGCGGATACCAGCTTGGTGGGATACCTCGGCATCTTTTTCCTGGGAAATACCCCAGATGTGTATTTTTACCTGAGCAATGGGAATAACGCCTTTTCTATGAAGGCGCTGAATGGCGGCAAACCAGTGCTGATACCTACGCTTGGTACGGGAGGAGTAAGAGATCCTTCTATTATCAGTGGTGGAGGATCTGAAGCTGGGAAGAAATGGTATATCATTGGCACTGACTTGAACATTGGCAAGGTAATGCATCAGCATAGTGCAGGAAGAACATCGTATTGACTTCAAGCAGACGACATGGGATGCATCTCAACGGAAGGGCTCTTTGAGTATCTTCGTGTGGGAAAGCACTGACATGGTCAATTGGTCTAATGATCGACTGGTAAAGGTCGAGGGCAACGACGCAGGCATGGTATGGGCACCCGATGCTCTTTGGGACGAAAGCAAAGGTACGATCTTACCTTCCCCTATCTCGCGCGAGTTTTCCTGCTAATAATCAACCCAGGGCAATACCTCGTCCACTGGGCCTCAAAATTCGTACGCCCCTTCCTCGCTCCCCATACTAGCAATACTAACAAATCCTCCAGTACTCCGCCTCCGACACCTCCCACAAGTCTTCTCCTGGGCCCGATCAAATCCGCTACGCCTACACCAGCGATTTCAAAACCTTCACCACCCCCCAAACCTTCATCTCCGCAGCTCCCACCTCCATAATCGACCTCTGCATCCTCCCGCTCCCCAACAACACCTACCTCCGCTTCCTCAAAAACGAGTCCGCCTCCAACGTCTACATGGAAGTCTCCACCTCCGGCCTCCTCGGAACATGGAGCCGCCCCGGAGGCAAAAATAGCTATATAAGAAGCGGAGTAGAGGGTCCTTATGCTTGGTTAGATAACGTTACGCCTGGAAAGGTGGATTTGTTGTTGGATTATTATGGTGGTGATGGGTATAGAGGTTTTACGGGGAGTTTGAATGGGAGTGGAGATACGGAGATTGGTGCGTTGTCGAATGGGAATTGGGTGGAGGCGGATAGGAAGGAGTGGCCGACGGGGTTGAGGCATGGGAGTGTGGTGGGGGTCACGGGGGAGAAGTTTGATGCTTTGAAGGCGAGGTGGAGTTAGGCGTGAGAGGAATGAGGACTTTTTGTGCTAGGACTAGAGGGGTGCAGAGGGTGGGAACAAAAGGCGGTAGATGAGTGGACTTGATTGAACTTTCTTGCATTCATGAAATCGACACTGCATGTTTGAGAAATCATATGTAATAGAGTATATTGTGAATTTCTCACACATGGGCTCGGAATATTCTTCACTACTTCTATATTCATTCCACTACCTTTCTTTTGTCTCAAAATAATTTAATATTACAAACGAATCTTTCATCCCATCTCACAAGGATATTATCAGCCTCGCCAAGCACTACGCCTCAGGCACTCAGCCTCGTCGCGAACCTCGACCATCTTTCTCACCTCGCCTTCATCAACAACAATTCCATCCCAACCCTCACCTCCACCATGCCACCCGAAATCATCCCCTCAGACGAAGAATACCTCTCAGAAGAAGACTCGGACTTCGCGCCCGATGCCATCCCCACGCAAAACGAAGCAGAATCCGATTCCGAGTCTGAACCCGAAGAAGCAGTCGTAGCAACTAAACCTCAAAAGAAGCGGAAAAGAGCAGAGGATGAAGAGGCGGAGGATCTAGGATTTGAGAATTCAGGTGATGAGGCGATTATTGGGGATGGATTGAAGGAGAAGAAGAGAAGGAGGAAGGGGAAGAAGGGGAAGGGAAAAGGAAAAGGGAAGGAGGGTGAGGATGAGGATGAAGATGAGGGTGGAGAGGGAGGATTCGTGAAGACGAGGAGTATGCGGGCTGTGGAGTAAGTTATACATCCCCAGTATAGCGGAGATATATATTTGAATGATGCTAACACTTTATATAGAGAAGTAAAGAAGAAACCCCTCGCCGATACATCTGCAGCAACAATAGACGTCGACGCCGTGTGGGCAGCCATGCTCGCCGGCAAACCCCTCACCACAAACACCACCTCACCCCCACCTGCTTCCGAATCCGCCATCCTCTCTCCTCAAAGTCCATCAAAACAGACAACCTCATCATCCACTATCCCAGAAGTGCGGAAAGATTCTCGCTCTCCAAGCACATTGAGCGAAGGTCCAGATGCAATGATAATGATAAAACGCACCTACACATTCGCCGGCAAAATCCACACCGAACAAAAGCTCGTCCCCCGAAACTCCGCCGAAGCCCGCCTCTACCTCTCCTCGCAACCACAACCGCAATCCGACCCCTCACCCTCCACCTCCAATTTCAAGCCAGAAGACTCCAACTCCACATCCCCCTTCACGAAACCCAAACGCCCCCTCAAACTCGCCCGCCGCTCCATCTTCGAGCCCATCCCCGACCACCTCCCCCTTCGAAAAGACCTCCATTTCGGCATCCGCCGCTCCGAGACCGGCGTCGCGTTAGTCGAGGTCAGGACAGGGAAGGAGAAAGAGAAGAAGCTGAATACGGTGGAGAAGAGCGCGATGGATTGGGCGGGCTTTGTCGATCAGGAGGGTATTCAGGATGAGTTGCAGCAGGCGGGTAAGAGTAAGGGGGCTTATAGGGCGAGGCAGGAGTTTTTGGCTAGGGTGGAGGCGAAGAAAATTGAGGAGGATAGGAGGGTTAGGGGGTTGCCTGTTTTGTGATTTTGAGGGTGGGGGTGGGGTGGGTTGGGTTGGGTTGGTGTTGGGGTTCAGGGAGTTGGGGATGGTTATGAGGGATGCATGAATGGATTGAATGGAGCGTAGGAGGAGGATTATACCATAGTTCTATCGAAACGCGTATGGCTGATTTAAAGAATCAGGAAACTAAACATATTCTTCGAATCCAACCCAACCCAGTCTTCACTACGAAACGAAACGAAAATACAATCCAAACTCTCTTTCCCCCTTTCAAACCCCACTTCCACTTCCCTCAATCCACCATCCCTCCATCCCCGTCCCCTTTCCTTCTTCTATTCCATCCCCTCTTAGAAAATCTCCAAAATATTTCCCCATACATATATACACATACACACATACCTACCTACCAACACAACCCTACCCAACACAACAAAACCCTATCCAAACCCCAATCCCCAATCCCAATCCCCAACCCTAAACCCCAAACCCCAAACCCCAAACCCCAAACCCCAAACACCAAACCTCAAATCCCAGATCCTTTCCACGCTTCGTTTTGAACTCGAACTCTAAATATCTAAATATCTAAATAAGCGAGCGAATGAGTGAGTGAGTTAGGTAGGTAGGTAGGTAGGTGGGTGGGTAGGTAGGTTTTATTGGAAATGAAATGAAACGAGATGGAGAAGATGAGATGAGGAAGATGGGGATGATGGAGATGGGATGAGGAAGATGGGATGAGGAAGATGGGGGGGGGGGGGGGGGGGTTGGTGTTAAGATAAAGATAAAGGGGGGTTTTTGTTTTGGTTGGTTTGGTTGGTAGGGGTTTTGGTATGGTTTTGGTAGGGTTTTGGTTGGAATGGGGGTTATGGTTGGGGTTTTGGTTGGATGTGGAAAGGCCCAGTCTTTAACCCCCGTCACCTGAAA